>CM019151.1:162527317-162734771 GCA_009733165.1 Naja naja
AACATTAACACAAATACAGGAGCTAATTTTTATAAATAACTCACATAAAATATTACATGCTGTAATATATTGTAACTGACTTGAACCCTTGAGGCAGAAGGCACAGTTAAATTAATGAAAATGATAGACAATAATTTGTTGTTACAGATTTAACAGATGAAATACAGGCAATTGAACTCAAGTTTCAGAAAGCTGCTGATGAAATTACATATTTTAAAGAATTAGTCATGTAAGACACTTCATTTTATTCATACACAATACCATTCTTTTTTGCTTAACAGCTTGTAATTACTTATTTAAGTGAATGATACAGTAATTGAAAAGTCAGAGTGTATCTTAATATTTATTATGTGCTGCGGTTTTGTTTGAAAAGTATAACATGTAAAAGTATCCACACATACACATACTGATACTGAATCAAGCCAAGTTCATGCCTGTTTTCTTTAGTGGCCAACTGGATAGTTCCATATGGTCCATTCACAGGGCTTAAAGGCTTAAGACCTGTTTATCACTGTTTCCCAATAAATTCCCATAGTTTTCAGATAAGCAATAAAGACAAAATCACTGTAATACATTGGTGGAGAAAACAGTGTGACAATGTTATTGACTAAATATTCACTAGAAGAGTTCTCCACTCCTCTACTCGTAGCAGAATACCTTATGCCACCAGACTTGAAATTTTAGACCTAGACAACCTAGAACTACGCCGCCTTCGGTCCGATCTAAGTATCGTATATAAAATTATCTACTGCAATGTCCTACCTGTCAATGAATCCTTCAGCTTCAACCACAACAATACAAGAGCACACAATAGATACAAACTCAAGGTAAAACGCACCAAACTTGATTGCAGGAAATATGACTTCAGCAACAGAGTGATCAATGTCTGGAATACTCTACCTGACTCTGTGGTTTCTTCCCCAAACCCCAAAATCTTTAACCTTAGACTGTCTACTATTGACCTCACCCCCTTCCTAAGAGGTCTGTAGGGGGCGTGCATAAGTGCACCAATGTGCCTACGGTCCCCGTCCTATTGTTTCTTTTTTATTCATATCCATTTCATGTATTCATAACCATGCTTATACTTATACCTGTTATCTAATACTTGCTTGACAAATAAAATAAATAAATAAATCAATAGTCCAATCCATTTTTTCTATTAAAGTGGGAAAAGATTATATAGAGCAGGGGTGTCAAACTCGCGTTGTCATGGCGGCATCACGTGATGTATCTCAACTTCACCTGAGTCTCCGGAGAAGGGCGGCATATAAATGTAATTAAAAAAAAAACTTTTTCCCCTCTGCTAAACCAGGGGTGGACATGGCTAGCACGTGACATATCTGGCCTGCGGGCCATGAGTTTGACAGCCCTGATGTAGAGGATTGTGAAAATTGTAGTACTCATCAGATTAGGTTAAAAGAAGTCTTTACAAATATAGGTAATCCTCGCTTAACAATGGTAATTGGGACTGGCAACTCCATTAGTAAGCAACACTATTGTAAAAGTGTGATGTAATATGACGGTGCCAACTTATGATGGCCGTGGCAATTCCACCTACCTTTGTTTATACAAAACCCACAAGGTCAGAGCATCCCATGCTTGCATCATTGCCATTTGTGACCTCCGGCTGTCTTCCCCATTGATTTTGCTTGGCAGAAGTGAAGGTTGCAAATGATGATCCTGTGACAGCGAGATGCTGTGACTCATAATTGCAAGGCAGTTGCTAGCACCTGAATCAGGTTCAGATGACTCCAGGGATGCTGCGAGGATTGCAATGACAAGGAATGGGTTGTAAGTCCCTTTGTTCAGTGCTGTCATAACTTTGAATGGTCACTGGATGAATGGTCACTGAACAAGAACTATCTGTAGAATATCCTTTGGATATTTCATTAAATTTTTTGTATAATAATATATATCTGTGTCGATCCACCTGGGCCAGAATCCATTTCCATCTACTAATTTGCATACAGGTAGTCCTTGACTTACAGCCATTTGCTTAGCTGCTGTTCAAAGATACAATGACACAGAAAAAAAGTGACTTATGACCTCATACTTACAATTGCTGCAGCATCCCCATAGTCTCAGGATCAGAATGCGGGCACTTGGCAACTGGCATGTATTTATGACAGTTGCAGCATCTTGGGGTCACATCACCGTTTGTGACCTTTCCAGCCAGTTTCTGATAAGCAAAGTCAATTGGGGGTGGGGAACCAGATTTGGTTTACAACTGCATGAATCGCAGCATGGCAAAAAAGTTCATGAGATCAGGCATGCCCCACTTAACTGCTTTGTTTAGCAATGGAAACTCTGGTTCCAATTGCGGTTGTAAGTCAAGGACCCTGTATATAGAAGAACTGGCTTCTCTGGCTTACTGGGGAATATCAGACTGATTCCTATTGAATGAGAACATGAGGCCAACTGGCAACTGGAGAAGTTCTCCAAGAGTTCTATGGGGAAAAAAAAATAAGAACCTACAACTAGAATCAGAAAACAAAAAGAGCCAATAGGGCTCTCTCTATTCCAGTCTTTAACTGCTCCCTTCCCCATTTTAGAGAATGTTCTGATTATGCTGGTACCTTCTTTATCTGTAGTCTTGATGGACTATTTTATTGTAGCATGAATAACCTATTACAGGGTACTATATATGTTAACTTTCTTGTTTGAAGTGTTCTAAAACATCTAGTGAGGCTTTTTTCTATCACATATTGTTTTTCCCCAGTAAAAAAAAATTTATTAGAGAGCTTCTTTTCAAAAACCACAATGCCTATAACTTTCATGCTTTTCTAGTTTAATATCCCTATTTTAGCTTTTATATACATCTGCATAGTTCAAACAAAAGTAAAAATAACCAGTTGGGATTTTTGTCTTGGTGCTATTTGGAGGTTGATATTGTCTAAACTCAGTTATTTAAATAGTAGGGTTTTGGTTTGAGAACCACCTAGTTAGTATATTGGTGATACATAGATATACTGCTTGCTTGCACATATGGTGAGTTTTCTCATGCTGAAAGTATATTAAAACAATATTTAGCTTTGTGTTGTTTTGCTGAGGTATAGAACAAGCATTAAATAGTTAACCCATTTTATTACTAAAGTTCTCTTTATTTTTTAAAAGAAGTAAAGTTAATAATTCAAAGTTTTATATTCTAGAAAGCAATCAAAAGAATGTGAAGACCATCAGAGGGAATTTCAAAAGTTGTCATCTGAAATTGGAATAGTTAAATCTCGGTATGAGTCATAATGGTTACAAATATATGAAATGCAGGTGGTGTTTATAACTTCTTCTACTTAAATAATTGTGTTCAGTTTCCTAGCACTTTTTGTAATTGTTTTACATTGTATGATTTTTATTTATTTGTTACATTTTTACTCTGCTTTTGCACATACTAAAAATGCTAAACATAGAAGATCGTTTAATTTTCATAACCTAGGTTCCTAGACTCTGTTTCCTAGCCTGTTTGTTATACTTCCTTTACTAATGTTCAATTTATTCAGATTATAAGTCTGAAAATTCTATCTTCAATTTGTACATTTATTCAACTTTTAAAAATGTCTTTTAATGACATGGATTTGTATTTTTATAAACATCTTTCTAGGTTTCATTTTGTTACATTTCCTGTATTTCATTTGCACTCTTATGTAATGAAAAAAAGTTCTTCCCATAAACCTCAGTTCCATTTACTGTTATGGGCCATGTAAAATGAGAGAGAGAGAGAATGTGTGTCTGAGTATTTCAGTTATTATATTTCTTTTGTTTTACATTTAGGTTTACTCATATGGTGACAGAAAAAGAACAATCTTTACTTGCCTGCCAACAAATGTGTCAACGTTTACAGGAAGAAACAATTGAGAAAGAAAAGAGAGAACATAATTTTAAAAAACGAATAAAGATTGTGGAAAGTGAATTGGAGACAATCAACAAGCTTCTGAAACAGCGAGAGGAAGAAATAGTCATGCTTAAGCAAGAAAGGTAATTAAAAATGCCTTGTCATACCCAGAGCTACAGGTGCAGATGTTTTTCCTAGGTTTTCTTTCCACATGCAGTACTCCTCACTCAAAATAAATAATTACATAGGCTGTTAGTGTTTAATAAAAGAATGTACAATCTAAAGCATGCTTACTCATCAGTGATCCCATTGAACTCCACAAGTCTGCAAGTCTGTGTATACTTAAGGTAGAACCCATAACCAGCCAAAGTTATAACAAATACTGGCCTTAATAAAGCTTCAGTACCATTCAGGTCAATGGGAGAGGTTAACAATTTTTGAAAATTCCATTTTTTTTATTGTGATGACTAAACAATTAATTTTCTCCGGTATGGCATACCTAGCTATTGTTATGGACATTGGAGTAATGAAAAGTCCAAAGCATTTAATATATGTTATCTTCATGGACATTTCAACTTCTACCCAAATAGCTTGACAGAGGGCTGTATAATAGATACTGTCACTGCCTTTTACTCAGCAATATTCAAGAGGGAGGGTTCATATTGTCCCAGGCAGATGACTGAGTAACCAGAAAAGAACCAAAACTGGGTTTCACACAATTTCACTTGCTGTTTAGCTGTGGCTATTTACTTACTTCTTTACCTACCTCACTAATTTGGATTCCCATACTGTTGAAAGGAGATCACATGGAATTTCATATGAATTCAAAGGTAATATGAGATTTAAGCTTGGGGTGTGATGGCTCAGTGGTTAAAGATGCTGACCTTGTCAGGTAGAAAGCTGACAGTCTGGGTTTGAGACCCAGAGTGAGCACTGGGTGAGCTCTCATTATTTGCCCCAGCTCCTGCCCACCTAGCAGTTTGAAAGCATGAAAATGTGAGTAGATACAGGTATCACTTCAGTGGGAAGGCAATAGTGTTCCTTGAACCTCAGTGTACATATGTACATGCTGGCTACACGACCACCAAATGTCTTCGGACAATGCTGGCTCTCTTGGCTAAGAAATTGAAATGAGCACCATGCCCTAGAGAGAGATTGTGTGAGATTTAAATGGTAGTTCTTATTTCACACTATTCATCACGTTATATGAACTCTCAGCTACATTATGCCTCTGAAAGTAATGCATGCCTATCTGTTTTTTGGGGGGGTGGGGGAATAGTAAATCATTATGATAAAAATAATTTTCTGCATATTTTTCTAAATATGCTATCCTATGGGAGATCTTTGCTGCTTTTTTCTGGTAAGTGGTATCATCAAACAGGTTTGCAAACAAATATCAGACATAATCCGCTAAGCTTAGTTGTATCACCTATGCAACAGGTTCAGCTTTTTAAGACTGCAGCCTAATGCAATAATATTGGTGCATCGGGGTTGTGGTTAATTCAGTTATGTTATGTAACATGCCAGTCTTAATATGTGTATGTTTGTATTTAAGGATATTGCTTATCAAATGTCATTATCCACAATTTTAATAGGCGTTAGTGGGGTTTGTCTTGCTCTCCAATATTCTTTAATCCAAGAACGTAGGTTCTTAAGATCTGTAATTATTGCTATTTTTCAATAAATGGGATCCAATAATATGATTATCCTCTTTCATAAGTGTTCCTAAATAGAATTATATTGTGTACTAATTGGAGATTGGACAGGATATGATATGTACAATCAGATAACTCTCCCATATCTACTGTTTTCTAAAAGCAGGAACATAGGCAAAAGTCAAACGGTTGTGCTTATCACCTATGTTCTTTTCTCATTCTAAACTCAACCCGCATATATGTTGTTTTCCTTTGGGGTAAATGTGTTCTGATTTTTGAAGCAGGAAATGAAGCAGGATTTTTGATGTATGGAAACAGTTTATTTCTTCTCTTTTAGTTGGATCTCCAACTTAGGTCCCTGTTTGTAGCTGCCTTCATTAAAAAAAAAACAAAGTTTTAACAAGTATTTCATTGCTTTAATGTTTTAATTTTTTTTAAATGCATGGTTTTTATAATATTTTATTATTTGTTTGAACTGTATTTTTCTGTTTTAATTATATTTTGTAAGCTGCCTTAAGATGTTATGGAAGGAAAGAACATGCAATGCATATACATTAACACAATATTTTTATGGACAATTAGATCAGCTATGCACTACTTCTGATTGTGTATTGATTGAAACAGAAAATTATTGTGATGACATAATTATTATATACCATTAGGTAGTCCTCGACTTATGACTACAAGTGAGCCCAAATTTCTGTTGTTAAGTGAGACATTTGTTAAGTGAGTTTTGCCCCATTTTACAACGTTTCTTGCCACGGTTATTAAGTGAATCACTGCAGTTGATTAATTAGTAACATGATTGTTAAGTGAATCTGATTTTTCCATTGATTTTGCTGGTCAAAAGGTTTCAAAAGGTAATCACATGACCTTGGGAGACAGCAACGGTCATAAAAATGAACCAGTTGCCAAGCATCTGAATTTTGATCACACGATCATGGGGATGCTGCAAAGGTCATAACTCTGGAAAACGGTCATGTCACATTTTTCAGTGCTGTTGAAATTTTGAATAGTCACTTAAATGAACTGTTGTAAAGTGAGGACTACCTGTACACAAATTACTGCATTTATGTTATTTGTGGAATAACATAATGCTATAAATTCCTTCAGATGTTGTATAATTAGAGTAGCTTTTGAGGTGTATTTTTAATTGCGGAGGATTTCTAGATATAAATGTGTTCTACTGCTTCAGAAATCTGTTGGAAGAATGCCTGAACTGAAGAGAATCAGTGTCACGTATCAGTATTTTCCATGCCTACTGTATAGGATCTCCTTGGGAAATATCGACCCGGCAGCAGCAAAAAACAAATTTTAAAACAAGCAGCATTAGAAGTTGGAGAAGAAATCCCATTTAGAACTGTTTTTATAATCTCTTTGGCTAGATTGGCTAGAACGCATCTTATATATGATTTTTTTACAATTAGGGAGTCAGTGCTAGTTTCCCATCAGAAGATAACAGAACAGCTGCAGGAAACCTTAAGGCAGAAAGTGTTGAATGAAAAGAACTGGCAAGAAAAGGTAATACTACGTATTCTAGTTATAACCATGCTTATTTGTTTTCTGTGACTTGCTTAGATGTCAGACAATGCATCCAAGCTTTTGCTCTATTATACTTTTACTTTTGTATTGTTTGCTCAAAGTTAAAATACATATTTTCCTTCCTTCTATTTTATTTCAGAGAATCATCTGGATATTTATATTTTTAAAAGCATTTAAAATTCTGAAACAAATATTAAAAATATTTAAAAACAGAACAATAATTTATATAAAACAGTAAAATATGTTTCACTTTTATTCATTGTATAATATAAAGATATCAGCATTCCATAGTTTTTATATATTTTATCTAAAATATAGATTAATCTGTTAATCTATTTCCCACTTTTCTCAGAACTCTAAAGTGCTTTATATGGGGAATCTTTCTTCATTTTATCCCTACAACAACAACCCCGTGAAGTGTATTAAGTGGAGGTGGAATTAATAGTTCAATTATCCAGTGAATTTCAGCGGGTGAGAATGAACTCGAACCTGCATCTTCCCAATGCTAGTCCAGTGCCATAACCACTGCCCTTCCTTTTCTTCAGTTAAACTATTTAGCTGTGATGTTGCTCAGCAGCAAAATTGTGCCATCTTATTGTGGCACATCCATATCTAGACTCAGAAGTCTGCCTACATTGAGAAGATGAGCCGGGAAGGATTTAACACCTAAGGCAATCTGCACTAGAAAGTTTTCTACCAAATTCCTACTTAATCCTAACTGGCCACATCACAATTACGACCCCCTCAATTACAAGGCATGGGGAATTGGGGGAGGGGGAGGAGGAATTGCACTGAAGAGGCAGGCAGGAGGACAGTGCAGTTCATATGGCCCACTGTACTTGCTGCACTTGCCTACTTCTCGTCTTCTTGTCCTGGTTTAATTTTTTTAAAAATGTTTTTCTACTTCTGCTTGGTCACTAAACCTCAGGCTGTGAATACTTGGGTCTCAGATGTCTCTGTTTTTCCTTTTAGCATAGTTTCTCAGAGATAGGATATAATTTTATCATGAATTGGTCTGTTTACACAGTTGTTATCTGTTATGCAGCTTGGCATTCAATATAGGTAACCAACTAATGGGAATAAGAGACAGCACTTACATATTTGCTGACAACTATTAAAATGTGCTGAATGTCAAGTGCTCCAGTAATGCTCTTCTTAGACTAAAGAGATGATGCTGTCTTGTTCTTGGGTCATTGTGCCACTACATGGGAATAAAATATTCTTTAAAAAAAAGGGGGAGGGAAGCAAATAATATGTACCCTAAATGGAAGTTGTGGCGGGGAAATCTCCTTCAAAACTAAGTTCCTTAAAGTGGAGTTTAGGCATTTAATGCCCTGGATTATAAACACACTACGTAAAAAAGAAAAAAGGAATTGTTGCTAGGCAACACGGACAAGATAATTGAGAAACACTTTTTCAGAATGCTCATTATTATGGCTATTAATTGCATGGATTTTGTGTATTAATTAAATGGGAAATATTTTCATTCTGAGATCCACTTCCACTTATGTCAGCACTACGGACAGTGTTTTGAGAGTACTTTAGGACCCTTTATGATCTACGTGCTCAAGGCTTAATAAACACTTTTGCCACATGTCATGATTGATGATTAAGGCACTTAAAAATGAGGCCAAGGTAGAAAAACATGCAGCAGAAAGAAATGTGTCATTAAATAGATGCCAATTTCCCAGGTTATAAGGTCAGATCTAGTTACTGAGATTGTGTTCTAGCTAATCCCTCTGCCCTCATCCTGAAGAGATGACTAACACTATTGAACGTGATCTGATTGTATCTACAAAAGCTTTTATGAATTTTTATAGTGTTCTATACTATTATTATGGTTTGTTATTCTAAAGTAATTAGTATCAAATACTGTATACTTTTGCGTAATTTGTACATTTTCATCAAAATTGTAGGTGTAAGGATCAGGCTGCATGTCTTGACTAACTTAAGTCCCATTATTTCCACAAGTAACATTGTACACTGTGTCCGTTGAACATTGCACATTTGTAAATGGAACAGAGTCTTAATTGATTTCTAAATGTTTACTTTCTAGGTTGAAACTGATAAAGTGAAAGAGCACACCAGTCACAAAGAAGAGATTGTTAGACTCAAAGAAGAAGCCAGAATAGAACTAGATATTGAGAAACAAAAGCATCAAGAATTAATTGCAAAATATCAGAAAGATCAGGATGAGCTGCTACATACAAAGGTTTAAGCAACTAAAAATAAGCTGTTTTTAAAAATATGTAGCCTCAAGAATCATTTAATTTCACTCTTTATGTCATATGACAAAAGGTCAAAGAGTTGTCCCATTTCTTTTTAGATGTTGATTATTTAGTACATTACAAGTAGTTTTCCTTACTAGTATTTCTTGAGACCTTCAGAGATTTTTTGTAGGACTAAGAATCCCATCAAACAGAAGTAACATTTAGTTTTATTTCATACCAAAAATCCCAAGTTGGGTCAAATTTTGCTTTAGTCCTTTAAGAGTTGTCCAGGATATTTATTTCTAAAAGCTAATTCTTTGTTGTGTGTTTAAAAAGACAGTTAGTTCTTCATTTGAAAGCAGAGTTTTATTATAATATTAATTTCATTTATGTATTCATATTTAACATTTTTAATCACTCCCAAATCCTATGTCCTCTAAGAATTCCACTAGTATAGAGTACTTTTTAATATTCATATCATGTTGCGTACAAGCTCTTTATAAGTCTTTTATGGAATGGAGTGATGTTTCCTTATCTTTCTTTTTCCAAAATCACTTAAACCTATTTAAATCTACTTAACCAATGTATGTTTTCCAAAATTCTTTGACAAGAATTGAATGTCCAATTTGTTTTCAGATACCTCTACTGATATGTCATGCTACTAATAAACTGAAGGTTGAAATGGAGACACTTGAAAAGAAACTCCATGAAGCGGAGAGGAAGGTTAATGAGAAAGATCACAAGAGGGAAAAAGAATGGCAAAGCCTCAGAAGACAAATAACTGAGCTTGAGTTCCAGCTGAAGGAAGAACAGGGCATTCATAATTCAGTGACAGAAGACATGAAAGAAGAAATAAAAAAGAAGACCTGTGAACTGGAAAAACTAACTGAGGAACAAAAACAATTGATTCAAACAATGGATCAAGTTCAAGAGGAGGTATGAACTCAGCCAAAGGTCAGACCTGGTTCATTATATGATATCCATTTTTATATTTTGGTTTGTTTGAGATACAAAAATCCTAACCTAATAAATGGTGGATATTTGGACAAGGAATGAAAATATAAGTCCAAATACGATTTCAGTTGTTCTCTCTTTTCCATTCCGAACAAGGATATCAAATATGGTTTAATGCCTGCTAAATAAACCATATGTCAGCTTTAAAATTCAGCTGCCAACATAATGGGAAGGGGGGTGGAAGAGTTGACAAGTTCAAGGTTATTCTAAGAAATTCCAGTTGCAGTTAATTGGTTCTCGTGATTTATGAAGTGTAGAAGTGGGAGGAGAAAAAGGTGGATTCTGTGTAGCTTTTCACTTTGGAAAACGCCTCAGACGTACCAGATCTGTTTCTAATGAATCAATTGGAGAGAATATGTCTTGGAGTGATTGATATCCTGGATACTTTCTGGATGCCTTACATTTATTTTCCAAAGTCCACTTTTATTTTTGAAGGGGCTTGGCTGGTCCCCCGAAGGTTTTTTTCCAGAGATGGAAAAAGATCAACAATCAGCCGAAGTTGGAGAGCTGCAGGAGGGCGGTGGGGCCCTCCTCTGGAGTATTAATTGAATCTGACAGCCCTGGTTTGGAGGAGATGATGGATGCTTTCAGAATGGCAGTAGATGAAAGAGATTTGGGAGCTATACCTAAGCGTTTCAACTCAAGAAGTTGTTATAACCCAGATGTAACCCAGCTGTCTGAAGAGAAATCTTTTTCTAGCCCCAGGCATATTGCTATTCTGCCAGATTGGAGGGAAGAGAGACAATTGGGGTCGGAAATCTCTCAAGAAGACAAACCCAAGATTTATCCTGGGAGTCCATCGGAGGCAGATTTACATCAAAAGTTCCATAATCTAAAGGTGACAGGCTTGGTCTCACACTCTGTTTGGACGGGTGGAAGCTTGAGACCACCCATGTTCACTTACCCAAGTATCGTGAGGGACAAGGAAACTATACAGATGCCAGTTGGAGGAGCCCAGCAAGAAGCATCAACTGACAGAGGTATGTTGCAGCCTCTGAGGCAATCCGCTCAATTCCAAAAAGGAATTTCCCCCCCTACAGAGAGTATCCCTCCAGGGTGGGGATTTTATCCAGGCCAGGGGTGGATTCAGTGCCAATGGCAGCCAGCACCAACACAGCCCTGGTCTGAAGGGGGGTTGCCCAGATAACAGATAGCAGCCACGTCCCCTCCACCCGACCAGGGAACCAGGCCACACCCATCTTCCTCCTGGCAACCATAAATGCAACCCCAACCTGCAGCGAGGCCACAGGGACTCCTATTCCAGAGAGGCACTACCCAGCCAGGCTTCAGGGGGCCTACCCAGCCTATGTACGCCACCCAGCTGGTTCCTTTCATTCCAGTTCAACCTGCAGGGGTCTGGCAGGTGCCACCTCCCAACCACAACCCGGGCCGGACCAAATACCATTTAAGGCCGTATTTGATGGCCACCATGAACATTTCAATTAGTTCCTCACTCGAATCCGATCCCATATAGAACAATTTGGAGTACAATACGCTACAGAGCGCGATTTGGTTACAGCCATAACAGATGAGATGAATGAATGGGATGCTTCAGACTGGGTGGCCCAACTACACAATGAACAAGCCCCCGAATTACACAATGTAAATGGATTTATTCGATTATTAAGACTCAGATTTGAAAATCCAGACAGGGTAGCAGAGAATGAAGAGAAGTTAATGGAAATGAGGCAAGGCAAGCGACCCTTGTCAGAATTTATTTGGGACTTTAGAAGGGTCGCAAGCCACCTCATGGATTGGCCTGAAAGAATGACTTTACACTACTTTAAAAATGCCATTGATCCAGAAGTAAAGAAGGCTTGTAAAATTAGGGGAATCCCAGAGACCTTACAATCATGGTATGCCGCCTCCCTCAGCTTAGATCGCAGCATCAACCCACACAGGAAACCCCTTCCGGCAGCCCCACCTAAGAGAATTATGGCTAGGAGACCGCCGACTGGACCAGCCAAAACTGCTTGTACCTGACCCACCAGGGGGCTGAAATGTTACCATTGTGGCCAAGCTGACCATAGAGCAGCAAACTATCTGGCCCCTGCTCCTGTACCACAAGTACCGCAGTCAAAGTCTAATCCAGCTGTTAGAGGTCGGAAGAATCAAGGAAGACCTCTGGGCATTGGTGGGTTTGCCAAACACAGCTGGGAAAGCCCCCTCTGCGCAGATGGGAGCAATGGACCACCAGACCGGCACCACGTCCCCGAGAACCCGACTTGCGAAGACAACCCAATGGTGAGTGATCCCATCATACCTTTTACAGTCAAAGTCAAGTTAGTGGTACCAAACACGGGGGAGGCCGGGAGTTAGAAGCTGTCATTGATACTGGGTGTTCTAAATGTCTTATTGGACTCCCTATCATTGAACAATTGGGCATAAAGACTAACCCGCTAAAACGCCCAATCAGATTTGAGCAAGTGGATGGAACTTTAATTGGGGGGACCCCAGCCACCCAAATGACAGAATTTATCAAGATGGAATTAGGGCCCCATTGTGAACTCATACGCTTCATAGTGGCCCCCAAGATGTCAGAATCAATCATACTGGGACTTGCTTGGCTAGACAAATGGGCCCCGATGATCAAATGGGAGGATGGATTCAGAAAAATCCTCATTGCACTGAGCCCATTGCCCCCTCTTCCACCCACTACAAAACCACCAGTCAGCTTGGACCCAGAGCCTGAGCCAGCATCCATAGCGTCCCACCTCCTCCCAGATAACCCCCAGGTACCCGACCAGTACAAAGACTTGGCTGAAGCATTCAGTGAAGAAGAGTGTAATGTTTTACCTCCCCATCGAGCCACTGATGCACCATAAAATTAGAGCCCGGGGCAAAATTACCAAAACCAAAGATGTATTCAATGATGCCTGCTGAAATGACTGAATTAAGGAAATACATCGACAGCAATTTGGAACGAGAGTTTATTGAGCCTGCCAAATCAAGATTAGCTGCCCCCGTGTTGTTCAAGGAGAAGAAAGATGGCGGGTTGAGATTTTGTGTTGACTTTAGAGGCGTGAACGCCATATGCATCAAAAACATGCATCCTCTCCCCCTTATGAAGGACTTATTGAAACACCTGTCGAAGGGCAAGGTATTCTCCAAGCTAGATCTCAGGGAAGCTTACTACTGGGTGCGCATCAAAGAGGAAGATGAGTGGAAAACAGCTTTTAACTGCCTTCTGGGTAGCTTCCAATTCAAAGTCATGCCTTTCGGACTTCAGGGGGCTCCTGCAGTGTTTATGCAGCTCATCAATGGGGTGCTACACCCGCACCTTTACTGGGGTCCTCATATACCTGAATGACATCCTTATCTTCAGTGAAACCATGGAAGAACATACTCAATTGGTCCGACAAGTCCTAGAAAAACTTCTAGCCACCAAATTATATGTGAAACCATCAAAATGCAAATTCCATAAAGAGTCGCTGGACTATTTAGGCTACCGAATATCCAACCGGGGGATTGAAATGGACCCCGGAAAGGTGAAAGCGGTGCTGGACTGGCAACCCCCCAGAACCCGAAAGCAACTTCAAAGTTTCTTGGGGTTTGCCAACTTCTATAGACAATTCATTCCGTCAATTGCTGAAGTTGCCCTCCCATTAATGGAGCTATTAAAAACGGGCCCGTCACCCACCAAACCGAAGCCGAGTCAACCCCTGGCTTCAACTATGGACTGTCAGAAAGCTTTCGAGACCTTTAAACGCCTCTTTGCAGCTGAGCCCATCCTCCAACACCCAGACGCGACCAAGCCATTTATTGTCCAAATGGATGCAAGTGATGTAGTGGTGGCAGCCGTTTTGCTGCAAAAAGACTCTCAAGGCCGACTGATGCCTTGCACTTATGTGTCCAAAAAGCTGACAGACACAGAGCGAAGGTGGGTGGTCTGGGAGAAAGAAGCATTCGCCGTACCATGGGCTTTATTGACTTGGAGGCATTTTCTAGAAGGAGCGCCAGAAGCCTTTGAAGTATGGACTGATCATAAGAACCTCGAGGCTCTAAAGACCCCTAGGAGATTATCACCCAAACAAGTCCGCTGGGCCCAATATTTCAAGCAATTCAACTTCAACATTAAGTATATCCCTGGAGGGAAAACGTATGGGACGCTCTGTCCAGAAAACCTCAGTTTGACAGCAACCAAGAGGAAATAGTATGAGCTTTAATTTCAGAAGTTCAATCAGCAGGCCAAGTGACCACTCGAGCCCAAGCCAACCGCAACCCCAAACGCCTGGAAGATAAGCTGACCGCAGAATTGAAAACAGCCCTATTGACAGATCCTTGGTTCCTGGACCATCAAATGGAGTTGAGAATGAATGATGGGCTAGCTTGGAAAGGAACTAAGCTTTATGTACCCACAACCCTAAGACTACTGGTACTAAAGCGTAGCCAACTCACGGCTGGGAGGCCACTTCAGATTCTTAAAAACCCTACACTTACTGAGAAGACAGTTCTGGTGGCCAAAAATGAAACCTGATGTCGAGGACTATGTAAAAAGTTGCTCAATTTGTGCCACAATGAGACACAGAACTGGAAAGCCCCCTGGCCTCCTGCAACAAGTTGCTGAATCAACCCAACCTTGGGAAGAGATTGCAATGGACTTTATTGTTGAATTACCTAAGAGTGAAGGGAATACAATTATTTGGACTATAATTGACTTATTCTCTAAACAGGCCCATTTTATAGCCTGAAAAGGACTTCCATCTGCAAAAAAACTTGCAAAGCTGTTCGTGAAACATATCTATAGACTACATGGAGTACCTTGTTGAATAATATCAGACAGAGGGGTACAATTTACTGCAAAATTTTGGAGGGAATTCCTGAAATCCATTGGTTCCTCTCAAGGATTATCCTCAGCTTTCCATCCTGCTTGTCACAGAGCAGCAGAGAGGGCTAACGCCATGATTGAACAATACATTAAATGCTATGTAAATTATCAACAAGAAAATTGGGCTGAGTTATTACCTTTTGCAGAGGTTGCTTACAATAATGCAGTACATAGCAGCACGGGATTGATCAACACTGGAATGGATTTTGTCCTGATGCCAGAGTTACCTAGACAACCTCCCACATCCATGTCCCTAACAGAATGGATGAACTCATTAAAGAAAGGATGGGAAGATACAAAAAAAGCTTTGACCGAAGCTGCAAAAAATTATAAAAAACAGGTGGATAAACATAGATCCCTTCAACCGCCTTTTAAAGTAGGAGACAAAGTATATTTGTCAACCAAGTATCTTAGGTTGAAACTGCCCAGTAAAAAGCTGGGTCCAAAATTCTTGGGTCCACTCCCAATTTCAAAGATAATCAATCTGGTCACTGTCCAATTAAGTCTTCCTCGACTATTGGGGAAAATCCATCCTGTGTTCTATTATAGTTTACTAAAACCAGCTACTACATCAGTGATAAGACCACTGCCAATTGCTCCCCCTAAACCGTTAATGGTAAAGGGGGAAACACATTATAAAATTCAAAAAATTCTCAATTCTAGATTACACCATGGCCTATTGCAATATTTGGTCTTATGGAAAGGATACCCCCTCTCAGATGCTAGTTGGGTGAAGAGTTGGGATATTCATGCTGGTTAACGAATTCCATGAGGATTTCCCCCATAAACTGAAGGGTCCTCGTGGAGGGGGGAGAGGGGGTTAAGGACAATGTTTTAATCCCTGTATCTGTTTTGTGTTTTGTTTTCTTTTAGGAGGAGGAGTTTTCAAGGGGGGGAATGCCTGTCAGCTTTGAAATTCAGCTGCCAACATAATGGGAAGGGGGGTGGAGGAGTTGACAAGTTCAAGGTTATTCTGTATATCATACTAAGAAATTCCAGTTGCAGTTAATTGGTTCTCGTGATTTATGAAGTGTAGAAGTGGGAGGAGAAAAAGGTGGATTCTGTGTAGCACGCATGCATGAAAATTCTTTCACTTTGGAAAATGCCTTAAACTTACCAGATCTGTTTCTAATAAATCAATTGGAGAGAATATGTCTCGGAGTGATTGATATCCTGGATGCCTTACACCATATTCTACATCTAATATTATTAAGTCTAAAGCAAGCTATTCTCATCAAGGCATGGTAGAGAGAATGGTGTTAAACAAATTAATTTCTCTGCATAGAAACCATTTTCTGTAAATATATACTGCATGTAGGATTTTCTCCCTATTCTCTTCTCCATAAATGGGAATTCTGCTGGGAAGGAGAATCTTATGGGCCATGTATTTCATACAGGCAGGCAATTTATTTGAATATGAAGATAGGAATAGGCAGAGCGCATACAATGTCACTCCTGTCAAGTTGTTTATATAATATAATAAAATATCTATTATTTTGTCAGTAGTTGGACCCCCATACCCAATGCAAATATAGTGCCATGGAAAAATACCTTTCTCATCATGTTAATTTAGAATAAATTTTAAAGTATTTAAAATTTCCAAAGCAACATACAGAACTTGTTCCATAAATTACCCTGTAGTGAGCAGTAAGACAGAAGGAAAAACCTGAAAAATGAAGAGCTGCAGTTGACTATTAGTACATTTAACCAGAAAGCATTTCAGAAATCAAGTCAAAAGAGCTTAAAGAAAAAAAATCAAGAAAAATAAAAAATGTAACTTTTTTAAAGATGTAAAAGAGGAAGTGAAACCTATATTTTTTATGGAAAAGAAGTGCAAGGAGGATTTGCATTTGAATGGTTAAAATTATTAAAAATTAGCACATGTACTTGCTCCTTTGTTTCAGTGGTAGGATTCAAAAATTTTTAGTACCGGTTCTGTGGGCATGGCTTGATGGGTGTGGCACGGGAAAGATACTGTAAAATCTCCAGTCAGAGGTGGTATTTGCTGGTTCTCCGAACTACTCAAAATTTCTGCTACCGGTTCTCCAGAACTGGTCAGAACCTGCTGAATACCACCTCTGCTTTGTTTGCATTATTTTTATCCTATCCATTTAAAAAATTCTTAGTAGTTGCTTCTTCACTGAAAATTCTGTGGTGGACAAAACAATCTTTTTCTTCAATAGCAAAACTCCAACCTCAGACCCATAACATATTTCTAGAACGCTGCTGACTGAAAACTGACAGGATAGAATGAGAACAGTCTCCTGGCTTTGTTGATTTGTTGATTTGTTTTTTAATTGTTATGCTGAATTCCTTTCAGTAGAAGGAAATGGGTTCAGATTATCTGGCGATCTGGTCTAAATTTTTGGTACATTGGGATTATACTGTAGTTACCCAACCTTCAGGCATTTTTTGACATTAGGGTGGAAGGAAAGAATTGCAAACGCAATGATAGATTTCTCATGATTTATCCCTCTGATTCAAGAGTCGGGGAAGAAAAATTAACTAGTTATCTACCTTTGGAATATTCTTTGGATTAATCATTAGTCAAATTGGGTTCACATTATTTTTGAGCCTTTAACAATTGCCCTTGATTCATTTTTTAATCAATCTAAAATGCAAATAGCATTTAAATCCTTTAAAGTTCTTCACTAGTAATGTGCATAGATAAAGTTCTTCACTAGTAATGTGCATAGATAAATTTGGGCTTTTAATTAAAATGATTAATATTTCAGATTTAATAGTTTTAGTGGATATATTCAAATTTAGACTAGGCTTCTGCCCTGAAGGCCTGCTATCATGAGGATGCCTTGATTTATCTTTCCAATTTTCCATTCCAAGGCTTGAAGCAAGCACAGTGCTAAAGACATTTCTGGTCGCTGTGATTTTCCTGGGAAGCAAAGTGACTGTTCCTAAATCAATTCAACCTCTAAAGCACTTTCATATTTAGCTAATCAAAACCAATGTCCGTCATGGAAAAGCAAGGTGTCATTTTAGTGAGATAAAGCAAAGTATGTTTTCTCTTGCACCATGAGTGCAAGTAAAATATTTTATGAATAACATTATGAATAGTTTCCTATGACAAATTCACTTTTTTCACTTAATCCAATTTCCCAAACTGGTGCCTTCTACATACATTATTAGACTTTCACTGCAATAATTTCCAGATGACATGGAATTGGGAATGGAAGTCCAGCAATCTGGCAAGAATCAGGCTGGAAAAGCTATCTTTGAGATACTTCGTTGAGGAAAATTGTTGAAAATAAAGCAGGCAATTTGAGAGACAAATTGTAGGTATGTTTATGGAATTTTAAAAAGTAGCACAGTCTTGGAAGAGATTGGAATAGAAACATAGAAAAAGAGACCAAAATTAGATCATCCAATGAAATGAACCTTTTTTCAAGAAAAAAGAACTATTCCTTCATGCTTGCACGTTGTTCATTTAAAGAAGAATGCCAAGTGGCTTATTCAACTGGAAGTGGCTTATTCAACTAGTTTGTTTTAATGGGCATTTCTCTCTGTAAACATAAAGATAATGTTTATATGTGCTTTGGTGTGATGCACATCTTCCATTCTTATGTCATTGTAATTGTGAATAGAGCATTTTATCTTCATATCTAAAAAACTGGGTGGATGAGCACTGCCAAATTGCAAATTGATTTCTGATATAACATAATTAGTATTCTAATTATACTTTTAAAGCTGCTTAGTATATCTAAAATATAGTAACGCTTTAGATGTTAGGCACAATATTTTTTTACCACACCCATGATGAAAAAACACAGCTAATAAGAATAATTGTCACATGGATATGCTGGTTATTTGTGGTATGGCTGTAAGCACTTCAGTACACTATGTGTTGTCTACACACGCTGTTCTGAGTACACTGTGTTTTGAGATGCTAAGAAGCACCCAGTATTTATATATCTTTTGTTGTCATCTCAATAATGTTTTATGAAATATGTCTTTCTTTATTCTCATAGAATGCCCTTCTCCAGGACACTGTACGCAGGGAGTGTGAGGAACGCTATGAGCTTACTGAGGCTTTGGTTCAAGCTAAAGAACAAGTCATGGAACGAAAAAAACTTGGTGGAAACTTTCCCTTGACACAGTGTTCCCTCAGTCAGGGCAGTTCAACTTCCTCCTCCACTTTGATCAACAGTCAAAGGCGCCCAAAGGCTTCAAAAGGGATAACACCTGAGATTTCAAGGACCACTAAAGCAGGACTCTGTGGTAGGAATCCAAACAGCTTCAGTGTTAGCTTGCCTGCTATACCTACATTGCAGTCACCTCAAAGGAGAACATCTCTAGATGAATCCAGGAGAAGGATCTCGGCAGTTATAAAAAGACAAATGAGTCAGTTATGATGAGAAAAGAGTTGCTACCCAGGATCAACAGCTTTGGCACATTATCTAAGTTTCTTAATGTGAGCCCTCAGGAGGTAATGTTACAAGAAAATACATTTCTGGGAATAAACATGTTTTTAGGTATGAACATTTTTATACTGACAGCATGCTATTAAGCTGTAAGGCCATGCTTTGCTTCCTAAAACATTTGTATTTTATTATATAATCATGATTCCTCACTTCAATCAGAAAATGGTGGTGACTTCAGTTAGTGGTTTTCTGGCTTGCCACTGCAGGCTCCAGCTCATATATCTTCCTTCCTGTTAGACATTCCCTTAATCTAGCAAAGTAAAAGATAAACATCCCAGTCTAACTTTGCAGTACCTCATTAAAAAAATAGGATGTCATCAAGACTAAGCTAGAAATTTTCTTGTGATTGCCTGCCTAGCTACATATGATTATGGGAGCCTCTACCTGCAATGGGAACTGCTATTATTCAGACACACACCCAGCTCAGTGTAAATTAATATATAGTATGCATCATGTATATAAAAACAAATTAATTTAGTGATTTTGTCCTTTCTCCCTTTCCCCACTCCCTGGACACAGACTCAACACACACAGATTCTATTTTGCAATGGTATTTTAATTCACTTGTCTCCATTATCAATATGTTAATAAAAACCTTGCTGAATTGTTTGTACAATCGCCAGTTTTCTTCTAAAATCATTGCCTGTATTGAGGCTTGCAGAGAGAAGCCAGCTATGGCAGATAAAGTGCAAAAGTGTCTCAACTAGCATGGGATGTTTGCCCCAGTAGCCAATGATACTCCTGCATGAAGCTCTACGGGGATTTATCTTCCCCAGGCATCACTTTCAGCCAGAGTATTTGGGTAGAGAAGAGGGCCTAGATCATGGGTGTCAAACTTGCAGTCTGTGGGCTGGATGCATCACGCGCTGGCCACTCCCATCCCCAGTTTAGCAAAGGGCAAAAAAGTCCCGATATGTCATATGACAACATGAGTTTGACCCCCCTGACCTAGATGAATTGTTGCATATTTGCATCAGGAATGGGGTGTAACCTCTAGATTTCCTGGTTCAGGTTCACAAACTATGCCAATGGTTTGATGATGGGAGTGGGAATTGCCCCTCCCTCAAAAGCCATCCACTTCCACTCACCTTGGCTGCAGTAGGTACACAGATGTTACTTTGAACATAATGGGTTGTTAACTGCATAACAACCATACCTCCAATAAGCCAGATTGATATTTAGGATTGTTTTCTTAACTGCTAACTTCCAATGTATACAATTCATGAAGTGCTATTTTTTTGTTATTGTTTTAGGCAAAAACCCAGCTGATATATAAATTGCAAAATAATGCAGCATGAAGAAAAAGCACTGGGGATTTTTCCTTTAAAAAAACAGTAAATGTATATGAAGCAAAGCAAATTACGGTACATATGTCATAAGCAGGCTATATGGAACTAAATCACCTAATATTGATGGCAATTCAGTATCAAGATCATAAATGGTCTAAAGGGATGAAGATGTGCTATTTTGTTCTTCATATTTTAACTATTCTCCAGCTGCTCTTTCTAAGTCACATAACTGATCAAGCTAGATACAACCTGGGGTAATGACTTATCTCCAGGTGCTGGCAGCTATTATAAAAATGATGAAAATATCAAAACCTGAGAATGTTGAAAAGTGGTTGGACTACAATTGTAGATGGTATAATTAGACAAATGTTAAATAGTTGGTGTGGGGTGTGGCTGTATGGTTTGTTTAATGAGTGCAAAGGCTGCAACTGTGCCTGATGATTGGAAAAATGCTATTATTTCTCCCTGTACAAAGAAAGCTAATGAGTGAATGCAAACCCTCCAGGGGAATTACTTTGTTATATTTTCCTGAGAGAAAAATTTGAGGAGAAAGTTATATGTACACTCCTTTTGGAGAAAAGTCAGAATATTAATCTAAAGAAATGACCAGCCAACCAACAATTAGGGCCTGTTAAACCACTCAGTGAAAATTTTGGAAAACTATCGACTCTTTAAATGGATATCTTGAAAAAAGTGATTGAATGGATTATGATGGCATTTTCAAATATCAACAAGGTTTTACTCTAATGAAAAAGAAGACTAAGGCCTGTCCACTATTATTTTGAAGTGCAGTGATCTTCATAGTGTACATTCAAAATATTTATGTATGATATATTTATTTAAAGTATTTATATAGCTACCCATCTTATACTGAACACTAGGTGGCTCCCAATTAGGAAAATAAAGAGAATGACCTCAAACTCTTAGTGTACAAAGGCAAATACTATTTCACAGGCATGACAGACCAAGTGGGGTGATTTTCCTAATTGCAACAGAACAACTGAAGGATGCAATTTGCCTCCAAACAGAAGCAATAGGGAAAAGAGCTGTACACTGTGCTTAAAAACATCCATGTGGTGCTGTTGGGAGAATCTGAGTTACAATAAATAAATAAAATATTTCAAAGAGGAGCAAAGTAGTTATAATAAGGAACCTTAATTGCCCACAACCTCCCCCCCCCAAAAAAATAACTGGACACAAGTTTGCCAAACTTGGTCTCTGAGGAATTCCTGTCCTGGTTTGCTAACAGCTTTCTCCTTCAGAGGGTAGACAAAGTAGAAGGGTAAGAGCTAATTTTGCCTTAACAGGGTCAATTAATGAAGAGGTGGAGGGAATGATGATCAGATTGGCAGCTCACAAAAAACTGATGGGATGACTAATGTTGTATTCTAGAAGCACAAAATTGAAGGCTATTTTAACAGATTAGGCTGAAAGTAAAAGGACTTTAACAGAGGCAAATGTAAAGTCCCTTACTTAGAAAAAAATAGTTACACAGATATAATATGTGTGATACCTGGTTGATATTAATGCATGTGAAAAGCTTCAGCATGCAACTTTAGCTTGGTCAGTAGAAGCATAGCTGACTTTCCAAACCATGGGAGATAATTGTTCTGCTGTACTCTGCATTGATCAGAATACTGTGTCCAGTAAAACCATATTTTAAGAAAGATTCAGAGAAACCAACTGGTGCAGATAGCCAGGATGATCAGATAACTGGTAATTAAGCCTGAGGAAAATGGATATGTTTTTTCTTGAAGGAAAAATGACAGTGGATATTCCCTTTTCAAGTATCTGAAGGAATGTCATAGAAGGTTGAGACTTGTTCCATATTGTTTGAGAGTACAGGGATGGAATAAGAATCTATAATGTTCTCAAACTGAAGAGTCAACCACTACAAAATACTAATTTGATTTCCTATTGTACGATTCTGTACATGATTGTCTCTGCTCTGGGCATCTTGACTCAATCCTTGTATATACCACATTTATTTCTATAGCTTTGGAATAATATTATGAAAACCATATTCAAATAACATTCTTAACCTTGTTGAATATATCAAAACATTGACTTGCTAGACACTAAGGCACAACAAGTGTTCACCCAACACGTTAAGCACAAAAAATTAGTCAAAATTATCCTTGTCTTACTTTGCAGTGTTGTACAATATATTTGTTAAATCATTAGCTGATTTTATGAGGTGTGGTGTGTGAACCCAGCCCCTCTGTGGGTTCAGGAGCTAATTTGGATCACTGTTTTTCAAACATGGCAACTTTAAGCTGTGTGGTCAACTCCCAGAATTCTTCAGCCACAAGCTTAAAGTTGCTGTGTTCGACAAACATTGATTTAGACCAGGGGTCCCCAAACTCGACAAGTTTAAGACTTGTGGACTTCACCTCTTAGAATTCTCCAGCCAGCTGGCTGGAGAATTTTGGGAGTTGAAGTCCACAAGTCTTAAACTTGCCAAGTTTGGAGACCTCTGATTTAGACTCTTCTTTTTCCAGACTTGTGCCCCTGAAAGTTTCTTCTGTAGGGCAGCATTCATCATGGAGTCAAGTTTCCCCATGACAAGGTTGCTCAGAATACCAATTTTGTTATGTGAGTTGCCCTTAAATGTGTGTTGATTAGCAGCCATCACATGAGCTTCAAATATCCTCTCCACAAACATTCAACCTATTTCAACCAACATTTAAATCATTCAATGTTTTTATTCCAAAGACTGAGTTACTGAGTACAGTTCCTAGTGAAGTGCCTTCCACTAATCAGGCTTTCTAAGCTCAGTAAAATATCTTGCTCAGCCTGAACTTTGCTGATGTGAAAACTTCCTTTTATCTGAATGCTGTAAATGGATAACAAGCACTTGTAAACGTTGAGTTTGGAGCACAGATTGAAGACCAAAATGGACAATAGAGATAGTTCTCAGCTTAGAACCATTTATGAACGAAGGGACTTATGACTCATGTCCGAAGTTATGGCTGTTGCAGTGCACCCCCATTGTCACGTTGGGCAAATTTGAGCACATGGGATAACTATCATAAAGTTACTTTTATGTTAGTGGCTTTTTAACATTGCTGCAGCCTTTTTTCTTTTTCTTTTCTTTTTCTTTCTGTTGCTGGAAGCAGAATCCTTGCAATGCCTGTTTCTGTAGCTAAGATCATTCTCCAATATCTGCTCCGAAATAATCTCCACTTATCAAAAGTTGCCCCAAAGGTCTTAAAAGTGCTTTTTCAAAAGGCAAGCGGATTCTTTTTTCCTTGAGGAAGAAAACAAAATGTTTTGTTCTTCAAGAATAAAGCAGTCCAGTTGCCTTTTGTTAAAGCACTTTTGAGACAACTATGACCTGGATGACTGAGAGTCACCACAGACATTTGTCCCAAAGGTGCTTTTTCAAAAGGCAACTGAACTTTCTTGATTTTTTTCCTTGAAAACGTTTTCCTTCTCATCCAAGAAGCTTCTTGAGTTCAGAACTGAAATGTTTTCAAGGGGAAAAACCAAAAAAGTCCGCTTGCCTTTTGAAAAAGCATCTTTGGGACAACCATTACCTGGATAATTGAGAATCTTTGTAGACTTTTAGTAGCTGTCTTCTTGCAGTCAATGCATAAGAATACCTATCCATTACATAGTTTAGCCACCAGGTGGCACTAGTTTTAGTTGTAATTCATGCAACCAAGAAGATCCTGTTATTGTTCTCTTCCTTTTAAAGAAGAACAGGGCAAATAAGTTCTTGTTTAATGTCTGATGGTATGTTCTTTAAACTGTTCATGTCAACAGTCATGAAGTTCTTGTCTTAGAGAACATGTATTATATGTTGGAGAGTGTCCTCTGTTCCATGGGACATATGTCCACTACTTGTTTCTGAGATTCATAGCACCACTCAGGAGCACTCATAAACCAGTTGGTTTGATAGCAAAAACTGAGGGGAAAAATTAGTCACATTCAGTGTGGAAACCCATAAATGCAAATGAGATAGACTGTCTGACTAACCTGGTTATTGCTGATTAATGTGGGGGACAGAACAATGATTTTAACTTCCGTCTTAAACTTTCTGATGAGCAAATTAAGGAAACACACTCAAGCTAGCCTGCAGCAATTTTAGGAAGCTTTTAATTGGTGCAAAATGTGGCAATTAAGTTGCTAACTGGAACATGCTATGGTTGACTCCTCTGCACAATTTAAGGTATTAGTTTTCATGCTAACAATGACTAGAATGCCACCACCGCCACCACCAACAATGCATTAGATCTTGATACAACTCTGCATGGGCAGGAATGACCCTTCTAAAGGCACCCTTGCATTGAGATGTCCATTTATAGGGACAAAACAGATGGCCTTTCCCATTCCTGAGCTGTACAGTCTGTTCTTCTGGGAGTTGCTTTTAGCATCTAATCCTATAACCTTTAGTCAAAGTTTTGACAACTGCTCTAGCCAGTCTTTTAAAGATGGATTAGTGATTAAATAGTTATTGTTTTTAAAAGATTTTGTTTTACTTTTATTTGATAAATCTTATGCATACTAAGGATTAAAATAAAAAAAATAAGTGAATAAAATCCTGTCAATGTTGCACAAACAAACCTTATATTATTCCACAAGTCATAGACAATAAGCCTATCTTATTAGGTTGTTTCAATCGTATTTTTCAAAATAGCTTTTGAGGTTTTGCTGAGGATGTGCTCAGAAGTAACACTTACCTGCATCAAATTCAGATTTTGTGCAAAGCCAATTTTTATGGGCGTATATTCATGCCCACTTTTGCTTTCTTCTTCATGTTAGAAGGACAACACAAACTATGACCATCACCATCTTCTTAAGAGTCACCTTATTGAAAACTCTTTGCTATGGTCATTTTGTCTGAAATATTTGTGTGCTAGAGATATTTGTGCAAGATTAATCTGCATGCTGGATAGTGTGTTACAAACTCCTCCAGGATTATTAAAGCAAATAAAACTGTCCTGACAAGGCATCGACCTTTTTCATTCCTCTTCACCCTCAAGAAAACTTTTGCCCATTGAGCATAAGTAAAGTGACAAACATTTCTGTCATTAAGAGCTTTCCATGTAGAGTTTTGCCTTTATTGTAAATTTAATTCGGTACCAGGATATAATGACCTTGCATTCCCAATGAACAACAGGAGTCTCTCTTTGTACCCACAAACCAGCAAAAATTCTGTTATCAAGGAATTACACAGAGTTCTTGATGCTGGAATATCCAACAGATACACAATTGCCTGATTATTCAAACAGAACAAAATGTAGAGATACAAACGAAAGCCCAATAATGATGCAATGTTATTTCGCAAAGATGTAGTTAAGTTGTCCATTAAATATTACTTTGATTAATTTAATAGGGTACAATAGTGGTAAGGTTAAAAATATTTCACAGGGTCTCAAAAGAAATTTTGTAATGGAAAATGATTGAATGTGACACAAGTCTCAGAAAGAAAACCGAGTGTTGTATTGAACCAGATGTACCCAGGAGAGGACAGGCTGCTTTTGTTCATTAGGCTGCCTAAACTCCTGACCCCTCAGGGTTAGTAATACAGCACAAACTATCCAAAGACACCTAGTTCTGTACTCTATCAGCAGGAAGATCACAGCGTACTGCGTTATTAAAGCGAATTGCTTCACACATAAAAATGCCGAAAAGAGTTGGCTACAAAACCTTGCAGGAGATTAGGAAGATTGAAAGGTTGAGTTATTCTTACAATTTTCCTCTTCAAGCACTAGTTTTCAACATCCTGTTAGTTTTGGAGTGCTGGTATTTTTTAACATTTTTAAAAATTACACATTTTCCTTCACAGAGAAATTTATGGAGTGATCCATATTTAACATGCCCAAGAAATTGTCATCATCCTACTGTTATTTGCTATATAAATGATTAAACATCAACCTTTGGGTATTATTATTATATAGCTTCTTCTATTTGAAATGTTACATTCCAACTTTTGCAACTCTAAATCTTCCTTCCTGATATGAAACTGGTTCAAGGTATATTAACAATGCTGTTAACCTCAGGCACAGTCTTCTGAATTTAAAAAGTTGCATCAAAAGACCATGTTGAAAGCTTCTGTATTATCATTTTTAACCTAGCAGAATTTGTGCTGCACTGCCTACTTCCCAAGGTCACATGTATGACTGCTCAGCACAACCTGGTCAGCAAAGTTAACATGTGAAAACTCCCTGCTCAAAGTCCCACCAGTATATGCAGTTTGCTGTCAGAGAGAAGGAGAACTTTCTCAGAAACAGCATCCCAATTATGTGGAAGACTCCTCTGAGATTTGTTTGGTCGGCCCCATAAGCCCCATAAAAAAGGGAAGACATGCCTGTTTATTATGTGTTTATTTGCATTTTATTTGTATCCTGCTTTTCAGTGGTGGGATTAAAAAAAATTATTACCAGTTCTGTGGGCGTGACATAGTGGACATGGCTTGGTGGGCATGGCAGAGGAAGGATACTGCAAAATCCCATTCCCTCCCCACCCCACTAACCTGCTTTCCAGCTCCGTGCTCCAGTGCAGGGCAACAAAAGAAGACCCAGCCGATCAGCTGGGACTCAGGAGGCAGAGAATAGATGGAGGCGGGGCCAATCAGAGGTGGTATTTGCCAGTTCTCCAAACTACTCAAAATTTCCGTTAGTGGTTCTCCAGAACTGGTCAGAACCTGCTGAATGCCACCTCTGCTGCTTTTATTATTTTATAAACCAAGGCAGTGAACATAACGATACTCCAGCCTATTCCTATTCTCATAACAGCAACTCTGTGAGCACAGTTGGGCTGAGATAGGGTGACTGGTCTAAGGTCACCCAGCTGACTTTCATGGCAGGATTTGAATTCAGTTTCTGGCTTTATAGCCTGGTGCTTTAACCTCTATACCAAACTTTTCACCAGTTTAATCAATTCATTAATAATTAATGCTTAATCAAGGGTTTGTTCAGTAATTTATGGAATAAAGGTAGTGATTGATGACTACAATTGAGTCAGAATTTCCATTGCTAACCAAGGTGGTTTTTAAATAAAACATCTGATTTGACTCTCTTTTTTGCCGTTAATTGTTAAATGAATCACACTTTGGTTAAGTGTGAATCCAGCCTTTCTGATAGACTTTACTTGCCAGCAGCTGGCTACGAAGGTGATCACATGATCTATTGTAAATAGATGCCAGTTGCCAAGAACCCAAATTTTGATCATGTAACCATAGGAATGCTGCACAGGTTGTAAGTGTGGGGACAAGTCATAAGGGACTTCTTGAAATCCCATTGTAACTTCACACAGTCTCTAAATGAAGTGGTTCTAAGTTGAGGATTATCTGCAATGATGATTTTTTTTACTGTTTTAAGATGTCCAAAGAAACCAACCTTATAGAGCACAGGAAAGCTGTAAATAAAATAAATGTGGCATCCATCTATATGTACCACAATCATTCTTAAAACCAGGCCTTTGTGATTGTGATTAAAAAATACAGCATCTAATAGAAAATCAGAAAGCGAGCACTGTCTTTTTAAATCATGTCAGTCTGCTGTCAGTCTGCTAGGCTCTTTAGTGTGCCTTCAGTCTGATGTTTTAAACATAATAGAAGGTCATTTCTAAGTCAATTAATTAAAAAAAAACCACCAATGTGTTACTTGAGTTGCTAGAAGCATGTATAAAACCAGGGTGACACCATGGATCCATAAACATGTCCAACATGCAGAAGTTGCAGGTCTACACTGGCTGTAGTTCCATAACACTGTCTGGCTTTTTCGGGGTATTACTTGTCAAAAATGTCTTGTTTAGTTCTTGCAGATGCCAGAAACACATATTTATTCCAGGCACCAAGGTGTGGGGCAGGATCCATATTTACAGCTGGAGACGTTTCAAAGACGCAAATGTCTCAAATTGCAGCAAAAGTTGAAGAACAATTTAGTGTAAATAGGCATTTGATTACATTAAACCCATTCAAAATGAAAAGGCCAGCTGCAATGCTGAAAAAGGTCTTCAGCATTTATGTCATTTTCTGAATTTTTCTTTGCTAGGCTTTTCAATTGGAAAACTGAGTAGGAAAGTCAGCATGAACTAAAAAAAGGACTGATTTTAAAAAGTCACCACCTGTCCCATTTATAAGGCCTGGTGCTTGCCACCATTAGAGGACAACAACCCGAAGATGGGTCAGGATTTCTTTCCAGCTATTACTGTGAAAATCAAACTCTTTCTTACACAGATGCTCAGCTTTTGTCCAAAATCTCCAAGTCCTTTTCAAGAGAAAAGAAGAAAGGCAGAGGAAAGATTCACCTTCTGCTGCTTTATAACGTATTACTTATGGCCTAATCGTAGAAAATCCTCAGCATAATCCCTGGTGCTACACAACAGGAAGGCATCTGGCCCACCAGTACTGTATGTGGGATGCAGAGAGAAGGGGTTCTTGTACCCGGTAAGTACTAGTCACTTAGCTTCAAATAATTAAGCATAAAAGCCCTTCTAAAGATTAAGATTAAGATTAATCTTAAGATTATAATTACTTTATATTTTATAGCTTACCTGGAAGGCCCTGGGTCCAAAAAGGTTTCAGGTTAACAATGTATTATAATGAAAAAGCCTTTTTACAACCTCATGTTGTTTAAATATACTGGATTATAATTTTTAATGTTCTCTATTATTAAAGCCAATAATTGACTAGTGCTTTGGTATCTGACGATCTTTTCATGGTGCAACCTTTTTGTAAGTAAAGACTGCCCCTACTTGTTTTCTAATGATTTACTCATGTTATTAGAAACAATTATCAGTTTTCTATCTTTGTTTATTGAGTCCAAGGCATAATCCCAAAAGCTAAAAGACCCACTAGTTCTCTAAAAGATGGCTCAGATTCTTCTTCGGCTCTAAAATCTTGGCTCGTAGATCTAATACAAATGTTTATTTATGGCAGAGAAGGATACAGTGGACCAGGTTTTGGAGATGTAGTCTGTATCCCTAAATTGCAACTCTATTCTTAATGGAAAACTGAAACTAAGTGGAAATTTATTTCTCTTCACCAGTGGTCTAGATCCCCATCCCACTGGTGAGATTCATCAGAGAGCCTGACAGACAACATTTTGAACACTTGAGTTCTGGCCAATGCCCTTCTCTAAATTAGAAGTAATGTATGTATGCAGTTAAATTAGAAAGTGTAGTTTCAGAGAAAGAACAAACCCACAATTCCTTTTGGAAAGACAGAAAGGAAAGATAATCTATAGGAATCAAAACATATAACTCATGACTCTGATCCCAAGTACAATGGAGCCAATATTGTTCATATGACTTAGGCGCCTAGCATCTATACCTGGAAAATACCTTGTTTTCATGTATGACGTTTACTTATGAAAAATAAGATAACTGGAAATAAAAAACTACATTTAGAGAAAAAGATCTATTTTCATATATTAAATTCAAGTCTACCCCTCTTGTATTAATATAATGTTTTCCCATGGTAATTAAACATGCCCATATTTGTTTACTACTATTCTAGTTGGTCACACAGTTAGCTAGATGTTTAGACTGAATTTGGCATTTTGACCAACTTACCAAGTCCTTCCCAAAGACCTGGCTAATCAGATGTCGTTGTGTTAAAGATGTAAGCTGTTCCAAATCAATCTGCCTTGTGCAATAGCTTGTGGCTGATTTTGTCTATGCTGATGGTGTCAAGTAATCCTCCAGTTATTTTGAGATTGACACAGTCATTCTGCTTTTATTTGCATGTCGTGTATTTTGTGATTTGGATGGAGAAAATCTATGTGGTTGTTAAGAGTCAAAGCCAACTTGATTACATATTATCTCTCTCATTCTATTCTGTTCTGTTCTATTCTATTCTATGCTCATCATCATTAATCATCTATGCAGTACTCTCCTTGCAGGGTAGGATGCTTGTTGCCATACTCTGCCAGAAAATTAGCACATCATATTTTTTCCATCATCTTGTACATAACAATGTTTGTTTGTGCCTAGACCGGGGTGTCAAATTCAAGGCCCATGGGCCACATCCGGCCAGTGTGGTGCTTAGTGGTGCTTAATTCTGGACTGAAGGTCAGCCATGGAAACAGTGGAAGACTGGAGTGCAGTGCCACTACCAGCAAAAATGGAGCTTAGGAGGGCTGCGCATGGCTAAGCCCAGTTTTTGGCCTGGATGGTCTCCTGCAGCCCTCTGCCAGTGAAAATGAAGCCCGGGGGTGGGGGTACGCATGCAGCCTCAAGGCCTTTTTGCTGGCAGAGGCCTAGCAAAAGAAATTAAAATCAAAGCAAAACAAAAGGAGAAATGTTTCCTCTTTTGTATTTGAGCATCCAAGAAGAGACAGGAAAGGAGAAAGGAAAAGAGGAAACACAAAGAAGGAAAGATGAGAAAAGAGCAAGGAAGAAAAAAGAAGGAAAGTGGGGAAGGAACGAGAAAGAATGAACAGGGAAGGAAAAAGAAGAAAAGGAAGGAGGGGAGGAAAAGGAAGGAAGGAAGAAAGGAAAGTCCTGCCTTAGCACTTGGCCACCAGAAGACAGCAAAGCTCTCCTGGAAGAAAAGAGTTTGATGGTCTCACTGCTCTTGCCTTCCTCCACTAGAGACAATGGTCCTCCCAGCCTGCAATGGCACCACAAGTGCCCCTGAAATAGGTGATGTCGAGTTGTCCATGCCCACCCCAGCCACGCCCACACACATCCCTAAGGTCAAACACAACCCTGACGCGACCCTCAATGAAATCAAGTCTGACACCACTGACTTAGCATAAGGGTGAAGTCTCCATGAATATGGAGAGCAAACGACATCACCAATCCTAACCATACCCATTCCCATGGGTATGGTTAGGAGGGTGCCTACTTTTTGAACATTAGCTAGCAAAATAGATGGCAAAATCCCATTAGTGAAAAATTCACTTAGGGTTAGGCTTAGCTCTCCATGAATTTAGAGAACAAAATGGATATCGCCAATGGATTCGGAGAACAACTAGAATGCCTAGGAGGGTGCATATTTTTCAAATCTGCCTTATCCGTATTTCCTGGCAAAATACATGAAAAATCCCATTCGTGGAAAATCCACAGGGTTAGCTTTATTTCTCCATGAATTCGTAGAGCAAAATGGACATCGTGACTGGATTCGGAGCACAGGGGTATGGCTAGGAGGGTGCATACTTTTTGAACCCGCGTTGTCTAGATTTTGTGGCAATATACATGGAGATCTCATTCGCTGATAATCCACTTAGGGTTATGTTTCCATGATTTTGAAGGGTAAAATGGACCTCACCAATAGATTCAGAGTTCTGCTTTAACACTTGGCCAGCAGCAGACAGCAAGGCTCCTCTGGAGGACAAGGGTTTGTCACTCCCACTGGTATCACCTTTCTCCCCTGGAGACAATGGAACCCTCAACCCCAGCCTGGGCATTACATGTATTACAGTATGTTACAAGTGATTTTGAGCTGGTCACACCTACCTTGTCCATGCCCAACCTGCCCTGAGGTCAAACACAACCCTGATGTGGCCCTCAATGAAATTGAATTTTACACCCCTGGCCTGGACAAATCCCTGCAGGTTTTTTGGCCAAATTTCAGAAGTAGTTTGCCATTGCCTCCATTCTAGGGCTCAGATAGAATAATTGGTCCAAGGTCACCCAATTAACTTTGTGCCTAAAGCAGGACTAAAATCATGGTCTCCAGGTTTGTATACTGGTGCTTTAAGCATTGCACCAAAACCAACTTTCCCTAACACAAATATACTAGATCTTTATTTGGTTGCTACAAAGGACTTCCACTGTTGTTTTTATTCTATTTTATAGCTATAAATTCTGATTTTTTCCAGCCTAATACTTCATGTCTTTCCACTTAAGTGTACTACATCTCGATTACCAAAATTTGGATTCTATTTCCTATTATCCATAATATTATTATGTTTATTCTAGCAGCAAAGAAATCTTTGAAAAGGCCTCTCTTGTGGTTCTAAAATGTAGCAAATAAAACAGTCACTCAGATAAATCCTTAACTGTTTTAAATGTCAACAGCAATATTTAAAATATTCCTGGTAGACAATCAGCAACTACTGCACTAATTAATAAACAACCTATTCCATTTTGTACCAGTTACATGCAAATCAAGTGCTTTGCAAGAATAACTGCTGTAAAGGTGTTTCAGTAATTCTGAAACAAATAGCACAATTTAGGAAAAATAATATTTCCTGCCCTCATTTCTAGTGGTTTTTTTTTGAGGGAGGGGCAGAAAAGCTGAATGGAAAAGGTCTATTTCCTTTTTTTCTTCAGTATTTTCTATTCTAGGTTTTCATCTCTTTATATAGCAGTAATCAACAGTAATCACCAATAAGTTTCTCTACATGAATTCCTTTGACCCTACATCTAACTCCTTTGAAAGCTGTCCAAAGGTATCCACTATTGCATTACATCGTATTGTACCTGTCTTGAACTCTTTAATCGCTGAAGTCTTATATAAACTAAAGCTGCCAAGTGTTACTTAATTAGATGGCAAAAAGTTTCCATAGTTACATGAGTATGGATTTTCATAATTCATTACATGTTAGAGTAAAACAATTTGCACGCACACTCATTGGAGATGCAGGAAGGTTGAACAATGTTTTTTTCCAAGCAACTTTAGAATTGTGTATTGCAGAGAGAAGTGTCTCTCTTCAACATATACGGTGTTTACCACTGCCAACCATGATATAATCACATAATTTACATGAACCACACACTGGTCTCTTTATCCACCTATTGTCCATCAGGCATCTGCAGTGCACTAATCAAATTGATGATTATTTGCATGTCTTATGTCCCTGCAGGCAGAACTGAGATGGCAAGTCCCAAAGCAATCAAAGAATGATCTGTTTATGACAAGGAACAAATAAAAATCATATCATCCCCAAGATCACATCACCCCTGGCCTGAAGCAAACATACAAACAAAAGCAGGACCCATAAACGTACCCCATGGCTCAGGGACTTGATGGTTTGTGTTTGTGTCAGATTCATGATTGCCTTGTTGGCCATGAACTCCTGAGCCAGTTCAAACTCTGTACTTAGCAAAGAAGGTTGAAGTCTTCCAGTTCCATAAATCTAGGAAGCTCTACTATCAATCCAGTCACACTACTGAACATCAAAACAGGAAAGTTACTATGCAGCAGGAGGTACATAGCAACATTACCACTTGTTCTCTAAAACCCAACTTCATAAACAGGATCTCACATAGTGTTCTCTGAAAAACAGTGTCTCTGAAAGCCACAAGAGACACCCAGATAACAATAACCATCAATCCATCTCACTCCCTGCCCTGGGGGTCAAGCCTGATGCCACACTTAAAACCCAGATCAGTACATTTCTATGAGCCACATAAAGACATACATGTGACATGTAATATCTGTCAGGGCTGCCCCCTCCATGATAAGAACCTTGCTACAAGAAAGACATAAACTATATTCACTGCGAGCATAAATCATCAGTTCCTTCCTGATTTTTGAGAAGCTCTTGCAGCTACCAGCAAAATTACTCTGTTGTGGGTTTGCAACAAACAGGCTGCTGATTCTGATTGAGCTCTTTGTTTTATATAGACCACAAAATTGCCTCCTTGTGGCAGGTGTTACACTAAGTTAACGCAAAGGGGGAAATAATGAGCAACTGGGAAATGACCTGAGAGCAAGGATATATGTATGTATATTTACCACATTTATGTGTGAAATTTAGTACAATGTGCATTATAAGAAAGATAATAATGGAAGTCTGTTTGATGCAGGAGTGGGATTCTACCTGGTTGGACCAGTTCTATAGAACCGGTTGTTACAATTCTGTGCAGTTCCGAGAACCAGCAAATCACACCACTGGCTGGCCCCTCCCCTCCCTGCCTGCTCCTCCCCTTCCCGCCTAGTCACTCCTTACCTGGCATGCGCCCCATCCAACTTGCCTGCGTTGTGCCTTCACTTGCTATTTTTCCTTTTTTTCCCCCTGACCACCAGCTGTTCTGACTATCAGCTGTGCCGGGTGATTTAGATTAGCTAGAAAGCAGGAAATCATTGGATGTTGTACTGCTGTTGTACTGCTTTGCCTTCACCCAGGAGGCTTCCCTGAGGCCCAGTCAGGGGTGGTATTCAGGGAGTTGTGGGGGAGAGAAGTGGCCTGAGAGCAGAGCTGAACCTTCCCTGGGACTAAAGCTTCTATTTTTCAGTGCAGACTCAGGTAGCAGATTGCAGAAAAGTAGATGTGTGCATGAATCTGTGATTCTGTGAGCAACTCAATCTGTAGGCCACGCCTACAGAACCTGGTTTGGTGGCTATATCACCACTTCCTATAGAAATGCCTTTCTGATGTGGCTATGCTGAACTCAAAATAATTAGTGTTGTTATAGGAATTATAATATTATTATAGAATTTTCTGTAACTGTTAAAAGCATTTTATAAATTGTATTCCTACAAACCATTACTTTATGATAGCTCACCAAAGGTCCTCTTCTATAAATTCATAGCCAGCCAGGACTAAATTAGGTGGGATTAAGGTTGGCTCATATTATTCTTCACAGCTAGTATACATCAATTCTCATATGACTTATTCAATTAACATAAAGGAATATATCTATTTCCCTTTGAAGCATACTAAATAAATTACTTGCTTTAATGAGTCAATCTTATGAAAGCAGTAACATCTTTTTTTGCTTGAATTAATGCCTGAAAAAGGACGTGCCTGCTTTTATTAGTAGCCAAGAATAGCAATAGCAAACTTATATACCACTTTACAGTGCTTTTACAGCCCTCTCTAAGCAGTTTACAGAGTCAGCATATTGCCCCCAACAATCCAGGTTCTCATTTTACCCACCTCAGAAGGATGGAAGGCTGAGTCAACCTTGAGCCTGGTGGGATTTGAACTGCCAGCAGTCCTGCCAGCAGCCGGCAGTCAGCAGAAGTAGCCTGCAGTACTGCACTCTAACCACTGCACCACTGAGGCTCAGTGAAGTGCTGTGCTTGAGTGAAGGTTCAAATCTTTTTTAAAATTATATGTGCTCAGTGATTTCATAGCTCCTATGACAGTGAATTCTTGCCAGTAAGAATAGAGAGTAAGGCAAATGCCATTCTTTTTTCACTTATGTTGTGATGTTGCATGGATTTACATAGGAGGTGGGGTTTGAAATTCTTTTCGTCATTTTGCTAAAGATTCACATCTTGCCAAATTGGGTTGAAGAGTTATATAGCCAAATCAACCAAGGAATCAAGTAAAGCCTTGAAGTATGAGAAGGTCCGTAATGTAATGCTTAGCCCAGGAACAAAGAAGGGTCAAATACACATTTTATACATGAACTGAAAAATTGCTACTTTTTCCATGAAAATTTATGGAGGCAGAAGCCCATTTCTTTTTGGTTGCACTATTTTCAGTGAAGGAATTACAGTACTTATTTTTAAAGTGTTCTTTATACATAGGTGGTAACCTGATGTGCTCAAGCCTTAAGATATTTCATCCTCCCCCCCAGTAGTATGTGCATAAAAATGAAGAAACCAATAGTAAAGGCATAGAGAAAAGCACCGGACAGATAAATGAAAAAGAAAAATTGGTTGATTCAAGACTGCAAATAACCATTTGCAAAGGAAAGTTTGGATTTTTCTTCAGGGCTATATTCAAAAGGGTATGTTGGAAACACTCCCAGTTTAAACTGGGCAGAAAAATAAATCCATGGAAAATATTCTCTAATAAACCTTTGTAGGTTGGCAAACCAGAGAATTAAATCTGCTAGAATATTTTCCATCATTTCTCAGTTTCTAAAATAAGTATTGTATTTGTTTGCTTCTGTTTATCTCCTAGTCTTAACATCTAATTTGTTGAAATGAGGGGAACATATTAAGACACATTTTCTTATTATATACTGATATTTTCTATGTCTCATTCCATCCTGCATGGTTAAATAGACAGGAAAATGTTCATTAGTAACAAGTTTATTAGGTTCTTGTTTTATCACTACTGACCTACTACTGTAAGCTAGCTAAAAAGCTTTCAGTTAGATGGACAAAATTTTGAAAGGTTGCATTCCAGAAATCCTGTGTGTCTTTTATATAAAGGATGACTTTAATACCAATTCAAAATTCTGATGTAAAAAAAATCCATCTCATGAAATAAAAATGGAAATTTACATGCACAAAATAGCTTGAACTGTGAGTTGTTTCAGTATTGCAACTATGTCCATCAACTTCTACATTTTGGTCATCAGGTTGCAGTTAGAATTCAAGTGTCATTCTTAATTATTCATACAAAAACTGGGCACATGTTGCAAATTCCACACTTTCATGTTATGTTTGTGGACTATACCTAAACAACTCTAACATCCTAATATCTATCACAGTTCAAAACACATTGGTAAATTTTGAGACCTAACTTCCAAAGAACTTAAGAAAAATAAAAACAATTAAATTAGCCTTCAATTTTGGTATACATTTGGGAAATACTCCTAAACTATAAACTATAAATAACTATGTAAGCTTAAAATAAGACTGATGTCATTTCTCCCTTTTTTTAATTCATTTGGTCTCTCCCTGCATCTTTCTCCATATTTCTAAATTGATGGAAGGGAAATACTTTAAACCAATATAGACTGATGTGCTGAATTTGCATGACATACTTAAGTTGGTGATGGATCAATCCATTCTCTAGGTTTATTTATTTATTTATTTGATTTGTCAATCAGTTACAAGGTAATAGATATAAGTATAAACATGAGTAAGAATACAGGAAATAGGTACGAATAAATGTGGGCAATAGGGCAGGGACGGGAGGCACGATGGTGCACTTATGCACGCCCCTTACAGACCTCTTAGGAATGGGGTGAGGCCAATAGTGGTTAGTTTGAGGTTAAAGGAGTGGGGGTTAGAGGATGTAACAACAGAGTCAGGTAGTGCATTCCAGGCATTGACCACTCACATTCAATACTGTGAATCATAAACTAGCCAAGCAAGCATGTTGCCAATGTTATTTAGAATCCTTTCAATCATGCTTAACAAACAAGTCTGAACTGAGTAAGAACAAATTGTCTTAATATTCAGTTCTGATAATGAAAAGTGTGCTTCATAATGAGATAGACCATTGGTAGATATAAACTCTACTAAAGAATATTATGCCATATTTTCTGCCTGGAGGTAATGGGGTAGCATTGTAATAATTCACACAATCAGATTAATTAAAAACTGCTTGTCAGGGTCCAGCAATTGTCCTCCTGAACAGTACAAGAAGACAGAGGGAGAAGGGTTAGCTCTTCAGTCCACTTTATCTCCAATAATACACCTAGTTCTTAACATCATCCCACTGGCTTTCATTGCAATAGGTGAGGAGCATAACTAGCTAGCAGCTGTTTTTACACAGATACCTAGGAATAAATTGATGCAAACCCTACCTATTTGATGTGTATTGATGTTTCATGCATAAATGTTAAAAGGGGGTAAGATTTGCATAATAATATGCAAATTTTTCCAATTTTGACCTCTCTCTATGGACTCTGCTGGGTAAATTACCATAAAGACTCTACTATTTTAATCATTCCTGAGCAGAAACGATTAGGAGACTCAGGAATATAAACCTGATTTTTCCTTATGTGTATAATCTTATTGGAAGGATTGATAAATCCAGGAAAGTAACTATTGTAAGTTGTATTGTACTAATATAAGCAATACATGTGATACAGCTGACAACTGGAGAGGGAAGGATGAGTTATAATCCACACAAGGTGAATGAGTCACTTATAAACTTTGTACTTTAGGATCCAAACAAAGAAAAACATTATGTTCATTGTAGTTGTTGTGCTCACTGGGATCAGAATTCCTAAATTGGTATAAGGTTAGCCTGTCCAACAGCTATATCACTGACATATCAAATATAGATTTTCACTGGATTTAGCCATGGTTGTTGGACTTGGAGAAAGTTTAAAGGAATCCATTATCATCTAGAACAGTGGTGGCTAACCTTTTCGGCGCCGAGTGCCAAAACAGGAATGTGCACATGTGCACTGGAAACCGGAAGAGTAAGCTCCTGATGCACGCATGCATGCACGCAGGAGTGCCAGAAACTGGAAGCTTAACCTGCATGCCAGCTACTTGGTCTTCCAGTTTCTAATGTGCATGCACACACAAAGACCAACTGGCTGGTGTGCGCATGCACTCTGGGGCCTGCTCTTCCAGTATCCGGCACTCCCATACGTGCAAAGACTAGCTAGCCAGCGTGTGCATGCATGCCAGGAAAGAAAACACTTAGTAATTTTGGAGAACTGGAGAAGAGTTTCTGAGTTTTCTTTTTAACAAGAAAAGTGATTATCCATTTTGAAGTGGGATCTTTTGTAGGACAAGACCAGGCAGAGCTGGGAGGTGGGCAGAGTGAAATGTGTCAGCTTAGAGTCTTTAAGTTGCCATCAACGATCCAAGTCCAACCCCTCTTGAATTCCATTAACCCTTATTTGGTGCCAATTTAGTATTAAATTTAGTTGACTAGATTCTTGTGCATAGACTTGAATAAAACTTCTGAGATACAACTTAATGTATAGTCCTGATCCTTTGTACCTGACATCACTATGACTAGATTTATATAACCTATTAGCTTAAAATGTGATTAAGCAGTTTGTAACTAAATGTGTTGTACTAATACTCTAATCCTATTGCTTCAACACTTCTAGAAGGCAAAAAGTTGAGGAAGACTGATCTAAATTAACAAAACAAAGCTACAAACCTAGTATCTAGTATCTTAATATATAATAGAACAGATAAAAACAACAACAAAAACAAACAGATGATAAATATATACTAGAGAATCTGCATTTATGGGGCAGTGAATTATTTTCTGTATACTGAAATGGATCAGGCATTTTGTTAGTGGAAATTCTTGTTCAAATTACCAGATCTGAACAAATGAAGAGACACTTTCAAGTATGCATGTATGTGGACACTCCATTAAGTAGCAAATAATTTTCAATAAAACATTAAATGTCAGCTAAATTGGGCCAATTTTATAGGTGTGGTGAACAGTCATGCAGCTTTCACATTCAGCCCATCGCCAGTTTAATCATTGTGGCTGTTGATGTTAGCTTTCACACATGATTCTAAAAATAACTATCCTTCCTCTCTGGAGAATGGAATGGAAGAGTTTGGCTGGAGACAGTTCTCAGATGCAGGCGGGCCACCTGGCAGTTCTGATCTACCCTGAAATCTCCATTTGCTTCCACTTAGCTTTCAGGCACAAGTCACGATTCATTTTTTAAAATATATCCCTAAAAGGCTAGTGTTTTAAAAGCTAGCTTCTCTGCTGGTGATTGAGCTCCTGACTCTGAACAAAAGGGAGATGCTTCAGGAAAAAAGGAAACATCTAAAGTGCAATTAAAAGAAGATGGAGTCATTTATTTATTTATTTAACTTTTTAACTGCCCATCTCCCTCACAGAGGGGCTCTGGGTGGTAAATATAAATAAATAATAAACATAACACTGCACAATGGTGCAGTGGTTAGAGTGCAGTACTGCAGGCTACTTCGGCTGACTGCTGGCTGCCTGCAATTTGGCAGTTTAAATCTCACCAGGCTCAAAGTTGACTCAACCTTCCATCCTTCCGAGGTGGGTAAAATGAGGACCCAGATTGTTGGGAGCAATATGCTGATTCTGTAAACCACTTAGAGAGGGATGTAAAAGCACTGTGAAGCTGTATAAGTCTAAGTGCTATTGCTATTGCTATAAAAGTTATGTAAATACATACACAACTATAAAGAAATATTTTAATTATTTATATTTGTATTTATATACACATAACTTAAGGCAGAGAACATATCCAACACACCTCTTTCTTCTTCCTATTTTCCCCACAACAACCACTTTTGGAGATGGGTTGGGCTGAGAGTGACTTGCCCAAGGTTGCCCAGCTGGCTTTCGTGGCTAAGACAGGATTAGAACTCACGGTCTCCCGCTTTCTATCCTTAGATTTTGCTTGCCTGTCTACACGCAAAATAATTCTAACACAACGGGGAATCTTGCTCTTGCCTGTGGTTTCTTTATTAATTTACTTTTTTTTACTTTATTAATTTACGTTTTAGTAGATGTGGTTTTACTCAGGTTCTTATGAACTTTGACTACAGCTTTCCTGCAAATTTGATGAAAGAAAAATGCTCAGCATTCACAGTGAGTCATTTAACAGATGGACAACTTTTTAATTAGGAAGAGGGGATAAATGCATTCCTATAGTTTAGAACTAGAATTCAGTATTTAGCCCTCAGTTAAGTGCCTGAAGAATCATTATTAGTCAGAAGAGATAGTATTACTTCTGCTTTCACAACTACTAAAAGTTAACTGGTGTAGCAAGACTTGGCTCAGCCAGTACTGTAAATAAATAAGCAAGGAAACATCTTTATAGAGCAATTTGTAAAGACTGAAGATGATAAGGCAGGATTTCTGGTTTTCATTCCAAGGAAAGCCATTTTGTTAACAAAGAGAAGATGGCAAAAGGCTGTGTGTGGCTAGGAAATTAGCTTACCCAACTCAAAGATGTGGGAGAAATAGGCCTGGGGCTTAATTCTGCGGGCTACAATATATAGAGGGCAGGATCTGAAGTACTGGGAGATGGATAATTTCTTCATATGAATGGCTTCCTAGTTCTCTGTCATAAATCTAAGGGAAAAAAAACATTTCAGCATACCAAAAGATCAGCATGCATTGCTTGGCTCAGGGCAGCCAATCCTATTGCAACTTTTTTGTACTTGCCTGGGAAATAAATAAATAAACAAAAATGGGCAAGTTAGGGTTTTACTGAACTTTGAAAGCTTTTTGTGGGCCAATTTGAAACAGCTGTTTGTCACAAGTCATCATTTTTGTGAACTGCACTCCACTCATGGTGTGTGGTTTGTCATACAGTACTCTGATCCAGATTTCCATGGACAAATTCATTATTCATAAATATTTGCCAAACGATCTGACTGAATTATGGCTCAGAGAATTGCTAACTAGACATTCATCTGGTTCATTTTTTCCATATTACAGTTTCTGCTTTCCTGAGTTGAAGAATATACAATTATAAACAGGAGATGAGTGTTTATTATTTTCAGACCAACCATTTTCAATTTTGTACTTTGCTACCGCACAGAACGTCAGCTGTATTTGTCTGTTCACTGAAATATTTTTTTTAACTAACCACTAATATTAGGGAAGAGGGTAACTTTGGTACAATTTTAGTTGACACTCATTAATAATGACATTTTACTTTAGGTGGTTACCTCTTAACTGGTAGAACAACTAATCTGCTGTTGCTACAAAATTTCAATCTTCCTTTTAAATTCTCACTTTCTCTCTTTTAAACCATAAGGGCTGAAGTATTATCAAATGGTCATGCCTAAAAAGTGAATTGCTATATTTTTTGTATGAGGTGGTGGGGAATATTACATATTAAGCCACATACTGCTTTCATTGTTAGCCTAGATATCAAAAATGAAGATTTCATTTACCAGAGTAACAGAATTTAATCAAGAACGTAAACCTGTTAAAAAGCTTGCTTAACAAATCTTATGTTTTATAGAATTTCTGCTCTAATGTGTTCATCTACACATTATGAAAGCTTACTTTTATATGAACTCTCAAGGGTGAAATGCAGATTGTGAACTCTTCAAATCCATGACATTTGGGTGGCAACCCTGGAGCTTTCTTAATTACCTCACAGGACTGCTTTGAGACCTGGGAATAATTCATGGTTGCCACCCTGAGCTCACTGTAAGAATGACAAGCCAGAAATTCTTAACATTGATACTTAGCATATGAATATTTAGCATTTATATCAATTATTCTGTAATGTAAATGATTCTGAATGGATGTATGTGAATTTGTTAAGGCACCAATTGTTAATATCTCAATATTATTTGCTCTTTCTGTGTCATTTCAGATGAAATAGGACCTTCTGAAGAGTACATCATTTTAGAGAATATCAGAACCTAGCCATCTCTTTCAAAGCTATATCTTGCAAAGGTTGGTCCTTAATAGAATAATAGCCTGCAAATGGATTTGACAGCATTTGTAGATGTTCAAAATAGTAAAGGACAATGCTCCTGTCTTATTTCTTGTTGTTTATGGTCCTAGGGCTAAACTCTTCAGCACTAAGCATAATATCTGTCTAGGGCAGCGATGGGCAACTATGGCCCCTTTATGATCTGTAGACTTCAACTTCCAGAATTCCTAAGCCAGCCATGCTGGTTCAGGAATTCTGGGAGTTGAAGTCGGCAGATCTTAAAGGGGCCATAGTTGCCCACCTCTGGTCTAGTGGAACACCTTGATTTTTGTTTGGGATGCCTCTCAAAAATTCAAACTAGTAGCTCAACCAACAATATTAGAAAATGAGAAGTGAGTTATGAAACAGCACAAATCATAGTGAGATCTCTTTTGTGAGCTCTCAACTCATTTTTTTTCTAAGAGCATCCAGGCTGTAAAGAGTGTGTTATCTATTATGTAATAAGTACAGAGAGATCTCTTGTGAGATTAATTTTAAGCTTGCAAAAAGCAAACAGTTACGGTCAGTTTAGGAACAGCATGCAGCAATGATAATGAGCAATTGTTCTTTTAGTCTTCAGATAGCAAGAGCACTGATGGGACAGTCCCTATCTTCTAATCTACATTAGTTCAGCAGAAATCTAAGGACAACCCCTACCCATGTTTGTTCTTAGATATACTAATGAACGCAGGCCAACCAGGAGCACAGGTTTCTATTAAGATATTCATCACCTGTATGCTGTCATGAAACTATAACCAGTGAGAGTACTTTCCATTTATGTGTATTGGGCATTATTATTATTTTGCCAGTCCTCTTATTGCAAGCTTTTGCATTAGGGTTGCTAAGCTATGGCCCTTCACAAATTGTTTTTACCACTTCTAGAAATTTTATCCTTATGGCCAATGATGAAGGATCCTAGGAATATTTCAGCAACACATGTCAGATCACATGTTGTCTACTCTTCCCCGTGTAAGAACAGGTAATCTTTTAGAGGCCAACTTAACATTTTGGAAATAATCAAATCTTGTAATAGGTAGCATCAGACTTTTATTCTCTGCAATCTTTGTTTGATTTTTAAAAAGTGCTAACCCTATTTTAGAATTTACATACAGCATTGACCTATTTATACCAGTTAGATTAAATAAAAACATGCAGGAATTTTAAATCCTAAATCAAGGGTCTTCAGATTTGACAGCTATAAGACTTGTGGACTTCAACTCCCAGAATTCCTCCTCCAGTCATGTTAGCTCAGGAATTCTGGGAGTTGAAGTCCAGTTTGAAGACCCTTGTCCTAAATATTGGTTAACAAGGCAAAACCAACAAGTAGTCTGTGCTAGAATTCAGGCATAACTAGAATAACCAGGTAGTGGGAAAGCAAACCTCTGAAAACCACTGAAAAGACCCAGAAGAATCAACAGGGGTTGCATTTCTATGTTTTATTTGACAAAAAGTCATCACACAGGACAGACAAGGCAATTGTCTTAGCAGGACAGATAAGGCAATGTTTCATATTGAAAGCAGGTTTGAATCCTGCTTGAATGAGAAGATCCTCAAGTGATAATTAAGTGAATCACTAAATCACTGTGACTCATCATACAATACTTTCAAGACCTGCTAAACCTGCAGCATCGCTCAACTAATTTCATTTAATTACTTGTCACTAGTTAGGTACCAGTTTTAGCTCCTAGATAAATTCCCTGCAAAGAATAACAGAGTTGGAAGGGACTTTGGATGTCCTCTAGTCCAAACCCCTGCTCAGGCAGGAAACCCTATACCATTTCAAACAAATGGTTGTCCAATTTCTTCTTAAAAACCTTCAGTGTTGACAAACCCACAACTTCTGAAGGCAAGCCATTCTACTGATTAATTGTTCCAATTGTCAAGAAATTTCTCCTTAGTTCTAGGTTGGTTCTCTCCTTGATTAGTTTCCATCCATTGCTTCTTGTCCTGTCTTCAGGCACTTTGGAGAATAAGTTGACCCCGTCTTCTTTGTGGCAGCCCCTTAGATATTGGAACACTGCAATCATGTCATCGCTAGTCTTTCTATTTCTCATGACACATCTATTTTTCACCTTACATTGAGGAAATATTTATTTACACATACGATCATTTCTGTCTCAAGACCAAGAACAAAAACTAATGAACGAAGCATACAAAAACAAGCAACCCTCCCCAAAACTACAACAACAAAAACCCAATTCCTAGATTGGGATAACAGTAATAATAATAATAATAATAATAATAATAATAATAATAATAATAATTTATTCAACTTGTATGCCGCCCTTCTCCCTAAGGACTCAGGGCGGCTAACAATAAAACAGCAAATATTTACATAAAATTTACATAAAAACAAATTAAATCTAAACAAGCCGAAATATACAATAAAACCTTAAAATCTTAAAATTAAAACAATTAAAACCCCCCACCCGGGTCATTCCAGGCCAGCCTGTTGAAACAACCAAGTCTTCAGGTCCCGGAAGGAGGGAGATCAGGGGCCAGACGGAGATCCACGGGAGCTGGTTCCAAGGGTGGGCTCCCACGGAGAAGGCCCTAGCCCTGGGAACCGCCAGCCGACAATGCCTAACCGACAGTATCAATCAGAGACTAAAAAACGATCTGAAAGATGGCTCAGAGCATCAGAGTTAAGAGTTAATCCACTTTAGTATCAAAGCCTTGCTTAGAAACAAATATTTGAAACAATATGAATTCCCTTGCAGCATTTTACAATTTAGTTGGTTTCATAAGTATTCTTGCCATTTAGCAAACAATCACTTTTTAAAGAAACATCAGAGCCATAATATTACTAACAATACACTAGCAATTGGTCATTAAAAATAAGATCTTTGTATCCCAATAGGAATTCTGGGAGTTGCAGCTGAAACAGTTATTGGAAGAAGATAAAACAGGTAGTCCTCAATTTACAACCACAACTGAACCCAAAATTTCTGTTGCTAAAGGAGACATTTGCCAAGTGAGTTTTTCCCCATTTTATGACCTTTCTTGATGCAGTTGTTAAGTGAATCATGGCAGCTGTTAAATTAATAACATGGTTGTTAAGAGACTCTGGCTTTCCCATTGACTTTGCTCATCAAAAGATTACAAAAGGATTCTGGGACACTGCAATTGTCATAAATATGAGTCGGTTGCCAAGCATCTGAATTTTGATCAGGTGACCATGCAGTGATCTTAAGTATGAAAAATGGTCATAAGTCAGTTATTTCAGTGCCATTGTAATTTTGAACTCTCACTAAATGAACTATTGTAAATCAAGGACCATCTGTACATGATTGTCTACTACGGTGCAAACTCTGCTACACTGCTATTTTTTATTTATTTGTTTACTATTGAACCCATTTTCTTCCTCTCTGATAAGATCATGCTTACGTGTAGTTCCTTGTGGTTAGCTTAGCAGCAATATTTTATCCAAACATCTTTTGTGGGGGAAACAAAAGCTTAAAATTTCAATTAATGCATCAAGTATATTGTATCACTCACTCTGAAAACAAAAATTAAAACTAGATTCTTCTTTGCATACAAATAGAAACTTTCCATGAAAAGGAGTTTTGCCAGTCCAGTCCAGTTTTTTCTACCTCAGGTTTCAGTGCTGTGATTCCCCCACCTAGAAAGAGAATGGAGTTTGGGAGACAAAATGAGGAAAATGAATGTGTCTATCCATTTTAAACATATACAAACACGTGTGTGTAATGGAAACTAGACAATCCATGATCTGTTGGGTCATCATTTCAGAGATACTTCCATACCAGATTCTTCAATGCCTTCAACAATGGCAGAGTGTCCATGAAAAGTTGAAAAGTTCTGCTTGAAAAGTTCTTACACATTCAGGGAGATATTCAGAAATATATTGAAAATAGCTCATGTTGAACTGTATGGCACATTCAAACATCAGGATTTATATATATTTTTGCATCTTGTATTATGACATAAACTGCCTAATAGTGATCTTTATGTCATAAAATGTTTTATAAAATTGGCTAAATTTCAGTTCTACCGAAGTCCTAGGTTTTGTATTTTGGACACATTCTATAAACTAACCCATTTAAGATATGTATGTCACAAAGGTTTTGCCCTATGATGGACCATTTTGCCCAGGGAAAGGTTACAGACATGAGAGTTTTATTTTTATGTCATAAAACTGTTTATACAATTTGCCAAATTTCAATTCCATGGGAGCCATGGCTCCCAGATTTTGTAGGCGTTCTCTGAGTTCGTCCATTGGAGGTACAGTATCTCAGAACAAATCATTTTGCCTTATGTTGCACCATTTCCCCCAGTTAAAGGTTATTGATACAAGAGTTTTGGTGGTATATACATTTTCCTTAATAAATCCAAATCAGGATGGGCAGAGAATATGCTGAGTTCAAGCTTTGTAAAAATTGAATATTTCTATTTTATCATTACTGGGAAATAATTTATTAATGAGGGAGGAAGGACAAGAGTGAGAGAGGCATCAGGTATTGTTTCTTTTTCTACTCTATCCTTCTTTCCCTTCCTTTTTCACACAGAATTGTGTAAAGTATGATGGAGCTTAAGTATTGGCAGTCTCTGAACCATCCAGGGCAGCAAAGGGGAAAAATATTTTGAAAAACATGATTCAGACTTATCAAAATATAAACCTAAAATGTAATCTAATGTACTTTGCCTCAGCATAGTTGCCAAAAAGTGTTTCTTGAAAGGACTCTGTGAAAGACTTCATGCAGACTTCATTTTAGAACTAGACCTTCCAGAATAAGTTTAATATAACTGGAGAAGTCTAGATTGGGGAAGGTCAGCCCAAATTATTTATTCAGCATAATAATATATTTAGACAGGGTTTCTCAACCTACAGAACTTTAAGCTGTTTAGACTTCAACTCCCAGAATTCCCCCTGCCAGACTATTGGCTGGAGGAATTCTGGGAATTGAAGTCTAAACAGTTTAAAGTTCTGTAGACTGAGAAATATTAATTTAGATATCCATAAGCACCACTGAAAGTGAAGGAACATCCTCAGAAGGAAACAATGTTTTAAAAAAGAAATGTTGTTATCTCAATTACCAACCAGATAGCATTTTTTAAAATTTGTTCAGATATTTGTCTGAAAGTTTTTTTGAAGGAGGAGCATGAGTGGCAACTGCTTAGAAGTTCAGTCATCATGCCCCTATATCAATGTGGCCTCCTCAGGCCATTGAATTGATATAATGGGTAGAAAACTCAGCGTTGCTTGTGAAGATTCTCCAAAAGCTTGGAAAGAGCATATGTTGCATATTTATTTTATTTATTTATTTTTTTGTCAAGCATGTTTTAGATAATGGATATAATCAGGGACATGATTATGAGTACATGAAATGGATACGAATAAAAGGGGACATTAGGACAGGGACGATAGGCACATTGGTGCTCTTATGCACGCCCCTTACAGACTTTACAGTCTGTACTTTGTCCATCTGCATATCTTTTCTAATCTTTGTTCTAAGCCACCATGGCCCAGAGATTAAAGAATTGCATACGTGTGGGGTGAGCCAGTACTCCAACTCTTCATCATGAAAGCTCCCTCAGAGATGTTGGGCTACTCATTTTCCCTTAGCCTCACTGGGTTTTTGTTGCAGAAGAAAAATGGGAGGGAGAGATCTATGTTTGCCACCTTGACTTATTATAGTAAATAAAAGACAGGACATGTAAATCTAATAAACAAGTGAAAATGATGGCAACTGCTGAAATCTTGGGAGATTCATCCATCTCTCTTCAGTGTTTGTATATTTTTTCAGCCTGAACTTCAGAGTACCACAAATAACTTAGCTGAAATGTACTCCTCAAGCAAGCCCAGAAAGCATAATGTATTTCTTTATACATTTTTATGTATTTATCAAATGTGTAAGTCGCCCAGTGGTGCCAGCTTCCTAAATGTTGTGTTTTTCTTGAGGGTTATGAGCGAATACTATGGTAAATAAACACTATGCATAAAAGAGTCTAAACTGCTCAATCTTACAATTTGCTCTATCCACATTTGTCACTAGAAGACATTTTGGAAAAAAAAACCTATTTTTCTTTCAGGATCTGTTAAAGATAGGAGAGTTTCTCTAGGATCAAGAGCCAGACAAGGTTTTTTTTTCCCCCACCCATTAGTTCTTTTCCTAAATAAGAGAAAGAAACCTGATTCCTTCTCAGGCTGTTTTTCGGTCTTCAGGCTGGAATAAGCCAATGGTAACTAGTGAGTGTTGTCTCGACAAGGCACGCAACTGACTGTGAGTGGGAAGGAAAGTAAATTGGTCTAGCCAAATAACCTCAAAAGGATGATTCAACCCCAAGGTCCACCCTGGAGCCCTGGCTTCTACAGAGAAGAACACAAGAGGTTGTTTGTATTAAAGAGATATTTATATTAGTGGGTCTCCTGGAAATCTAACAACAAGGATGTGGACAGTTCAGACATCATGTTCCTTACCATATTAGGATGAAATACCCATAAGGACAATTCAAAGAGGACAGCAACACTGTTTGGGGAAAAAATAACACATTCTTAAAATAAATAAGGAGCTTCCCACACTCAAAATAGCTAGTTTTGATTTTGAAAAATTTTAACAAGAGTATTACTGGATTGGCTAATTGAATGAGTTACAGTAAATTAATGTCAATGTCTACATTTATGACAATATTATTTGCATTATAGTTAAATGTTGAATAAACAATTGATTTCTTGTATAAAGTGAAAGAAAAATCTGGATATTACAGCATGTTCAGTTCCCTCCCTCTCCCTCCCTCTTCTTCCCCCTCCCCCCTCTCTCCCTCTCCTATCATTATTTATCATTGATAGTGAAATTCAGAATGTATCAGTTATCAAATGCCAATTCTCCGAGTAATTAGGTCTGTTATAAATACTTTTAGGAAATTCTTTAGATGTAAATGATCAAAAGTGGTTAATTAATTAAAGATACATTACTTAATCAACTGTCCAGGTTCCAAATGTTATTTTAGGCTTAATTAATGTAAATTTGCAACATGGTGGTCCTCCTTTTTGGATTTTGCAACTCATATAGAAGTAGAGTCTAGCACCAGAGCCGTTTGTTCTAGTGGTTAAGGCACCAGGTTAGAAACCAGGAGACTGTGAATTCTAGTCCATGAAAACTGGCTGGGTGACTTTTGGGTCAGTCATTGTCATTGTCAGCCCACAATGTCAGGATTGGGCAGCAAGCTAGTTGGTCAATTTCTGGCTCAACCAGTAGATCGGCCCTCAATTGATTAAAGAAAAAAAAGATAACTCTGCACTCACAGGAAAAATGCTAGGATAAAAAAATGCAATTCCATTATTTCCCTTTCTAGCCAGATGTCCTAATATACAAAGTTCTATGTGAATTTACTCACATATGGTTTTGTAGGATTCTCAGCATCCCTGAGGTACAATGCTTCTGATTACTACCATTTGTTGACTTTTTTTATCAGCTGTTCCTCTTCTCTGCTTATGTAGAAGAAAATCTGGGACTGGAAGTCTTTGAGACAGTTGTCTCATAGGAAATCACCAAAGCTCTTCCTCTCTATCACTGATATGTGATTTAATGCTGAAGCATTTTCTCTATATTTTGGTGGTGCAATTTCTTCAGTTGTACCATTGAAATTAGGAGCCGTGTAATTGAGGCTCAAGAACTGCCAAGTTTATTAACATCTGTTTTCAGTTTACCTTAGATTATTTCAGTGCTAAGAATCCTGGTCTGACTGTTAATTTAGCAGAGCCTTCCCCAACCTGGATCTCTTCAAATTTGCTGGGGCTGCAATTTGTAGAAGCCTGGCATTGGGATGTGCATTTCCTTTGCAGAATTTAGTCACACAAATTTCAATAAATATATGAGGAAGAGGAAGATTTTTTACTCAAGTCTTCAAATGACATGTCTGATGGCCATGTTTACAATGGCTGTGGGTTCATCAATTGTACCTATGTGTGAGTCTTCCTCTCACTAATGCTGAACACATGACATTAGGCCTTTGTTATGAGAAACTAGGGGGTAACTAGTCATCATGATATCCAGGAATAAATTGGTGCAATTAGTTCCTGTTTTCTTCCCATTTCTTACACCATTGTGTAAGTGTTACTCTGAAGAGAACCACTCAACCACAACTCACCAGGCCAGTAACTCTTACTCAGCCCAAGCTACTTTACAAAGTTGTAATTATTGTACTTTTGAGTTTCTGTAGAAAATATAAATATTAATATAAATGGTTCCATCACACTCTGCAAACTGACTTCAATCTTCCCTGGAGCAAATTAATGTTATTTGAAATAGCTTGCGCATGTTTGAGAATATACTATAACTACAAACCTTATATGCCCATTTAAAAGCCTGGAATCCCATTGCTTATCAATTTTGGCAGGACCAACAAAATGACTCAATATAAGGTCCCTTCCTTCCTTCCTTCCTTCCTTCCTTCCTTCCTTCCTTCCTTCCTTCCTTCCTTCCTTCCTTCCTTTGTAAGAAAACAGCATTGTATGAGGGAACAAATAGAAAACATATTCCTGTATTGTCATTAAACTTATCTCTCATCATGTAAAGAGTCAGGAAAATTACTTTGATAGAAATATATAGGAACCATTACTTAAGCAAAAGGAGTTGAAATATTTTTAAGTTCAGTACAATGAGATAACAGTCAGCACAGGCAAATGTGTCCCTAATTCACTGAAAATATAAAATGAGGTATGGCACAATCAGACTTGCAAGTTTCTGTTATTATAGTCAATCTCAATAAAAGTAATTTTAGCCTTCATGCAGAGTTGAATTCCTAGTCTTCTCCACCTAGTGGAGGTGATAGACCCAATCAAGTACTGGAGAAGATGCCTAAACTGAGGACTGTAGGGAATTGCTGCTCCAGAGGGTAGAAGCTGCAACACAAGAGATAACATTGCTCAATCAATGGGATCCAAACCAATGAACTGTCTGGTCTCACAGGACAGCCAGACACTATGAGAGACAGATAGTTCTCCAGATAACTACGTCCTATGCCACAGAAGAGTTAATGGGCAATAACTAGCACATTGAACCATTCAAATGACCATAAATGGAGATAAAATTTTCAATAGTTCTCATTATGGACATTTTCCGATAGTTTCAGCTAAAAGAGGGAAAGAAATGTAAGACTATTTGCAGTCCAAAAAAAATGCAGTTCCATTTCAGTTTTGGTCACAATATAATTTCCAGTTGTATTCCAATAAAGCAGCTGTTTCTAACTTTCCCTTATTTTGGATACTACAAATATACATATATATATATATGGGTACATCAGGTATTAAAGTGGGCTATTCTTGAGGTCACTTGGGTCTCAATGCTCATAAGTTTCTGATAGTTCCATGCGGATTAGGATGAAATCATCCTATTACAGTTTTATGGTGTAATAATTTAATCTGCAATAAAAATGCCCATTCTTCTATAAAACAGAGCACTAGAAGACTCCCTGCTGCATAATAGTAAAATATGTGTTAGTAAGGGAGAGAGGGAAGAAGTTGTACAAAGTTCTTAATTCTTCTTCAAGAAACTCTATCAGATTCTTATGAGACATAAAAATTGACCTTTAAAAAAATTGAATTCCTTATCATTGTATGTATATACACAGTGTACATACAAGAAAATTCTCCAACTTAATGCTTAATAGCTGAATTGAGATAACGTAATTTGACCTAAATATATGCATTTTAATGTACCTATAGCTTTTTTTTAAAATGTAGAAAATAAAGAAAAGGCTGTTGGTCAATTAACTAATCAAGTAACAGCACTGGGTGTTTCATTTGCTGTCTTTCCAAGACACTTATATGATGCCATATAAGGCCCAACGAGACAATAAATCTTAATATACCTACATCATGTCTTGCACCCTGCTTTTTTAAAGATGCAAAAGGATTCACTATTAATTTATTTAACCTCTCATAATCCATTGAAACCCTTCCCTGGCCTCTTGTCATTCAAACCCTGATAAATGAGGATATTGCAGCATGGCTTAGTGCTAATTCCTGCCACATGTGTACAGTCTACTGAATAATCCAATCAATCAAACTTTGCCAATAAACTAAATTTTCTGCTGTTTCACTGTAGGCTAATGTGCTATAGAAATTGGGACAGGTTAGGCTGACTCATTCTCCCTGGCACTTCAGGATGAAATTAACTGAGGGCTGAAAACTTAAACCAACAACTTAAAAAATATATATGCAAAACGGATGTGAGGGAGGTTTAATTAATTTTACATTTCTGAGAATTGCAAAATGAAAAAGAACATACAGATGGCTTTTCCAATTAAGTTAAAGATGCCTTCTTATTTATTAACCTCAACATGCATAAATGTATTCAGCAGTGATCTGGAGGTGGCCAAAAATCACTGCCAGCCGTTTCATATCAACAGCAATCAAACATGAAATGGCTGCCCAGCCTGTGTAGGTCACAGGAGCACTCTGAGCCCCGCCCCCAATACAGGGGAAATGCTGCAAACATTACTAGTACAAGGAAATAATCATTATTAAAAGGAATTTGGTTGGCAGGGTTTTGCTGTTGTCATTGTTTTGCTGGTACCAGGTTGACTAGAATTGAGTACCAAAGGAAAGGATTGAGATTGAAATCAATGGCATCTTTCCAATACATATTTTTCCTACATAAAATAAATTAAGCCAGTGTTTTTCAAGCTTGGCAACTTGAAAATGTATAGACTTCAACTCCCAGAATTCTGCAGCCAGCATTCTGCAGAATTCTCTGAACTGACATCCATGCATCTTCAAGCTGCACGTTTGGAAAAATGCTGTGTTAGCTATGCATAAAGATGACTTTCTTTCAAACTGAAGTCGACTTATGGTTACTACAGAGATACTTTAAGGTACTCTTATTAATAATATGGATCTAGTTTGCCATTATCTTCTGGTTTTGTTTTGTTTTACTTTTCCATCTAGCCTACAATCCTAGGATTTTCTGATGGTTTTCCATTCAAGAGCTAACTTCTGATGGTTTTCCATTCAAGAGCTTACTGTTTTATTTGGCTCTTCTAGATGCTATCATCAAGTTTGTATATATGTATGCATATACACATGTATATAAATACATATACTTCAATATAAAATAGATATAAACACAGTTTGCATATATGTATACACATATATGCAAATACATATAAATACAAATTACAAACATATAATCTTTGTTCACATTCTGGAAAGAAATTTTTTGCCAAGCCACACTTTTACATAAACATTAGGTAGCATATTCTTACATAAACATTAGGTAGTACATTCATAAATGAATGAGTGGATAGCTAGATAGCTAGATAGCTAGATAGCTAGATAGGATAGGACAGGATAGATAGATAGATAGATAGATAGATAGATAGATAGATAGATAGATAGATAGATAGATAGATAGATAGATAGATAGATAGATAGATCTGGATCAGTTGTAAGCCATGTGAAACTTGCAGATTAATTGGATTTAGTTCATGAACTCTATGCAGCAAAATCAAGCCATTCCAGACTTTTGTGTTGGGAGGACAGAAGAGAAGGATAAAGGAACTCAAAATAAAAGAAGTATAGAGTCAGGATGTCTGAGTCATCACATAGTTTTGACTTCTTGCTTAAAGCCATGTGTTACTTAAGCTCCATCCAACTACTCATAACTGACAGTCTTTCCCTTTATAACTCTGCTCTTGTCCTGAAACTGCATTGGAATTCTCTCCTTATCTTCATTGGAGTCCAGAACCTATCTTTGTGGGAATCACACTGAACTGAGCAGAAATTTAAACTCAAGACATTGATCCAAATCCACGATTCTAAATAATCCTCCATTACCTTCACTCTCCATTCATCGCTGCCCATCCCAAGTCCCATGGCTTTAATCCTGCTTAGGTATGAGGAGGTGCTTCTTTGGTCTGAAACAACTAGCTACATTGGAATCAGTTTTGGAGCCTGGCTTTGACTATTTCCAGAGATATTACTGTGTTTTTCTTTTGTTTGGATAAATCACAACGTGCAATTTATAATGCATGAGAGAGGAAGACATATAGTATTTTATAAGGTTCCATATTTGCCTGCCCTTTTTGTTCCACAAAAATATTCTCCATGCTTCAATTTGCACAACTAGATCTTTCTTGAGAACTTCAGTCTGCTTCTGTTTCCAATCAACAATAACAAAATAGAGTTGTCAAGACAATGTTGTATTATGATAATGATGATTGGGATGAACGCAATGTTTCTAAGTCACCAGAGAGCATGAGTGTGTGTGTTTATTCAGAGAGGTGCATATGTTTACTCTGATAACAGAGCGATAAATTTTACTAGGGTAACTAGGATAAATTGGCAAACATATTTCACTAAGTTTGATTAAGGAACAATATTACTTGATCTTGTTTCTTTGATAACAGACTATTCTGCCATTCGTATTTTATATTTCTCTAGGAAGAACTCACATATAAGGTTATTTTGAAAACAGAGATGTTTAAGGACCTGCCTGAATTATCAACTGAATCACAAGAAATAAGAAAGCCTGGAGGGTGATTTAAATGGCCCTGTCTGTTTAAAAAGCACTGGGAAGAAGTTACAAAGCACAGCAACCAAAGAGACCATCTGCAGAAAGGGAATTTATCAGATGTGTCCCTGTTTCCTCTTATTTTTCAGTTAAGTGTAATCGATTTAACAATTATTCGTAAGATCTTATAATATCCAGTATTCCAGACAATGTGGCGCCCTGGTTATGGCATTAGGATAGTGATATCTTGAGTGAATAATGCCAACACTGAGGAATTTCTTTTGTCCTTATTGTTAGGTGAATCTGCTCATTTGTATCTCTGGGACTGTTATACACAGAACTATATTTGGGGTCCTGCTCATCTCCAGATTTTATGGTGGAGTTCTCTTTTTAAAAGTTTTAGGTAAACTTCTGGAAACATTCATACAAAAATGCAAATATTTGGTAGGGTGTGGTGCATTTTTGAGTGAGTTCCAAGTTAAGCTAAGCTAAAGGTGAAAGTTTACCAGTATCCTGGTATGATGTAGAGCAGGGCGTCCCCAACCCCATTCTGTGGACTGGCACCAGGCCACAGCATGCCAGCAACTGAGCCATGCAGAGAAATAAAGCCCTGACTGCGGGATGCAGGCAGCACATGAAACCACCCCTCTGGCCTGTGGAAAAACTTATCTCTATGGAACTGGTCCTTGCTGCCCAAAAGTTTGGGAGCCACTGCATATAATATTATTTTGAAGGAAAACCTTAGAAACTGCTTTGAAGTTCTTCACCTGCTTGATAGGGAACCAGAGGGACTGTGGAATGGAATTCAATTGGTTGATAACGATGCACATGAAAAGGGACTGCTAAAGACCAAGAAGCAGAAGCAAACAAAGTGTCAGAACATATGATGGAAATTTCCCCCCCTCAAAATGAAAGCATTTAAAGACAAGAAAAACAAGGATCTCGGGAAGGAACTTTGCAAAATCCAGGGTTACGTTATCACTTTTTGCGACCTGATGAGCCGAGTCACTGGGGATGCCAGTTTCACTTAACAGCTGTGTTACTAACTGAACAACTGCAGTGATTCACTTAACAACTGTGGCAAGAAAAGTCATAAAATGAGGCAAAAGTCACTTAACAAATGTCTCGCTTCACGACAGAAATTTTGGGCTCAATTATGGTCATAAATTGGAAGTATGATATGAGGTGTTACTCTAGAACTGAACATTTTATCAGACTGGTTTATTTTAAATTACAAATTGTATCTAGGGTTTTTGATACAAAAAGCAAATTTACTAAAACAAAATATATGTTTATATAATAAGTCAACTCTCACTCAAACTGAACTCTGATCCTGGTAAATAACCAGACAATGCACATATTGTTGTGGTGCGGACGGCTGAGGTCTCGGAGAGTGAGGACTCAGATGAGGGGCCTCCGTGTGATGCAGGGTTGGGGCCAGGACCATCAGGGAGTGGAATGCTGCCTTCGGAGATTGTGGAGGCTGGCAGCAGTGATGAAGAGGTCCCCAAGGAGCCTGTGCCCAGTGCACATGTGCACAGGGCTGCTCAAAGGAAAGAGCAGCTGCAGCAGCACGGGCAACTCGGGAGTAAGGCTGCAAGGAAATGGCCCCTCCCTTAAGAGATAAAAGCCAGCCGAGAAACTGGAGTTCTTTGCAGGAAGCAAAGAAATTTTTGCACTCGAGCCTTGTGGACGTTTGGAATATCTTGATTGGTGTTTGGAGACTCTTTGTGTTTGAAATATTTCTTAGTAACTTTATCTAGTGTTCCTGGCAAGGCTCAACCTTGGCAAGGCTCATTCTTATCAGAAATAATTAGTTTGAAACAGCCTTTTAATTGTGAAGGAATGGAATTCATAAAGAATTGTTAAAAGATTTTGCTGTTACCTCTGCTTCATGTTTGTTTCCTTGGAACAAGGTTTGGGTCAGAACACATATATAAAATATCCATAGACTAAAATTACACATAGAAATAATGTTTCCAACAATGAAAATATTCAAGTGAAAGTAAAAAAACATAACATTTTTTAGCTTTCCTTAATTCTCTTTTTGGAATCCATGAAACATCAGTAAAAAGAACAAGGATGTAATTTATTATCTGCGATTTTTTTTTCTTCAGAGCAATGAAAACAAATTAAGTTGGATAATTTTGGAAGAAAGTTCAAATTTTATTAATATCGTATTTAATACTGAAGTCAAATATTTCACTTAGATATGGAGCCTTTCAACATTTATAGTGTTTATAGCCACAATATTAACACATTGTGACATTTTTTTTCCTGCTGGGTTCCTGAGTTGGCTCTCATCTTGTTCCCTGCCTCTGACCCTTCACCAGCAAATTGAAATCAAAATGCTAATCTGAATATACGTTGGGTCATGATATGAAAAAGCAAAAAAGGCAAAAATATAACAAAGAGAATGAAATGCTTCATGTTTTCTTTCCTCTTTGACAGAATCATCTTGTGGCTTTGGGAAAATTATTCCCCAAGGATATTGACGACCTCTGGCAAAGAAATGGAATAATCAGTCTAAATTAGTTCCACTTATTTATTTCTGTCCATCTGCGCTTATGAAAACGTGTGAATGACTACCAAAAAAGAGAAAAATAGAAGAAATATAATGGAGTGAAATATAGTAAACCTACTGAAGCCATGTGATTTTAAAGCCTGTGCTCTGGAAAATATACTCTGATTACCATCTGCGTCTTCTTACATTTATTCTCACAGATTGTCAAATAATTGATAAATAAAAAGTACTTTGAAAGGCCACTTGGCTTGTATTTAAAAATAGGACTAATACTCCCTAAAGACCAGAAGGACAAATTAAACTGGGAAAGGAATGTGAACTCTGCTAGCTGTGTGTTACTGGTTTTATCCTACATGGCTGCAGGACAGATTCTTGGCTGCTTCTCTTAAGAAGGAATTTTGTACAGCAATGTTTTCTCCTGTTTCTATTACTTCCAGGTGCTGCCAGCTATAGCCATTCACTGGCAGCACTGCCATCTCTTGAGAACTTAGGAGTTCGGGATATATCAGAGCTGGGTTAAGAATGAAAAGAGTTTTATCTCATTCTTTTTTTAGTCTAAATGACAGGTTACAGTGGGGTGTACCATGAAGCTGGAGGGAGATGTCTGATGATCACCACCTCCACTTCACAGACCTGTCAGCCAGATTATTTTTGGTTGCAGGGATTCAATTAACAGCTAGATGTGGAACGATTAAGGAAGATAATTATTATAAATTGAAACAAGAAATTAAGACAGATTTGCAACTATCATTAATGGGAAGAATTGCAATAATTAAGATGAATATATTACCGAAATTACTATATCTGTTCCAAACAATCCCAATAAAACTGGAGAAATTTTTTTTGATGATATTAACAGAATAATACTGAAATATATATGGCAAGGGAAAAAGCAAAACTTAATCTTAAAATGTTGCAAGAGGCAACAACCAGAGGAGGGTTTGGGTTACCTAACTGGGAATTATATTATCAGGCCATGGTATTAGCATGGATGAAAGAATGGATTGTCCTAAGGAATACCAGCTTGTTGACGTTGGAGGAGCATGATCTGCAATTGGGCTGGCATGCCTTTTTATGGTATGGGAGAAGTAAGATACATGGTTATTTTCAAATATACCATGTTAGAAATGCTTTATTGTTAGCTTGGAAAAAAATCAGAGAACAACATTATATGAAAATTCCAGTCTGGTTATCGACAATGGAAACAATTAAATATCCAAATCAGAAGTGATATTCAGCAGTTTCTGACCAACTCTGGAGAACCGGTAGCAAAAATTTTGAGTAGTATGGAGAACTGGTAGTAACCTTCCCCCAGGAGTGGGGAGGGAATGGACATTTTGCAGTACCCTTTCCCTGCCATGCCCACCAAACCACACCCACCAAGCCATACCACACCCAACATGCCATGCCATGCCCACCAAGCCATGCCCACAGAACCAGTAGTAAATTTTTTTGAATCCCACCACTGACCCAAATGTTTGTAAAATGAGAACTATTGTTAGATATAAGGAAATATTGAATGAAAAGGATGAAAAGAATGAAAACTCAACAAGAGTTGAATGATCAAGGGGTTGGTATGCTTTGGTATTCATATATGCAAATACAATCAAGATATGAAAAAGATGTTAAAGCTGAAGGTTTTTACAAGGAGTTGACAGAATTGGACAAAATATTAACAGGAATGGAAGACAAGCTGATTAAAAAATTATATTGTTATTTATTAGGTGTCAAACTAGAAGAAGAACAAGTGAAGGAAACGATGATAGCATGGGCAAATTTTTTTGCGTATGCTATAGAATTAGATAAGTGGCAGAAGCTAAGTGAAAGAAACTATAAATTAACAATATCGACAGCATATAAAGAAAATTTGTATAAGATAGCACTTTGCACCGGCAAAATTGGCAATGTTTAAAGATAAATCAGTAAAATGCTGGAAGTGTAATCAGACACCTGGATCATATTACCATATGTGGTGGACATGTGTAGAAGCTAAAATTATTGGACAAAGTACACACATGGTTGGAAAAAATGATAAAGCAACATATAGATTTGAAATCTGAAATATTCCTATTAGGGATGGTACCTGAATGCTATAGTAAAGAAAAAGTATATTTAATTATTCATGTATTAACTGCAGCTAGAATTGTATTTGCTCAGAATTGGAGAAGCGAAAAAAATCCAGCAGAGAGAAAGGTGATTGAGAAAATATTAGAATGTGCAGAGATGAATAGATTAACATTAGCAATTAAAGAAAAAGAAGAAACTGAATACTATATGGTATGGGATTTATTTTATCAATGGTTGGAAAATGAAACAAGTTAAAATTGAGTAGATGAATATATAGAGAAATAAGTTAAGATTAAGTTAATATATGTAAGAGATAATGGCTTAAAAAGAAAATGTGATTACTGTTATTTTGGTAAGAAAAGTATGTTAATTATAATTGTTAGCATAAGATACATGTACCCAGTCAACACACTGTTTAAATGAAAGATGGACTTGTTGTAAATATAAAATAAAAATTATAATAATAATAATAAAAAAGAATGAAAAGAATTTCATCTGATTTTTTTTTTAGTCTAAATGACAGGTTACAGCTGGAGGGAGATGTCTGATGATCACCTCCTACACTTCACAGACCTGTCAGCCAGATTATTTTTGGTCGCAGGTTTAGCACTCCGCCAAAAGGAAAGTAGACATATGACTACAAATAGACCAAGTGACAGGTCATGACTGGGAAGAACCTGGCCTCAGTGTCCTTCCCCTCAGTCAACTTGATGGTTTAGAGTCTTTCTCCAGTGGTCTCTACCCACTTGATTAGATCTGTGAGGAGGAGTATACCTTGGGTCCAGCAATTAAAGAAGGTCATCTCACAGGATGAAGGAAACATACCTTTTCTGTCACAATACCTGTCCTCTAGAGAAATTCATCACCTGAGATCAGATTAGTTCCATGCTGGCCTTCTGTAAAGCTTTGAAACCTGCTTATTTCAATGTTTTACAACCTAGAACTAAGGAGAAATTTTCTAGTGATGAGAGCAATTTATTTATTTATTTTATTTTTATATTGGGATTTCTATGCCGCCCTATCTCCTGAAGGACTCAGGGCAGCTCACAACAATAAAAAACATACAATACAAATATTAAAAAGCCAATTAAACAACATCCCAGTATAATAATTAACATTAACAAACCAGCACTAAAAACCCCACCCCTCCATCAGTCCAGGTCAGCAAGCTGAAAGAGCCATGTTTTCAGGCCACAATGGAAGGATTGAAGGTCAGGAGCCACCCGAAGTTCCAGGGGCAACTGATTCCACAGGGTGGGCACTCCCACAGAAAAGGCCCTACCCCTAGGGGTCGCCAGCCGAAACTGTCTGGCTGATGGCACCCAAAGGAGGCCCTGTCTGTGTGACTGCACGGGACGTTGGGAAGTCATTGCTGGCAGCAACCAGTGGAATGGCTTTGCCTTCAGAAGTTGAGGGTGCTCCATCACTGGAGGCTTTCAAAAAGAGATTGGGCAGCCACTTGTCTGAAGCAGGGAGCTGGACTAGAACAGAGGTCTCCAAACTTGGCAACTTTAAGACTTGTAGACTTCAACTCCCAGAGAGTTGAAGTCCACAAGCTGTAAAGTTGCCAAGTTTGGGGACCCCTGGACTAGAAGATCTCAGAGTTCCCTTCCAATTCTATTACTCTATGTTCTATGTTCTTGTTTTCCAAGGCACAGAGGTCATTAAGTTGTTTTGATGTCATATTACATTGTTATTTTACCCTCAGCTGCCAGTTTTGTTTTGAATTATATATTTAGCATTGTATGTTTTAAAGTTTTATATTGTGGTTTCCATTTAACTTGCTGTGGTAAAGGGCAGCCATAGAAGTTCAAACAAATAAACGAACATGAAACACGGCTAAAGGCTTCATCCCAAGCACAGTTCTCTACAGGGCAGTAATGGATGGTGGTTTTTTACACCAGCAAGTGGTGCTGGGTGGATGGGAGAAGAAACCAAGGCAGGGAAACCCACCAGTTATTGTGCAGTTATAATGCTAACTGTAAGGGCAGAGTTCTTTGCACTCTGATTATTGAGCAAAATATGACTCAGGCACTGGACAATATTTTTTTTTCCAGCTGATTTTTGCAGCAGCATTGGTAAAATGCATATTCAAATGTCTTTAGTCACCCTCCTCAATAAAGCGTGTGAGGACCGAGCATTTCCCCCACCCCTTTAATACTTTTAAAGTATGGGTAATCCTTGACTTACAACCATTCGTTTAATGACCATTCAAAATTACAACAGCATTGAAAAAAGCGACCTATGACCATTTTTTTCATTTTTTCCAGGGTCATGTGATCATATTTTGCGACCTTCTGACAAGCAAAGTCAATGGGGAAGCCAAATTCACTTAAGTACCCTGTAACTGTTTCAACAACTGCAGTGATTCACTTAGCAAACGTGGCAAGAAAATGTCATAAAATGGGGCGAAACTCCCTTAACAAAATCCTCACTTGGCCACATAAATTCCTGGGCTCAGTTGTGGTCGTAAGTGGAGGACTACCTGTATTACAAACTTTACAGCAGTTAAAAGAAGTGGGGTGGGCTTAACAAGGACGCAGCACATTTTTGTAAAGTGGTGTTTTGCTTCAACTATGCAGCAAAAGGTTGAGGACATGCCACAGCAGACGAGTGTTGCTCAGAAAATTAATGTGCTGAGAAAGGAACAAGCAACAGAGAGTTTCTTTCTTTCTGTGCCTCGTCATTCATAATAGGGGTCAGTTCTCATGCTGTTCTGGGAGGCAAGCAAGCCCTTATTGCTATTATTACTGAACGCACCATTCAGAGGGACACAGGAAGGCTTTGGGTATACTTGTTATGTTTTCCTTTGCAATCTGACTTGCATTTTCCCCCTTCCTCCCTTGCAAGCACAAGCTGATCTCCAACACTTCACTGGGACACATTGACTGCTCAGTAATGTTATATACTTGGATATGTTTATTTATTTAAGTTGGGTCGAAAGTTGGGGGAGAGGGTATTGTTTGGATGGATCTATTTCCTGTGCTTTGGATTCTTCTTGCCTCTATAGAGATAGTAACTCAGAGATGGTCAGAGTTGAACTTCAGGTCATTCCAGAATTGAAGGGGTGCCCTGGGACTTGCATTATGGCGCTTCTTGGACAGTTGCAGGAATGTTGGTGGCCAGGTTGTCCCCTTGGTCTTCTTTGCCTTGATCTCCATCATATCATGACACCTTTCTATTCTCCATCTGCCTGTTTAAGTCTCCCTGCTTGCAAATTTGTTCTATTTTTAAACAACACTTCGCAGTGCAGGGGCTTTATACTTCCATCTCTTTTCAGACTACACAGAGAGAATGTTATTGCTAATGCAGTCAAATAAACACTAATCCATCACTATAAAGTGTGTGACAGACCCAGGGTTTTAGTAGTAAATCTTGTGAAAATATCCACAAAAGGATTAACCCTCCCTCCCTAAAAGGCTTTAAAAAAACCCTGGGCATGTGTGTAGCACATGCATGACTTATTTAAAGGTTGTTGTTTTAAAAAACAGTCACTATATTTTGTATGGCACATGTCCAAAAGCATTGTGCAGAAGATTGTAATAGAGGACAAACCAGGATTTTTTTATTGCTCAGCAGAGTCAAACTATTCCTATGCTTTTATCAACTTCCAGCAGGTAATGTATTTTAGATGGGAAGTTCCAAAAATGGCATCTGTAAAATTCTCTCAAGTTTTAGAACTCAGTTACTTTATTTTTTTAAAGTTCTGTTTGTTTGGAAAAATAGGAAGTTAATACTGCAAAACAAAATTCCAGCCTCGAGCAACAATATCTTCAGGCCCTGTAAGTATCTCAGACGCATGATAGGGAGTCCCGTAGGTGCTTTTCTAGAACGGTGCCTTCATGCCTTGAAAATAGCCAGAGGTAATTGGAGATAACATAGAGCAGGAGGCTAGAGAAGATGATATGGCACAAATTATCTATTTACCTTCTGTTAAATAATTAGTTGATGATTGACCAGGCACCATTCTTATTCTGGCATGTTATTTTAATGATAACCTATAACATATGCTCAAAATTCCCAATATGTGCATGATCTCAAAAGTTTTAGTAGCTGTATTCTAATCTAGATGGATATTGATTCTGGAAGTAAATCAGCAATGAAATTCTTCTCATGGCATTTTAATTGGTGCAATTTGTGATATTTACAGGACTTGAAATGGTTTTGAGCAGGATGCAATTTTCTTTTTAGATCAATATGCATTAAAATTCCTATTCTTTTTCTGCTCTGATAAACATCCTAAATTCATTTTTTTATCTTCCTCCATACATTAGCTGAATCCTCTGTACATCATTGAAAATCTCCTCCTTTTGCAGATGAATATCACTGAATCTGGTCCAACCATGTCATTTTGCTTTTTCCCCTATTGAAGACAGGGTACGTATGCACTGAAATATATCCTTGGAGTTTGGAAAGGAAGAGGAAGGAGGGAGGAGGAGGAGGAAGGGGAAGAAGAAGAGGAAGAGGAAGAAGAAGAGGAGGAATGTTCTCTAATCAGGTAAGTGACCAGACTGCCACTGAATCAATGCACTGAAAACTGAACAGCAATTTCCACAGCACCAAAAGCCAACAGAATTCCTTGAAACAATCTAATTCCTAACCCCTTGCCATTGTTTCCTATTCTTTCAGCACTTGGCATCTAATGTACTAATAATACTGTATTGTGTCTATTGATAGGGTCATCTCCTAAGGTTCAATTAGTTCCTTTGCCTGCATGGTTACTTCCCCAAAACATTTTAAATGAAGTATTTTAAAATTAACTTTATTAAAAATGTTGGTTTCAACGCACCTAAATTTGAACAACAGTAAAGTCCTTTTATGGTATCACAGGAGCTAGCAAATCAGCTTGGTGCAAAGCAGCTTCAATTATAATCCCAAGCAATTGATTTCACCTTTAAGAGGATATTATAAACACGTGAAAAACTACAGGTTTTCTGCTTTGATAAAACATTTTAAATACATTAAAAAAAAGAACTTTCCATAAGATGTATTAAACTGCAAATCAAGTAAACTTTTCTACACTATTCAGCTTCTACTTGTCTAAGTTTCTTGCTGCAGCAAGGAAGCAATACAAATGATTGCTTTCTGTTCATTTCCAAAATGATAGTGAAGCTTTCAGATTAGGGGTGCCCAACATATTTCTACATCAAGGATTTCTGCATGCCCTATTTGAATTACCTGCTGCACAAAAACAGGAAATATGATTCAACTCCTTCTACATTAAAGTAACATTTAAAAAAATCAGTTGTTTCTTTATGAGCTGCCTTCTCACTTAGAGTAAAATAATTTTCCAGTGTTCTCATATGAAAAGAAAAGAAGATAATGCATTTTCTAAGTAGTTGGACTATGTCTGATGTGAGCAATATGACTGCTGCTTTCTTGGCCGAATTTGGAATGACATTGCTTTTTGTGAGATGGGCAGCTATGCAAATTTCATTAGTAAATAAATAAATTATGTCCAGCAGTTTCACTAAGGCAAGAGCAAATATGATACCCAAGAAGAACTTGCAATGTGCAAGCAACACAGCCTGGCTTTGCAAGACAATCCTCAGGTTGGCTGCAGCTATGGGATATTATTATTATTATTATTATTATTATTATTATTATTATTATTATTGTTATTATTTATTTATTTATTTAGACTTGTATGCCACCCTTCTCCCTAAGGACTCAGGGCGGTGAACATTTAAAAACCGTACAAAATTGCAATAAAAGTAAATTAAACAACTACAAGTCTAAAACCAATTAAAATTAAATTAAAACAACTAAAAATAACCCACCCCCGGGTCAATCCAGACCGGCCTGCTGAAAGAGCCAGGTCTTCAGGTCTCGGCGAAAGGAGCGGAGATCAGGGGCCAAACGGAGATCCACAGGGAGATGATTCCATAGGGCGGGCGCTCCCACAGAAAAGGTCCTAGCCCTGGGAACCGCCAGCCGACAATGTCTAACCGACGGAATCCCAAGGAGGCTCCTCCTGTGGGAGCGCACGGGGCGATCGGAGTGTGATGCTGGCAGGAGGTGATCCCGCAAGTACCCTGGACCCAAGCCAACTTGGGACTTGCAAGCTTTGTATGACTCTTACAAATGTTCAGGTCAGTTGTATTAATTCCCTTTATTTCTTAGGCTCCCTGAGTTATTTTTTCTGTGGTTATTGTTCATATACAGGTAGCCCTTAACTTATGACCACAATTTATGTTTCTAAGTAAGAATTTTGTTGAGTTTTGCCCAGTAATGAGATTCAAATTTTTTTAGTACCAGTTCTGTGGGCATGGCTTGGTGGGCGTGGCTTGGTGGGCATGGCAGCGGAAGGATACTGTAAAATCTCCAATCCCACCTCACTCCAGGGAAGGTTACTGCAAATCCCAGTCCCTCCCCTCCCCACTAACCTGCTTTCTAGCTCCATTCTCCTGTGCAGGGCAACAAAAGAGCACCCAGCTGAGGGATTTGGGAGGCAGAGAATAGATACCAGTCTGAGGTGGTATTTGCCAGTTCTCCAAACTACTCAAAATTTCCGCTACCGGTTCTCCAGAACTGGTCAGAACCTGCTGGTTTTGCTCCCATTTTATGACTTTTCTTGCTACATTTGTTAAGTGAATCACTGCAGTTGTTAAATTAGTAATATAGTTGTTAAGTGAATCTTAACTTAGCCATTGACTTTGCTTGTCAGAAGGTCACAAAATATGACCTTGGACACTGCAACTGTCATAAATATGAACCAGTTGTCAAGTATCCAAATATAAATCACATGACCACAGGGATGCTGCAAGAGTCATAAGTGTGAAAAATGTTTATAAGTCATTTTTTCCAGTCACTCAATGAACGTAAATCAAGGACTACCTGTATATTTACAATTCAAGATTCTGATCATTATCACTTCCAACTGCAATTTTTATTTAGTTCTTGATCTTTTGGTGAGAAGGCAGTCAACAAGTATGCATAATACCTATGCCTACAACAGATTGGATTGTCTTTCCTGTAATTCAACCTGCTGTTTGTTTTCAGAAGTTCCATCTTAGGTTACTTTCAATGCAGAAACGGCCCCACGAGTAATTTCATGGGCCCATATAGTCCTCAGCACGTTGCCTCCTGTTCTCTAAGCCTCCCTGGCTCTCTGCAACCTGTGGTGAGGCTGCCTTAGAGACTGCCCTGTTCCCTTGTTTGTTAAATGCCATGAATCTGCTGCAAAACTACTCTTGCAATTTGGCTGTTGCAATGGGAAAGAAGAATTCCTCTTCTGCCAAGAGTGATGAGTGATGCTATCCTAATTGCCCTGTCACATGTTACTGACTGGCCCACGTCAAACACACTTTGTCATCCTCCCAAAGGACCAACTACACACTGCCACTGTTTGGTAAGCCTTCTGCATGGGGACTGTGATGTACCTGGTGGCCTTAGCAACCAACTCAAAGTCTCGTGTATTACAGGAAAAGGTGGACTCTTGAGAATTTGTTTAATTTAACAATTGGAATGCTCTGCTGTGCTGAAGAAAGCTGCTGTTGTTAAGAAATGGCAGCAAGTTCAAACAACAATCAAATAAAAAGGAGATGAAAAATACACCCAATCACAGCAGGAGGGGGGAAAGGGGGTGGTGGTGCTTGATTGTATTATATATTAATAATTATATATTATATTAAGCACATAAGAAATTCTACCAGGAAAGTGAGCAAATTATATGAATAAACCACTGTAAACAGAATCCTCTGTTGTCAAAAAGATTTGGAAATATTAACTGGAAAGCTGGAAGAATTATTTGCATAGGATCTGGAAAGTGGTCATTATGCTGTAATCTAATGTGTGTGTATATATAATAGTCACAATATCTTTCAGCAAAGACTGCAAATGTTCTCTCTATTTCACAATGCAGAAACAAAGCATAAGGAGAATGGTGGCTTTGCCTAAGGAGAAAGCACTTCTTCCCATCATTGTCTATTTAAGCACTCAACAACGGGATAAAACATGAAAAGAGGGGGGGGAAAGAGCACGTGTTTCTTCATTTATGAAAACAATTGGATACTATCAAATGTTAACATGTCCAGAAATTTTAAGTGTTCCATTATTATGCCAGTCAGAATTGGAGAGTCATGATAGATGCTTCTAATCACAGTGATGCAATAAATGCAGTTAGAATATGAGCAACAATCAGGAGATATGTAAAAGTCAGCCTTAATGTATTGTCCAGTGTTAATTGTTTGGATGTGTATGCTGATGACTTGTATAGATTCACAGACTTGTTTTTTAAAAAAGTCATGGGAAAACAACTGCAACAATAACATCCACAGAAAGCGGAAGCAGTAATGCTCCATCCCATATTTGGGTAGACCAAGTTGCCCTGATAGACCGGTTTCACTGGAAAAACACTTACTCTCTCCCCTGGTATAGCTGACAAAGTGAGGCGAATCCGTGGTTTAGAGGTTAATGCATCTACCCAATATGTAACTAGCCCAGGTTACCAGAAAAGGAATGGCTGGCTGATGAGAGCTAAATAGCTCAAAATAGATCTATACAAGTCACCTTTTATTTCTTTGTTGGTAAAATATAAATTCAATATCCATGGTAACAGTAATTAAATGTCCACAATAATGACAGAACTAAAATGTCCATGGTACAATGCAGTGATTAGATTCAATTTTTTTTTTACTACCGGTTCTGTGGGCATGGCTTGATGGGTGTGGCAGGGGAAGGATACTGTAAAATCTCCAGTCAGAGGTGGTATTTGCTGGTTCTCTGAACTACTCAAAATTTCTGCTATCGGTTCTCTAGAACTGGCCAAAACCTGCCAAATATCACCTCTGGTACAATGAGTAGAGAACTTCCATGGTGGATTGATTAAACCTTAAAACATTGACAATGTCCATGAATCTCATCTTATCCCAAAAACAGTCCAAAGCACAAATATGATACCAAAATGTATATCTTTATCTAGATGCAGTGGCATACTTTAAATGAGTGTTTCTTAGCCTCAGCAACTTTAAAATGTGTGGACTTCAACTATGGTGCCTTATTTTGTAGATGTGGTTAGCAGTTTATGATGCTATCTTTTATTTGGTTTTACACTTACCTTAGTCGTGCTCAGTGTTGCTATTTCTGAATACAGATACAGAATTGCACCGTAGTCTTCCTTCTTGTAATTATGTATTTTTACAGATGTGGGTGCTTTTTTTTTGCCAGGAACTTGTTTTTGTACTCAAATTGGAACCATATATAATTATGCAAACTGACAAAACGTGTTCATTGAAACAAAGCATTTGTCCGTGGTCAGATAGTTTACCCGATATCTAGGAGCCAAGAAATAATCAGTCCAAAATCAATATGAAATAACTGCAATGTCATTGGTGTTTAGAATGAGGTTGCATTGAATTGCACATACAGTCTGTTTGTATCTGTTTCTGAATGCTATGTTCCAGTGGTAGGTGCAAATGAAATTGACACTAGCAGCCAGCACGCACTGTGAGAAATTAGGCACTGTAACTGTGAATAAATGGGTAAAGCTGGAACTGAATCTAATAAATAAATACAGTTCGAAGTTAATGCCTTTTTATGCAAAACCAGCCAAAGGAAAAAAAGGAAAGGAAAACGAACTATAACCCACTAAGCTGTGCATAAGGGAAACTAAAGCAATAAGGCCAAACGCAATAAACCAAATTATTTGGAGAAGGGCTGGCCACATGTGTTATCACTCTGCCAAGGTCTTTGGTGTGGACTGCCCAGCTTGTGGGTCATCAAGCCAAATTAAATTCACTGTCTGCATATCAATCCACTGGGACTCTCATATGTTTTTGTTTGGAACTGCAAAACCCGGAGTATTGTCAAATATCTGGCTTGCCCAAATGCTTTCCTGGTGTTCAGCTAGATGAACCTTTGCTATCCTGAACCTATCCCACATTAAAAAGCATGACGGCAGTAGCATGACCTGGTCTCGTTGATCATTGCTGGATGTAGAGATTGCCTATCTGACCAGCACAATTTATGTCCCTGTGCTTTCCTCTCAGCGTAAGAACAAGGCAAAAGCACACTTACGTGGACATAAGGAAGGATCTATGCAGGCAGTCCTTGACTTACTACCACAACTGAACCCAAAATTTCCACTGCTAAGCAAGACGGTTGATAAGTGAGTTGCTCCCCCCATTCATGACCTTTTTTTGACCCAGCTGTTAAGTGAATCATGCAGTTGTTAAGTGAATCTGGCTTCCCCCATTGACATTGCTTGTCAGATGCCTCTGTGTGTGTGTGTGTATGTGTGTGTGATTTATAGTCACAATTACAAAAGATGACCACATGACCCTGGTTAGTGTAACTGTCAGAAATACAGGCCAATTGCCAAATGCTTTAATTTTGATCATACGACCAGCAATTGGCTTGGGTCCAGGGTACTTGCAGGAGCGCCTCCCGCCAGCATCACACTCCAATCGCCCCATGCGCTCCCACAGGAGGGCCTCCTTGGTGCACCGTCGGTTAGGCATTGTCGGCTGGCGGTACCCAGGGCTAGGGCCTTTTCGGTAGGAACGCCCACCCTGTGGAATTGGCTCCCTGTGGATGTCCGTTTGGCCCCTGATCTCTGCTCCTTCTGCTGAGACCTGAAGACCTGGCTGTTTCAACAGGCCGGTCTGGATTGACCTGGGGTGGGTTATTTTAATTGTTTTAATTTTTAATAGATTCCTTGACTTGTATTTGTTTAATTTATTTTTATTGTAATTGTATGGTTTTTAATGTTCGCCGCCCTGAGTTCTTAGGGAGAAGGGCGGCATACACGTCTAATAAATTATTATTATTATTATTAATTGTTGTAAGTGCAAAAACTGGTCATAAGTCACTTTTCTCAGTGTGTCCTTGTAATTTTGAATGGTCACTAAACACATGGTTGTAGCATGTAACTGAGGACTATTTGTGGCCTGTTTGTTGAAGAGCGCAACAGTATGAGGGTTCCAATATATCAGCTGGGGATGTTTCAGCTCAAACCTCTTTGTGATAAACTTCAATAGCTCCCTGGAGAGTAGACATCAGGGATGGGATTCTCCCAGTTCGGACAGGTTCAGACAAACCCCTTGTTCCAATGATCAGCTGGCTCTGAACTGGTTCTCTCAGACAAGCATGTGGGCCCGCCCACCCACCACTGATTTTCCTGTGTTTTATGTCTTTTTGTTAGAGCACAGCTGATTCGTGCAGCAAAGTGGTTTGCTACACCTCAGCTGTTTTCTTCAGCTGCAGTTGAAGATAAGTAATAGCTTTTTTAAATGCAGAGCACACGCGCAGAGCACACATTTGGTGTGCGCGTGCTCACTGAACTGATTGTTATACTGGTTGAATCGGACCCCTGGTAGACACGATTATTTTAGGTCACATACATCAAGCCATTTCTTGTCCTAATCCCTCCGAAAGCCATTTGAAATCACCCTGCAACTATTATGCCCATTTTCTAATGGATACCCAGCAGACACACAATGTTCTCTGAGCTACTGCAAATTCTTAAGCAACAAGTATAACTACATTCTCTCTTTACCAAATAAAAATTACAAGGGCATGTTGTATGCATGTATTTGTTGGCAAAACAAACCAACAAACCAAACCCAAACCAGGTGGTTGTCATGAAGAGAGGCTGGCCACAAAGACATCATTCCTTCCATATTGAAAAATTTCTAACAAACGATGGTGATGAAGTGATAGTCTGCCTTTTGATCAGGCCATGTATCTAGTATTAGAATATTGCTAACCAACAATCAAACCAACAAAATCCCCGAAACTTTATTCTGCACCTATCCATTTGAACTCCAAAGGCGGATCTTGTAAAATAAAAAAAAATAAAAGCAGCAACCAATTTGTCAAACTCAGACCAGCATCCAAGAATGAACACAAACAGTTGTTCCTCAAATCATGAATGTGAACCAAAGAAGAGAGTAGAGGAAATTTCTCCAAGAGGAAAAATTTAAATCTGGTTGTATAAGCAAGAGCTTCCTCCTCTAGCCACCTTGTAATCAAATGTTTATCCTGGAGATTCTGACAGTATTGTTTCGTCACAGCCCATAAGTCCTTCGTAATGCATGATTTGACTTTCACACAACATAAAATCTTCTTTTGGCCTGCTATTCCCTCCTGCCAGTGTGAACCTTGCAGTACTAAACTTTAGACTTCTCCTTTTCGGCTGAATTATGCAGTGGAATGAGCTAGACCTGAGTCAAGGCAGTTCAATTGGTAGAACTATGGGGTTTAATGGTCTAGTCACTTAATGCCTGTTGCCTGACCTCACCAAACTCAGTGGCTTTATGATACGCATGAATTCACACATTGTTGATGATCCAAACTCTGTCAAGGACCTTGGAGTACTCATCTCAAATGATCTAAGTGCTAGAGCCCACTGTAACTACATAGCCAAGAAGGCATTAAGAGTTGTTAACCTAATCCTACATAGCTTTTTCTCCGGTAATATCACACTACTAACTAGAGCATACAAAACATTTGCTAGACCAATATTTGAATACAGCTCACCAGTCTGGAACCCACATTATGTATCTGATATTAACACAGTAGAGAAAGTCCAGAAATATTTCACAAGAAGAGTTCTCCACTCCTCTACTCATTGCAGAATACCTTATGCCACCAGACTTGAGGTTCTAGACCTAGAAAATCTAGAACTACGCCATCTTCAGTCCGATCTAAGTATAGTATATAAAATCATACATTGCAATGTCCTACCTGTCAATGAATACTTCAGCTTCAACCATAACAATACAAGAGCACACAATAGATACAAACTCATGGTTAACCGCACCGGACTTGATTGCAGGAAATACAACTTCAGCAACAGAGTGGTCAATGTCTGGAATACTCTACCTGACTCTGTGGTTTCTTCCCCAAACCCCAAAAACTTTAACCTTAGACTGCCTACTATTGACCTCACCCCTTTCCTAGGAGGTCTGTAAGGGGTGTGCATAAGCGCACCAAAGTGCCTACCGTCCCTGTCCTATTGTTACTTTTATTTTCTTATATGTATCCATGTATTTATAACTACGTTTATACTTATACCTATTATATTGTAAGCAATTGACTAATCAAATAAATAAATAAATAAATGTAGTTTACTGAGTTCATTTAGACTCTAATGCAATCGCCTCTTTTTTTTTTTACTTATAATAGTCATTTAGAAAGGGAGGAAGCTTTGGGGGACATAGAAAGGAAGAATACTTTCTGCAAAATGTGGCAAGCTAGTCCTATTGTGTATGGAAGCTTCCTGCTTGTTCAGTTGAGTAGGACTTTGGCCATCTCCCCAAACACTTTTAAGTGCAGCCATTAAACAAGCAATTCTGCAGTTTAAGAGATGGCCTTTTAGTTAACAGGGATGCTGGTTTTATTAGTTCTCTCAGTGTACTAACATCTTGCTGAAACTTCAGGCTCACTCCACAGGGAGAGTAAAAGGATCACCACAAAGCATAAAATTGTGGAACTGTTTATCTGAAGAAGCAATAGCAACTCTACCCAATGACGCATGAGGTAGGTGCTTGAGTTCCAGGAACCTCCCCTGTACCTGGCAAAATTGTTAAGGAAAGATTTTTCCAGTCTGAAACCCCTCTCTCTCTTTTTTCCTTTAGGGAAAAGAGGACGACCCAAAGCAATAACTAAAAAGAACATTCTAATGATCTTTCTGAACGTTCTCCTTGCCCCAAAGTCACAGAATTAAATAAATGATGAAAATGTCTATTTAAAAAGAAGCTTATGTTCTAAGCAGCATCCCTTAAAAATGTTTGTGTCCTGATGACATGGTAGTAGCTGAGTCCAATACTCTGCCATGTACCTTTTTAGAAGGTACATTTCGTAACCATTGCTAAATGGATCATACAGGTGAAACTCGAAAAATTAGAATATCGTGCAAAAGTTCATTTATTTCAGTAATGCAACTTAAAAGGTGAAACTAATATATGAGATAGACTCATTACATGCAAAGCAAGATAGTTCAAGCCGTGATTTGTCATAATTGTGATGATTATGGCTTACAGCTCATGAAAACCCCAAATCCACAATCTCAGAAAATTAGAATATTGTGAAAAGGTGCAATATTCTAGGCTCAAAGCATCTCATTCTAATCAGCTAATTAAGCCATAACACCTGCGGAGGGTTCCTGAGCCTTTAAATGGTCTCTCAGTCTGGTTCAGTAGGAATCACAATCATGAGAAAGACTGCTGACCTGACAGTTGTGCAGAAAACCATCATAGACACCCTCCATAAGGAGGGAAAGCCTCAAAAGGTAATTGCAAAAGAAGTTGGATGTTCCCAAAGTGCTGTATCAAAGCACATTAATAGAAAGTTATGTGGAAGGGGAAAGTGTGGAAGAAAAAGGTGCACAAGCAGCAAAAATGACCGCAGCCTGGAGAGGATTGTCAGGAAAAGGCCATTCAAAAGTGTTGTGGACTTTCACAAGGAGTGGACTGAGGCTGGAGTCAGTGCATCAAGAGCCACCACACACAGACTGATCCTGGACATGGGCTTCAAATGTTGTCAGAAGTGTCTCACCTGGGCTAAAGAAAACCAGACCTGGTCTGTTGCTGAGTGGTCCAAAGTCCTCTTTTCTGAGAGCAACTTTTGCATCTCATTTGTACTGAGTACATATGCATGCTTATACTTTTCAGAGATCCGATATTGTTCTATGTACAATCCTTGTTTTATGGATTGCATGTAATATTCTAATTTTCTGAGATTGTGAATTTGGGGTTTTCATGAGCTGTCAGCCATAATCATCACTATTATGACAAATCACAGCTTGAACTATCCTGCTTTGCATGTAATGAGTCTGTCTCATATATTAGTTTCATCTTTTAAGTTGCATTACTGAAATAAATGAACTTTTGCACGATATTCTAATTTATCGAGTTTCACCTGTATTTTGCTCCTGGAAAGAGTGATCATTGTGCCATAAGCTACATCTTTCCTGCAGTGCAGTAAGAATTATTTGTTTCTTCAACCGGAGCTACTTTTGAAAATGGGAGAGGAAAAAATTAAAAGGTGTTTATTTCTCTCCATCGACATTGTAAAGAATACCCCAAGCTTTATGAACCACAATTCTCTTGAAGATGGATTAATTCCTCTCTTTGTATTTTTTTTCTAGAGTTCATTAAGTTACAGTCATCTTCCCTGAGCTACATTTGATGTCTGTCTTTCCTAGACAGAATGAGTGGGTCTTTTCTGGATATGACAAGCTTATTATACCTCCTTGCAGTGTAGGTCCTAAATGAGTGCAGTCACACAAATCCACAACTACACACACACGTTAAGTGTGGAAATGAGATTCATCAGTAGGAATCCTGTGAGATTTATTGGAACAGTGCATTGTATTGTTGGTGGCTAAGATCCTTGAGCTTAGAACAATTTCATATCCTGACTTATTAAAACTATGAAATAAAACTAGCCTCCTCTGCCATTTTGAATGGTCAGTGAAAAAGTTAACTCCTGCAGATTTGAAATTTGTTTGAAATGACTAATGCAGGAATCTTAAATCATATTTCCCCTGCTTCTCACCCCACAAATCCAGAGCACTCCACATTGTTTATGTTGGTCTGGTGGTAGTTGAAGTTTGCAAGATTTCAGGTGTGTATAAGATGCTTGTTTACCACGTTCTGGACAATTGTAAATATTGTCATAGGCACCAGTGTAGATTTTAATCAACAAATAGATGCCAATCAAGTGGGTTAAAATACTGCTTTCTAAATGAAATATTATTTGTTAAAATTGTTTATTATATTTTTTAAATTAAACATATCCACATGACCAGTGTAAATGTAAAGGAGTCATTATCTTTATTATGCATGTCAGAATCTGCCTGTTGCACATTGGAGTCTCGTCTATCCTTTATCAGAAATCCACAATTTCTGACCTCAGTAACTCAAGGCTAAAGAAATTAGCAGCTAGATACAACACAGACAGGACACTCAATAATCGCATTTTGCTAAAGACTACAGGAACGGGCACCTATGAGCCTCAGATTTGAGTTAACTACAATTCCCAGAAGCCCTAATTCAACTGGCCTTTAGTGAAGGAGCATGAGAATTGTTAGTAATATTTGAAAGGCAGCATAAATGCCATTTTTATAATAGCTTTCAAGTAGTTTAAAAGTGACGGACAATGGGTTCTTATGGAGAAAATGACTATTGATTTATTTATAAGACTTATGTGGCTATCCATTTGATGTGCCACCACTCTACTTGGCTAGCAACAGTAATAAAAAAAGAACTGTAAATTTAGAACCTGGCACTTCACAAACACTTTTCAATCATCAGTAAATAGAACCCAGAAATTCAAATCTCACCCAATCCCAACACTTTGTAAAGAACCAGCTTTTATTGAATTTCTGGAAGGCTAAAAGGCTGGAAGCCTGCTGTATCCCAGGAGGAACGGTAGATGGCAACATTTGAATTAATGGACTTGGGCATGGCCACCCTATCTGACCCCATGGAACAGGCAAATACTCTCAGGAATTTATAATGTCAGTCCAGAGGTTCTTCAAACAATCCCTCCAGAAATCTGGACTTGACAATCTTCTTCCCACAGAACATCAGGATACTTGTGTCTGTTCCAGCAAATATTAGGTCCTTCTTATCCAGTTGTTCTATTGCATGTTCATGATTGCAACTCCAGAGAGTTGAGAAACCAGAGTTAGACTTCCAGGATGATTGTGTTATAATCTAAGGTTATTATATTTAATGTTTTGGATGATAACTTTTCCCTGGCCAGAAGATGTAAAAAAAAAAGGACATGTCTTTAAAATATGCATCTATTAAGGTCTGATTAAGGAAAAAGCATAGATAAATCCAGCTAGATAGTGAATGAATTGGTAACATTAATGTTATTAATAATGGAAAATGGAACTGGAGGTAAGGAGTGAAGAGAGAACTAACTCAAGGTGTCCTGAAATATATAAGAATCTATCAACTTGAGTGTAGGTCCATGCACAGATTAAATACATATTTCACCATGATATACCACTTCAAATGTATGGCTTGTGTGCAAGATCCATAGAAAATTTTTCATACGATATTTGATCTCCATGCAAAATGTGCCAGTTTTAAGAAAGCAACTTTTCTCTGATAGTTTTCATTAGAACAATTTCACAAATCCCTTTCTCTCTCCCCTCCATTATTAGTGCTATGTGTAAGTAGGGACTTTAATCATTTTCAACTTCTTTCCAATTCTAGAGTAATATTTTGCAATCTCAGCAACTTTAATATATGTGGACTTCACCTCCCAGAATTCCCCAGCCAGCATGGGAATTCTGGGAGTTGAAGCCCTCACATCTCAAAGTTAATAAGGCTTAAAAACTGATCATGGTTGAGACATGTGGCTTCTGTAGCAGAAGGAAAGTTAAGTCTTTTTTTCACAGGGCCTTGTTTTGATCCAGGCGACAGATGTCTGCTTCATACAGGTGAATATTGTGGCATTAATGTGCAGAAAAAGAGGAGTGTTGGCTGGAACCAGAATAAATATCATAATACACTTACCCAAACAATTTAACCAGGTGTAATCTGCCATGTAATCATTCTTTTTTTAGTCTTTGTCCTAAAAGAGTCCAACAAAATCTCTTTTGAGAAATTTCGTTAATGCTTTGGTTTCTTGTCCAGTCTTGTTCCATTATACATTCAAATAGTACTTTCAACTGTTTTGCTTGATGTTTTATGACCAATGGAAACACAACATAAATGTTTATAGAAGAATGTGGCATACGCATTTGATAAACATTCTTCTGTTTCTGCTAAGGAGAACTGCAGACAAAAATATTTCCCTTTTCTCATTTTGTTTTGTTCTTACTTTGTTATCAGGGTACAATCTCATGATTATCAGCTCTCACAATGATAACACCACGATTGTAGATCATTCCACCACTACACTGCATGATTTCAACTGATAATTTTAGGTTGGAGAATTTGCTGGGAAAACCTCCCAAATCCCAGCTCGAAGCTGCACACATTCTGAGGCTCAAATGTACAACTGTATGACATCCAGCCAAAACCTTTTGTCAAGGTCAAAGCAAATATTTTAAGGGGAGGTGAAAAGTTGTGAGGAGAAAGACTTGTGATGCTGAACTGGAGGTGGGAGAAATCCAGACGCCATGTGCTACCTACGTCAATTGTGCCATAATGGCACCCTGTCAACACTTACTTTCTTTTCCTTGTCTTAATGATGATCCCCAGGCCATTAGTGAAGCAATCTGAAACCACCAGGAGCTGCACCAATATTAAGGTGAAATTTTTCTTCTCTTTTATTTTGCCCAGGATAAAAATGATTGAACATTTTATATTGAAAATAACCTAGATTTGGATGATTTGCTGGTTTGTTAAAGATAGAAAATGTCAACATGCTTAATATTTTTTTAAAAAAATTTTTCTGGCTGTGACCCTACAACTCTTCTGCTCCCCATGACCTTGGTGATTACCTATAGGAAGGATACTAGATGCTTGTTTGCACTCAAATGATTCTTATTGCATTCGGTAACATCTGTGACAAACATTGTTTGCATCGGATGCAAAATAACAGTAGGCTGGTGATGGCATTATGCAAATGCTATGATTACAAATTGCTGTCATGACATCTGATAGAAATATCATTCCATGCCTGTCTTTAACCCCTTCATTGTGTTTTCCTACACGCGTATAGACCTTTAAGCCATTAAACATTTTTTAAAATACGGTGCTATCCCAAAAACAAAAATATAAACATCTACTGAAGCAGTGAAAAAGTAAAACCGTGATTAGACAATTGACGACACAAGAACAGAAAACAATTGTTTATAGTGGATCAAACTCATTGCTTCATATTCACAAGAGTATTAAGAAATAAAAATTTTAATTAAAAATATCAAACGGTCTCTTCTACATTTCTGCTTCACATATTTCCCTACATGTAATAGTTTTAGTATTCTTCTAGTTGGATTTTTTTTTAGTAGAAAAATGTTTGATGTGTTCTTCAGTATTTACCAAAGCATGCTAGCAAAGACATCTTGCAAATCCTATTAGTAGACTGTCATCTAGTGGCAAATAGAAAGCTATTTCTTCACTGTGGAAGAAATGCTGGGAGCTGTAATTCAACATTTTCCTCATAGTCAAAATCCCTCCCCTGGATTCTCAAATTTAATTAGAAAAAATAATCTCTAATGCAGTTTTCTTACTTATGGACTAAAGTGAGCAAGTAAGTGTTCCAACTGGTCATTGGGGGCCAATGACTGCAAAGGATATTTGGTAAGATCAGGTCATTAACTGCCTTATAATTATCTTTATTAAATCTTAATGCAATTAACATACTGTCATCTTTATGTTTAAATTCTGTTCTGTGTCTATTATCCTGTCCCCCCTTCTGTGGGCTTCAAGATTTTTTAAAAATGACATATTAATTTGTTGAACCAGAGAACCATAATGGATGTTTCCAGTAACAAACAGGAGTAAAAGTGTAAATAAGTGATCTTTTATTTTCTGGTTTTAGTTATTTTAGATCCGCAGACACCAGCATAATATGGTATGCTGTCAGCTGTATATCTTTCCTATCTCCATTAAAAATAGAAATGAATTAAGAAAGCTTATAAAGTTAGATGCTTGATGGGGCAGGGTTTGTGTGCATGCTAATATTTCAACATAGGAAATTACCATGTAAATTGAAAATAAAAATAGCCCATAGAAACTGAGGTGGAATTCTTAGAGAGGAAATGGATACCCTGAATAGTAAGCCAAAAACACGCATAAGAATGTTATGTAAACTGCAATTTAGAACAGGTGTGGGCAGATACGTGTGGTGTGTATGCAGATTAAGGATGTTGTCAGCAACAACAAAATGATTTCTGTTTCCTAGAGATGTTATGAATCAACAGAATGCAGGAGCTGGAAGACTAGCTTCTATTCAATTCAAGGCTGCAAGCAAATTCCTGGTTGTACAATTCTTTAATTCGTTGTATTTTTTACATCAAACCCCATGACTGAAAAAAGATCCTACAGACATGAAGTCTGCTGATATCTAGGTATCTCTAGCTCTTAACAGAAAAAGAACCTTTGCTTGCATAAAAGAATGATTGTGGTTACTGACGCAAAACCACTCCCAGACTTGCATAGAAATTTATATATTTGTTTCCTGTTAACAGTGATAGTTGAACAGCTTCCATAAAGCATACCATCTTCATCAACGACTTTAGTACCACATAATTCATTGCCCTTCCTTCTTACTCCTTGTCTTAACCACAGCACAATAATCTTGACAGCAGTTGACCCCATTTAGTGATATTGACTTAAATCACATCCACAAATGAGCCAGATCCAAATTGTATCGTTTTTTTTCTACTCAACACATCAAGGAGCAGCCTCATGATAGCTTCACGAACCCAATGGCAGAAGTGAAAGTATGGACACAACTTCTTCCTACCCGTCTCTATTATTGAGATAAGAGCAAGGAAGGATGGCAATTTCAGAATGGTGCCTTTATCTGAAGAAACAATGACTTTTATTACAGAGCTAGAGTCTCTGAAGAGTTTCTCTTATCTTTCACGTCTGGATGGAGTTTTGACTTTTCTTCTCAGATAAATCTCTTCACTCTCGTTTTCTGAGTCCCTCACATTCCCTTTGCTCCTGGTCCACCTCTTTTGCCATGCTGCTGTTTGTTTAAATAAGAACTTGGCATGGTCCATGTGAATTGGAAAGAGAAATTACTTTGTATATAAGTTTTAAAGTTAAATAGGATAATAAACTGAAGTAGTGTTGATAATGAAATGCTGGGGACAGCTCTATATAGAGGAATCCAGAGCTCAGCTATTGGTAATTATAGAAAAAAAATAGTTTTAAATTACAGTGCTGTTCCCAAGTTTTTCCACACTTTGACTTGTTATAACACAATGTGGTTTAAGAAAAACAAAGCAATGTTTAGACTCCTGACAAAACCTTGGTGTGATGCCCTGAATTGGCTGCAACAGAGGCAGTGTAGGCATCAGCAATGAGATGACTTCATGCAGTATTTTCCTCTGCCAACTCAAGGATGAAAGGAAAAACTTTACAATGAAAGAGAAGTGAAAGGACATCTAACTTTCATAACCTTGCAGAAATCCAGACTGATGTCTAGTTGTGAAGCTTTGGGGACCAGAGTAAGAATTAAAATCAGGTTTTTGAGGTTCAGATTTAATTCAGAAACCCGAGTGGCCTTCTATAACAATGGTTTCATGAAAGTGATACAATAGAAACATTATAAACAAATATAAATCTGAATTAACAGTTATAAATGCTGATATATTACTCTGCAGCAATGCAACACATCAGCATTTGTAACTGCTGATTATAACGTAGTCCAAGGAGAAAAATTCAAACCAAGAAACCTCAAACTATTGTTTAAAAAAAAAAACCTAATGAATTTTAATAGTGACCTTCCATCTGATTCAGATCCACTATTTAATCTTATATTGAACAGAAAACAAGTCTTGCTAGTTTCAACATTCATTATCTTTTTGAGAAGTTCCTGAAATGTTTAAATGGTATTTCAGAAGATGCCTCTCCTGTTAGAAGATGTTATCTGAAGAGTAACTTGGAGGAAATAATAACTTGTTAAGAAAACATCAGAATTTGACAAAAGATTGTTTAATGAGGTATTCAGCAGGGTAGTAAAAAGTTGTATATTTTATTTTATTTTTTGTAAAAAAAAATTACACATGCAGACTAAAACCAGTGTAAGAAAGTACCCACCATTATCTTAAACAAATAACTATACTTAAATAGAAATGTCTGCAATATGTTTGTATAAAAATAAGATACATTTGTACAGAAACAGATCTCCAGTTTTCATATTGATACCACAATCCTAAACACATACAATTTAACCTGATTATTGTTTCAAATTAGATGATACTGCTAAGGTATTTTATGTGCAAAAATTCAACGTTTTTTTGAACGTGTCTTACATTCTTGGACATACTGGGCTTCAAATTTAAATCCTAATTGACTTCAAGTTTCAAAGAGTCCCAATACCTTGTATAACATCCAAACAAAGGTAATAAGCAATGCACCCACATTCAGCGCCTGTGCCTGCTATGTCCTGATCGGCCAGCACCATGGTGCTTGCTTTTATGTGATCTCTCAAACGAACGAGACCTTTCCCGCCTTTCTCTGTGGTGTCCTCGCTCGTGCCTGTGTTTCTTAACGAGGTCTGAATGGTCCCTAGATTTGCTCTGAGAACGTGAACGAGACTTTTTTCGCTTGTGACTGTGTCTGTTTACTCCTTTCAGTTCTTCTCTGCTGTGCTTTGGTTTTAGATGGGGTGATCCGTGATTATGGTGTCTTCGAGGGCTGCCACTGTGACTACGTGATCTGCTTCTGGATCTTGAGCTGTAAGTTCCCGAGAGACTCCGTCTATTGTTGTAACTTAAAACACAACATTATGGCCTTTCAGCTTGTTATGCAAAATACAGCACTGAATTAACCTATACTCATATTTTGTTAACATTTGTTGTTTATGTTACTGAAATTACTTCTACCAGGCTACTCCCATTATGTTTGTTTGCAAAACAATTACAACAAAATAGAAAATTAGGAAGTCCAGTCTGCAATAGTTTGATATGCAAAACTACTGAATACTGTGCTATCATTTATGGGAGAATCTCACTGCTATAGAGGATCCTAGAAGAATATTGTAGTATTTCTTTTTAGCGAACTCAATTCAGCTTTCAAACCTGCAGTGAAACTTCATGAGGGTATAGGAGATCAAAATGTAAGCTAATTTGCAGCAAAATATATTTAAACAACTTCAGTTACCTAGGAAAAGGGGCACTGCTGGCAGGGTGCCTGAAGTAGCATGGCGCAGCCTTTTAGGCTTATATACTGCCCCATAGTCTTTACAGCACTCTCTGGGCATTCTATAATATACAAGTGCTTGTATATTGCTAATGTACAAGTATACTGCTTGCATACTGTTCTCAACAATCTGGATTGCCATGTTACTGATATTTGAAGCATGGAAGGCTGAATCAACCAGTAGGGATCTAACTCAAGTCTGTATGTGGGAAGAGTTTGCCTGCAATTCTGAACTTTAATAATTGCACCACCAGGGTTCCTAAGTAGGAAAGAAAGGTACCAGGGAAATTGGGATTGGGCGTGCTGGCCAATATTTAGTGCCTGCAACCTAAACTACTGGCACTGGCAAGGAGGGGAAATGGAAAGCACTGGAAAAATTGATGATTGCACTAACATATAGGGCACACAGATGAGTGGGGAAAAGGTGTGAGATATACCTGCCCTGCCCTATTTGTCTGCGGTGATACCTTCAGACAGTACATTTCTTTTATCTGAAACCCAAATTATGCTGGATTTTAGATCTCAGCTGCAACCCTCCTGGAATACTTCAGTTGAATTTACAAAACACCGATCTGATTTGCAGGCCCAAAGTCAGAATGAGACTCCCTAATTGTTCTCAAAGCATTCACAACATGAATTACACTGTTAAAACTAACCTTCCTGAAGTATTATGCAGTAAAATAAAAGTAATTTTAAATAAAATCGTAAGATATTAAGTAATCATTTAAAAAAATACTTACTGTCTCCTTGGAGAGTGAGACCTGGATCGTGATTTTGTTCTTGACTTTGATCGGCTACCACTTCTACTGCTTCTGCTTCGCTTGCTCTCTTTTCTCATTCTGGTAAGGGGGAAAAGGAATTACTACATAGGCTGCAACAATTAAGTTGCTTTAAATGAGTTAGCATGGGACCAAACTTAATATAAGACTGTTACTTCTAGGTATGAGGAAAATAATTTGTGCTGAAATCATTCATTAGAGCAGAGAACAGCTGGTTTTGAGAAGTTCATGACGTAACCTAAGCCTAAGTTTCAACTAGTTCTGTCCATGTATGTAATGAAAAAAAGGTTGTTTTGTTTCTGGTACAACGCCAAATATTTTTCTAGATAGGGGAGGTAGAAAAAAGCCAAGGATGTTGGAGGCTCAACAGAAGGGAGGAAAAATCTGAGTTGACGAGCAGCAGGGCATGTTGTAGGGATATGCCATGCCAGAATCTGTTGGAGGAAAAGAACAGAGACAACCAGACTACTAGTCTAAAATAAGTTTCTGGAATCATTCAGAATTTTGTTCTCTAGGATATTTAATAACAAAACTCAATACTTTTATCACAACTGAACAGTTGGGCCGAACTTGTGAAATGGGATGATTTGTCCCAGCTTTGGAAAAAAAATATATTTCTGTTTTGTGCAAACTTCATCACTTACCCATTATAAGGACTTTTGGAAATCATCTGCCTGTCTTCTGGTTCTTTTTTGATAGTTTTTGCATTAATACACACTGGAGATTTTTCTTCTGTTTTTATTTCTCTTGGAGATGCTAAGACATAAAATAATCCAAGGTAAATATCCTTTTTTCTGTAACCAATAACTAGATTCTAATTATCAGCTACCATTAAGTTTAATTTTTCTTGGTTTAAAACAATAGCCTCTAGCTTTTATCTTACCCCTTAAACAATATGACTTGCTTTCCCTTTCTGAAAATTTAAAATCAGTAGCTTCTGAAGAAGCCTCTGCCAAACAATTTGAATTCCTATTATTTGAAATACATGTCAGTGTTTTCAAGGTAACACAAGAACCTGTTGAATGTTCAGTATTTTTTTATAAATATTATTTAAAATGTGGTCTATTTTCCACATAAACCCTGAAACTAGATAAAATGAAGCCAATTAAACATGACCCAAGAACAGTATTCCTATTCATTTATTTAAGAAAACTGTCCGAAGTGTCTCTCTCTTTCTCGAAAAGTATGTGAACCTCTAGGATTATCAGTTCATTTGAAGCAGAAATTAGAGCCAGGTGTTTCACTCAGTGGAATCAATCAAGTATGGGAGTATATAATGGCTTGAATAGGTTATCAATCTATTTCTAAAGAGTTCAGACTCCATCAATCCACTGTGAGGCAGATTGTCTTCAAATTCAAAACCATTGTTAACTTCCCCAAGAATGGTTGACTAACCAAGGTCACAACAAAAGCAAGGCATGTAATACTCCAGGAGAACTCAAAATAATTCTGGACTAACATCTAAAGAGCTTAAGGCCTCTCTTGAATTGGCAAATGTCATGAGAGAACCATTAGGAAAACTCTGAATAACAATGTGTATGACAGAGATGTAAGAAGAAATTTCTCCAAAAAATAAATATCGCTGGCTATTTACAATTTGTGAAAGCTCACATGGAAAAGGCTACTGAAAAAATGTTCTGTGGAGGGGTGAAACCAAAACAGAACTTTTTGTCTTGAATGAAAAGCATTGGAAGACAAAAAACGCATTCCAGTGTAAGAACTTTACCCCATTTGGGAAACATGGTCAAAGCACACAAGTCATACGACTAAAGAATTGTTAAAGCAGAAGAAAGTTAATGTTTTAGAATGGCCAAATGAAAGCCCTGACTTTCACCCTATAAAGATGTCAAAGGATTGGAAATGGACAGCTCATGTGAGGAAGCCCACCAACCTCCTCAAGTTGAAGTTGTTCTGTAAAGAGGATTGCGATAAAATTCCTAAAAACCAATTTGCAGGACTGAGCAACAGTAATAGAAAAGGGTATTTAGTTGCCATTACTGCTGATCAAGGGTGGGGGAACACAGCAGTACTGATAGCAAAGATTCACATACTTTTGCCACAAACAAATATGGATCACTAGCTGAATACCTGCGCTTCGCAACAACATTATGTGATCGGGCTATGCAGGAGAAATTCGGTTCACAATCTGTTGGCTCAATGGTGGTCGGTGATTGAAGCACATAAGGGAATATTGCTCCCACCTTGAGTCTGGAAGCAGTTCCATAGGTGGAAGGTGTAGACATGTTGGTGAGGTACTGACGTTTAGTACCTTAAGGAGCCCCAGACTGCTCCTGAGTGAAGCATAGAACATCTGCCAGTTTGAACTGAGGTAACGGAATGTGAGGTAACTGGCAGTTGGAACAGAGCTATTTTCAGGTGGGGAGAGGGAGTAGAACTCCTTAGCATCAGAGTGTGTTAATTAGTAATGTAATTAGAAATAGTAATGATCTGATGGTCATTTCAAAAAATCCTTTCTTAGCAAGCACCTAGAAGCCAAGAGGAACATAGGTGCCAAATTTCAAGTTTGTAGGCTTTACAGTTCTGGAGATTTTGTGATGAGTGAGTGGTACTTGGCTTTTATATATATAGATTTAGATTGTTTTCAAGTACATTTTTGGCTCATTTACTTAACTGAGTTCTCATCATCTTGTTTTAGCACTTGTATAGAGCAGAGGTCATATTTTAGGTTTCATGTACGCAGAAATATTGAAAGTTCAAAAGGATTCACAAATTTTTAAGCACTACCATATGTTAACTTAATTATTCTAAGGACCATTTGGCAGATTCCACCCCCCATAATCCATGCTTTCCAAAATGCTTACATATTAAGACAACTTGTGACATGCATTCCCCAAGCTGTCCATTCATAAATGAGTTGCTAAATATTAGGAATATGACAAATAATTCATGCACAATTTCAAAACATGCATGCTTGATCCAGATACAGAATAAGACAAAATAGGAAAAAGGAGTCAAAGATATAATGAAGAAACTAAGAGGAAGAAGGGAAGGAGGATAACTAAGCAGACCACCAGGGAAGTTGGTGAAATATGTTGTGCTGTGAAACTGAACAAGAAAATTAGAGGGCCTGGCAAGCTGGTAAGAGAACGATTGAAGAGGGATAGGCTAATATTCTTGAATGGATGGTAGAGCTTCCAGAACACAACACACCTGTTGAGTTTGAAGCAACTGTGCATACTTTTGTTAAGTATGCAACATTTGGAGAGCAAGGATTCATAGTGAATCCTATTATCATATTCAATAGGTTTCAGAACAGATACTTAACTACCAAATTAGGTACTGTGACAAAAGCCTATTACGTTATTTTGCTTGATCATTACAATAGCTTTGGAAGCAATATATAATTAAAAAGCATAAAATCTGGAGCTGATTGTGGCTGCACAGTCAAAATGGCAACCACTAGTAATAAAACTTACAGGGCTTGGAAGCAGGTGAAAAGCCTCCCAATGTTGAAAGAGCTGGAGTTCCATCTGGATTTAATCCTTTGGCCTTTAATTTAGCTTCCTGTAGAGCCATTTTTCTTTTTTCTACTTCCTTATCAAGCAATTCATAATTAGGCTGTAAAACATAATGAGTCAAGTCAGTTCATACCAAAATTGATACATAGATCAACTCATTATGACTAGGTATAATTCATATTATTTGCTCTTGTGTTTATTTTGTTCCTATTTCTTAAATAATTTTTTTTCTTTTTTGGTTTTTCTTCTTTTCCAGGTGATTTAGTACATTTTTACTTTGTTCCAGTATAAAGCTTTTCAACATAGTAAATTAGGTTTTTTTTTTAAAAAAAACTACAAAGTCTTTTCTGCAATAGCAGATTCACTATTACTACTTTACTTTTCTTGAAATTATCCCCAAGTCTCCATGCATGCTGACTGGAGCTACCAAAACTGCTGTGGGATTGTAACAAGATATAAATATAATAAACAAATATAATAAACAAATAGTCAACTGGAATGCATACATTATGGGAAATAGCTACACTGTAATACTTGTAATGCCATTTAATATAGAATATTACCTTTTTCCTAGTGTAAAGCTTAAGTGTTGTTAAACTTATCTCCTGAATGTCTTCTTCAGTAGTTCCAAAAAGCAAAAACCAATGAGGACGATTAGGTAAAGGAATCTGCAAGACAAAATATTACCAAAAAGATTGGAAATCTATTTTTCCAGGACAGTACATTCCATAGATCTGAAGTCTGAGGACCCAACCAACTTTTCAAAGTTTTTAGAAAGGTAGAAAGGTATCTCCTATTGTGACATTAACTTCCAGGCAAGTTTATACTGAAAATCTGTTCATGAAATCTTTTCATTATTTATATTTAATTTATTAAATAAATTTATACAGCCACCCAAGTCATGGTGACTGAGCGGTTTATAGGAATAAAACCTCAAATACAAAATCCAATATACCCATACATTCAACAACATTTAAACAAGCCACTTGATGGGCTCCATATCAATCTAGGATCTCCAGGCCCACTGGCAAAATTATGTCTTCAGGGCCTTCAGAGGAGTATCAGGATGGAGGCCAGTCTTATCACTGCTGGGGTGATGTTCCACAGGGAGAGAGTGTCACAGAAAAAGCCCTTCTTCCTGATCTCATGAGGATTTCCTTGATGGAGGGGATCCATAAAATACCCACCCTTGCTAATCTGATGGGTCTGGTGATATAACTGGGAAAAAACAGTCCTTCAAATAACCTGGTCCCAAGCCATGTAGGGCTTTAAAGGCAATAACTAGTGCCTTAAATGGAACTCAGGAACAAATCAGCAACCAATGCAGCTCCCACAAGAGAAGTGACACATATGCAAATCTAGACTTACACATAATCATGCAGACTGTAGTATTTTGAACCAACTGAAGCTTGTAGATACATTTCAAGGGACCCTCATTTGTATGTTATTCCAATTCCTTTGGGATTGGATTCCAATTTGTTAATCCCCATTATGATTCATAGAATCAGCATGAAAAATTGAAAATATACAAAAGCTATGAGCAGAGGAGAAAGACAAATACTTACTTGAAGAGCTCTAGCAGCAAGATAGATACAAGCACAAGCGATTGTTTCTGGTTGAAATCGAACAAATACATTGGTTCGAAGAGTGTCATTCATGTAATTCCTGAAAAATATAAACCTCAATGTGTTTCCTGTTTAAAAAATACCATGAAACCAAGCAAAGACAGTTGGAGACTCAATCTACTTTATTGTTTTTTTTTACTTCAGTAATTTAGGTTCCCATTTGTCAAAGAATCTGCCATAAAGACAAAATGCCTCAAAGCCCCTGGACCACTGTAACACACAGGCTCTTTTTATCTCTCTAGAACCCCATGAAAGTACAAGCTGAGTTTTGAGTTCAGTCTTCACTATTATAATGTGGTGTACCTCAAAGACTTAACAAATCTTTATGCAACTGTTTTTACTATTCTTGGAAGTGTCTACCAATTAAAACTTTAGCTCCAAAAATATTAAATCACGTGACCATTAAAAAAAACACTGTATTGTTACTGATCTGTTAAATTCATACAGATTAACATGATCTACAGCAAATTTGTAGCCATCAAAAATTGAACTTGTTAGACTACACTACAAAAATAATATACATCCCATTATATTGAAGGGAGTGATATAAGCATATGCTTTAGTCTCCTATGGATATCAACCATTCAATTTAGCATTCTGTATTTTAAAAAATAATTAAAATATTTACAATTACTTTTAGACCATCTATGAGGCCAGAAATAGATGTGAATGACAGCTGTACACATATTTCTATAGGTACAATATAAAATTGCAGGTTTAACAGTTTAAACATTTCTTACAATGCAACATAGTCACTGCTAAACTACAACTAAGTAATGAAGTATTTTTCTAAACCTATCAGGTAATCTCCAAACATGCGTACAGCCCTATTGTGAATTTTCTGTGTGGAAAGCTTCACTCATCAATATGTCTATAAATGAGACATGTGCTAGCTTTTGGCATGCACAGAGGAAAATAATCCCCCAATTAGGCAACCTCCCCCCTCCCAAATAAATAGATACTTGGAGGATAGAATTAAAGCTTATATGATTTACCTTAATAGGTAATGTCATAAGCACATTAACTAGGACAACAAGTATACATTTCATGATTGTGTATATTGAATAGGTAGTTCTAGAATCAAATATACAAATCCTTTTGACACCCCGACAGAACTAGAAGATGCTGCCCGCTGGATATGGACCACTTCAGTAAATCTCGGCTGAGAGCTTGCACTGGATTGACTGGAGAGAGAGGCAGCCAATCAGGCCATCCTCAGATCATGAGCTGTGGTGCAGAGGGCAGAGTTCTATGACTTACCATCAGGGACTACCCTTTAATTAAAGAGTAGAAAAAAGAAAAAAGTTAAATTGAGTTCTCCAAGGAAATGCATTATGAAAGCCATGAAAATAGTAAGCAGAAAACAAGCAGCAGCACATTCCACAAGATTCTGCTTTGTTTTTTTGGGTTTTAAACTTACAGTTCATTACTTGGTATTTGGACATCGAGCTTGTTTTTTTTTCTGCTACTATTTTTCTGGCTAAGAAAGATAAAACAAGAAGGAAATAACTTACCAGGCTGTCTGGACGAGTGTTTGATTACGTTCACATTCTAAGACTTGCAAGTACATAACAATGATCTGAGGGATGAAAAACAAACAAGCAAATTAACACATTTTATTCCAATCTCACTTTGAACATAAATCAATCATCATTAGATTTTAAAGTTTTCTAGCAGCTTCTGAAAAATCAAAACCACCCTTTCTACTGGTTGCAAGTGTTACTTTTTTAAGTGTTTCTGAAGAAGGCATATATATTTATCCTATAGTAGTGCAAATTTTAAAAAAAATCTTTACCTTCTCCTCAATTATGAAAATACACAGCATTTAATACTGGAAAGCAAACACTTTAGAAGACTCACCTTATGTGGATGCTTGACATGAACACAAAATCCCAATTCCTTCAGCACCCTCCTTTCTGCTTTGATTACTTGATTTTTGGTGTTTATGTAGTTCTGATCAAGTATCAATGGGCTTGGAGTCCTACAGTTTGTAAGAGATAGAGTCAAAACGCTTTTCTATATCGAAGGCAGCAGCTTCTCTGTTTTCCCTTTCCAACCAACTAATGGCAACAGAAACCAGATTTTGAACTCCTGCAAACAAGTTTAAGCTTTAATCTTGTGCTGTCCAAGTTAACTAAAAGTCATTACCTAAAATTTTATTTACCTGTAAATATTTGAAATGAGACATTTGAAAGATACTTCATTAAAAAGACAGTTGAGCTATAAGACAAGAGTCCCAGCATTTTCTCAGGGAAAGTTTTCATTATCTGTAAAGGAACATACTGGTATATACAACATTCAAATTTCCGCCGCCAGTTTCAACTCTGTAAAATAAATCTGTTATGCATGGGTAAGTAAATGAAAGCCTTTAATGTTTTTCCCCTGCTGTTCATAGTGAGGAAATATGTGTATGTGTCTGTATGTATGTATACAAAGACACAGAGATATGCACACAATTTCTTCCATTATGAAATAGTCAAACTATAAAAAAGTGAAAGTTAGAATATTTTGGATGTGATGCGACACCCAAAAAAATACTGTACTTCACTTAATCCTCTCCAAGGAAAGATTGAAGGCAAATGAGGTCCAGGCAGAAGAATATCATGGTTTCAAAATCTAAGGGACTGGATTGGACAAAACTCAACAGCACTTTTTCATGTGGCTGTTGATAAAAATAGGATCACGAACATAATTGCCAACATCCGATGACGGATATGGCACAAGAAGAAGTTTAAAAAGCAATGACAAATAAGAAATCATATTAATTTCTGTATTTCTACATTTTGAGGACAGTCTATGATTCTGGGTTATTCTCACTTTTTAACAAACTAAAAAAATAAGAGAAATATTTAAACATTGTCCATAGCATTGAAGTACATATTGTATATAATGTACAAAACAAAATGTTTAGATTATGCAACTTTGCATATCACTACAATTTTTCTTACTGTTTCCCTATTTGACATTTAGATGGTCAGAGAAATATACTTTCACACCTTAGAACGTTTGGCATTCTGCTTTACTCTGAATTCTAGAACATTTCACATTTCACAAAAAGCTTGGGGAAAATATATTTTCTCCACTGGACTATAAAAAAATAAGCACCATTGACTCAGAAAATGTGTCAACCTCTTACCTTTGTTATCTGCTAATAGCATAATATTCTGAATGTTACCCATGTTTAACTGGACAGACAGAAAAGCAAATCATATTCCTACTTTAATTAGCTATGCAGAGCCAAATGACATCATATATATCAGACTAAATTCCTATAAATACTGTTTGATTCAAATCCCATTCAAGGTAGTTTAGAGATACAGGACATCTGAAAAATAAAAAATACTGAGAAGTATACATGTCTATGATGTTCCAATTATCTTGTTGATGTGCAACTTAAACAGGTAAATGTTATTTATTATGGTGCCTGTAGCTATTTGTCCTAGGACATTTTTTTAGCAAAATCTTTCTCCAAATTCACATTATTTTTTGAGGTATTCAATTTTATACTTAAATTATTTAACTCCTAAAAAATGCATGTATTTTCCCAATTTTATTGAGCTGCTTCTTACATAAACATGCATTTTTATAACCTCAATTAAATTTCAAACTGTATTTTGACCTAAAATTATGTAGTCTGTTTTTAACATAAACAATAAAGCTTTCCAAAAATTATAGAAATATCAACAAGCTTACCCATAATAAGATTTAAAAACCCTATTTGGGTAGCACTTGGCAATTGACCATATTCCTTAAGCAAAACCCATAAGTGAATTTTACTTATAAAATAAGCAGTTTGTAATTATTGTTATGAGAAAGTTCTGATAAGGAGCACAAAACTAGTGTGCAGCAACTGAACAACTCCAGAATATTCCACTCATCCTTTGAAACATGCCAAAATAATACCTCTAGCATGGCATGGAGGGAAATATAATATCCTAGAGGGTTTTAAGATAAATTTGTACATCATAAGGTACTATTTGGATGTGGAATGTATTTCAAGATTAAAAGACTCAATAATTTATTTAATACTGTACTACCTAGAAATTTTAACAGAAATACTTTTTATATTTCTTTTCTCTGAAATAGATTAATTCATCAGAGTATAAAAGCCAAGATAATTTTTACGTATTTATATCTGAGAAATATGTTAAGTGAATAACGAGTTTTAGAGGGATATATGAAATGAAACACTTGCTCAACTGCTTCCAATATTATTCTGGCAATGGAATAAAAATGATGTACCCAACTGTAATACATTTAGCCAAATCAGAAGATAAATTAAATGCATTTCACTGGAAGCAAATTGCAAAGCTGGATTATCTTGTAAGTAAATACAAAGGACAGCCTGCAAGTCAGTTAAGTATCTAATTATCTGTGTAAAACTCTAAAGCATTACAATTTGAAATATTGTCCTGAACATACAACTAGGGATCCAATTATTAACTCAGCATCTCTCTTTCTCAATCTAAATTTATGTGCCATACTTAATTTTAAATTTGCATGTGTCTGTGTGTACACACAGACAGGTACATGCCCAAAGGAATACTTTTTTGCTTGCTTGCATTTGTTGTGTAACTGAGCTTTAAGAAAAACACATACACTTTAATCAAATTTTTATACCATCCCTCCCCTCCATAAAGAGACTGTCCAACTGCTTACAATTACAAGCAGGATATGTAGCAATAAAATTTAGGCTTAAATACTGCCCCATAGTGCTTTACATAACTTTCTGGGCAGTTTACAATCTAGAAGCATTATTTGTATATTGCCCAAACAATACGGTCCTCATTTTACCGACCTCGGAAGGATGGGAGGCTGAATCAGCCGTGAGCCCTGTCAGGATTGAACTCTAGGCTGCAAAATTTACCTGCAAAATTGCACTTTAACCACTGCACCACCAGGGTTTTGTTTATATTTATAGATTTATAGAAATAAACCCTAAGGTCAGTGAGGGGCATTTAGGACCAAAATATATAAAGACAGATACTTAGCTTTGTCTATTTGTCTGTTATCAAGTCATATTGTCTCCCATTCTCGATATAAATCTAAATATGTTTTATATTTCTCCCTGCTAAATATCACCTATATACACGTATACAGATTTAGCATTTCTAGGATTTTGGCTTCTCACATCTTAGCCTTCTTTACGTCCCATTTTGTGTATTGTTGATAAAGCACAGAAAAGCAAGTGGAATAATCCATATGCTATAAATTTCAGGAAAGTCACATTCTTAAATAAGAAATGTCTTTTTTGGCATAGTTCTGGTTTGATTAAAAAACGTGGAACTTTCAATACAAACATTTTCTACATTTTCAGTGAATTCCTCACTAAATTTGTTAGAATGCAAATATTGAAATTATCTAACATACCCATATTTTACTCTGTAAACTAAACCATTCATATTATCTATTATAACAGCACCTTTCAAGGTGCTCATGCAATATTTTAATACCACATAATAAGTGATGTGACTGGATTTTCACATGCAAAACATGTATTTTTTCATTTGCTAAGTATGCATATTTACTTTTACTTTACAAATCCACCTTTTATTCTTCCAAAATCAACAAGAATCTTATTCCAAATGAAACAAACAATACACATTTTGTAGTATCACTGAAAACTTATGCTAATTATATTCTTAAAGATTAACTTCCACATTCAATTGATTTGTTTCATAAAGGAAAATACTTGCGTTTCAAAATAATCTGTAGAAAAATATCATTCAATAAAAAGCTACACATTGGGAGTAGTCCATTGCACACAGAAACACTGTTGTAAAGGTGAAATATTCACCTTGGATCCTCAAATTCAGCAGAATAAATTATGAAATAAAGTTATTCAGCACAACAGATAAGATTTGTAGTTAAAATTCACACATACAGACACACTTTACTAGTTTCCAAAAACCTGGACAGCAAAGATAAAAGCTTAACCCAAGATACAGGAGTTCTTCCAAATTGTTCACCAATGGCCAACCTGTCAGTCCCCGGTTCCAGTGACCTATTCTGAGAGCACTGGCTTCTCCTTGGGGATTTTCCATACGTCACTCACTGTTGCCATGACGACAGCTTCATCTCTATGAACCACTCCACATCACCCAGGCTTTGGTAAATGTAGCTGGTCGCTGTATAGTCGGTTGCAAGGGAAAAAAGAGCTAAAGTTAATAACGTGTACAACTGATTTGTTTGTAAAATTGTAACACGTACAGAAATATACTTACATCCTGTTAAAAAAAAATGAACCTGCATGCCAAATTTTAAGTTTCCATAACCAGATTTGTTGCAGAATTTTCAGAGAATATTTAAATTAGATTAATTAATTAGAAATGTAAATGAAGCATAGTTTCCCGATACAACACTGACACCTAAAGCAGTATGCCAATGTCTGGAATGTTAGTTTATAAGCTTTAAAAAAATAATTAAAATATATACAAGTTGTTAAATCAGAACCTAGATAAAGTAAGTATTCGACTCACTGGCTATGATATATTTGCTTCACTTGAAATCAAAAGATAGCTCAAACTGCCCTTTCTGCATTTGCATTCAAAATGAAATTTTCATTGCTTATTTTAAGAAAACACTTGAAAAGTAAATAAGCAAGATTAAGCCACGTGTATTTTGCCAATATAGGCAATGAATATTTTTTATTCAGCATAAATACCTAAATATATCCCAAACATTTATCATGGTAGAATGGCCCACTATCCTATAACATACAACTTCTTGGGAACTTCACTAAATTTCAAGGAATTACTGAAATCATCTTTATCACTTACTAAATTCACTCAGACAAAATTTATAGATTAAAACAAGGAAATAATCTAGAAACTAAAGTATTTCTTTAAAGATTTCCTAAGCTTTTATTTTTTAAATCTCCCTAGTTCAAAGCTTATTGTATTAAAAACTGAGCAGTTCCACAACAAAACAGTTCTAAATCAATCACTAAAGCACGCAAAAGCATGATGAACAACAAGTCTGGTTCATGTTCCTAGATTCAGATGGCTTTCAGGCTTTATTTGCTTATGATACTATTAAAACAGGTATCTGCTCTATATCAAATTGCTGTCAACTGTTCAAACCAATACTACCGTCAATTTGAAAACAATTAAATGTAGATATTCCAAGCACTATCTTAGATAAAATATACTAGCCTCTACCAATGACTCTATCAATACTTTAACTGGAATTCAGATTTAGTAAGTCATCATAACAAAGTCTGATGCAACATAAACAACAAAACAAGTACCAACTTAATGCCTTAAGATTTCCAATTTCTCATCAATTAATTATTAAACATGTTAGAGCGCTAACCTTACTTAGAGTAAACCAGCTAAATAAACAACTATAATCTCCACACCATTAAAAAACCGTACATTAACAATTCAAAGATCCCTCAACCTACTAAAGTAACCCTGTGCAACTGAAACCTCCACAAGTTTGAGACTACATTGTGTGAGAGTGTACAATTAAACAAAATACACAGGTATGTTTCAGGTAATAAAAAGTGGAGCTGGCCTTACCTTTTTATTCTTAGTTGGCGTAAGTGATGGAAAACATTGATCACATCTCTTATCCGACGCGGAGCTTCTTCAATTTTGGAAGCAAGATTAATGCAGGCCATAGCCACAATCTGGAAAAAAAAGCCCATTTTCCTGTGAAAACGGCCCTTGAACTTGACTCTCATATATTACTGCAAAGCACAAAATCATTCCAAAACACCGTCCCCCTCCCACCAAATCCATCCAGCTTTCCCTTTCCCTGATGCCCCTAAGAACTCACCTCGAAACTGTGCTTGACGAAGGACTTGGAGTAGAAGAAACGATGGAACAGCACCTGCCCGGTCGCCATCGCCACCTGCGAAGACAATCCCCAGACGGGGAGGAGAGAAAGATCAGCCATCTCAGTCGCCCGGCGAAAGGCGCATGCGCAGGAGCGGCTGCGCTTAAACTGCCCCCTTTCTTCTTCCCGGAAGCGGCGACAGAACTGGGCCTGTCAAGCAGGCCGAGGTCGCGAAGCCGCCGCCATTTTGCGTCAAGCGCCCGTTTCCTTCCCCCCTCCCGTTTTCCTTCGTCTCCGCCACAGCGGGGCCTTTCTAACGCCCGCAAACCTCCCGACTTTTCTAAACCCTCCGTTCTCCCGTTGGAAAATTGGAACGGCCGGGACTTCGGTTAGGCCGAGACCAGGTCTTCCCGTCCGTTAGCTGTCCGCCCCCCCCCCATCGCTTTCCCTCCTTTCCCCTGTATTTGTTCGGCCCCGGTTGCGCTGACCTGTGGCAGACGTAGGAGTATGCCCGCTGCCTGGATGAGCTCGCAGCCTAGGATCCGGAGGTCGGTTTCACTCTGCAAGTCCAGTCCGTCCTGCATGGAAGGAGTCGGCGAGAGCCGCTCCTCGGGGATGAGCGAGTGGTCGATAGTCAGCGACACCTCCGAGTACAACCGGTCGCCGATCAGTATCCCCGCGGGGGGAGCAGGAGGTGGAGGCGGCGGCGGCGGCGCTGAGGAGAGCGGGGCGCCCGCGGCAGCAGGAGAAACATGAGTCCCAGCAGAGGCCATGACGAAGAATCGCAGAACTGAACGCACGTCGACCGCACCCGGAGCCGGCCACGCACAGACTAGCCCGTTTGCGCCCGGGCGTCGATGACGCAGCACAGAGCGATGCACGCTGGGAAAAGAACCCTCGCCACGCGACCGTGTCTGAAAAGCCAGCGCCGCCCTCCCCTCCCTTGACGTCATTGGTGGCTAGCGAGGAGGGGGCTTCTCTGTGCTATTTATAGCTCGGCTCTAAGTAGGGAAGACGCAGTGGGATTAGGGTGTTGCCCTCGGTGTAGAAGTCACAGATCTGGTCCCGGAGCTTGTCAATTCCCAGAAGCTCCCACACCCAGCATGGTGGCTGGGGAATTCTGGGAGTTGAAGTTCACACATCTTAAAGTTACCAAGCTAGCGAAACAGCATTGAATTCCTAGAGGCGTTGGTGGGACTTCCATTCCCCTTAGCCCCCTCCTCTCCCTTCCCCTCAGTCTATTGTGAGGGAAAGGTCTGGGGCATTCTCGCTTTTCTGTACAACCTGCAAGGAATTTATTCTTAGACAAAAGTCTACGGTCATATAAAAGTGAGATGGACACTTATAAAAATTCAATCAATCAGTCAATCAAATAAACAATCAGTTCCCACTACAGGTAGTTCTTGACTTACGATCACAATTCAGCCCCAAATTTATGTTGTTAAAAGAAATTTGCTAGGGAATTTTGTCCCATTTTGTGACTTCTCATGCCATGTTTGTTAAGTGAATCACTTCAGTTGTTAAATTAGTAACCCGACCGGGGTAATACACAGTGGCCCATGGGCCGGATGCATCATGCGCAGGCCACGCTCACCCCAGCTCCACAAAGGGAAAAAATGTCACGATATGTCGTGATGGCAACGTGACACCACGAGTTTGACACCCATGACATTGACTACATCAGAAGATCGCAAAAGTTGGTTGTATGAGCCTATTGTGAACCAATTGTCAAGCATCTGTAAATGTAAATCACGTAACCATGGGGATGCTGTAATGGTCATAAGTGTGAAAAATGGTCATAAGTCACTTCAATGCCGTTGTAATTTTGGTCACTAAATGAATTGTTGTAAGGTGAGGACTATCTGTACTTGCCCTTGTTTTCTACTTGCAAGGACTGCTTGCACTGTAAATGCTAAAAACTGTTCTAGTTTCTAACACAAATTATTTCATTACCTTCAAAAAATTTGTCAGATGAGCATAAGTAAGCCACTGACAAATATCACCTTTCTTTTCCAGTTCTCTGGTTTTTAATTTAAATTCTCTTTCAGAAAATGGCAGTAAATCAGCATAAGTTATCTAAGTTTATGTAACTATCATTTCTGTTCTAAAGAAAGCTTGGAGTGACAACCATAAAGGAATTTTAGGAATTGTTAAACTTGCATATTTATATCTGTTGCAAACTCTCATCGTATCATGCCTAACAAAATATTTTTGAAAATCTGCATTAACCTTAACTTTGCCATACCATAAATAGCTGTGCCACCCAAATCTCAACGCATATCTTTCCTGCTCCATTAACCTCCTATACCTCAGTGTCACCAATCTTTTATCCAGACTAGACTATTGAAACAGGAATTTTACATCAGATAATCTTAGCCCACCACTTTTTTGGCATCTTGCCATTCTTGATTTTTTTACCTTGCCATACAGAAATATCTTTTTGCTATTGTTTAAATGGCACACCAGTTACCAATATTGGTATTGTCTGAAATAGAAATAACATCCCCAAACATTCAGTGAAATTCTACACAATGATGACAGTTGTAGTTTATCCCACCTTAATAAGTCTTTTTTTTGATATTCCTTTTCAGTTTTAAAACCTGCCTTTTTTCCCGCAGTCTCTGGATCTGGTGTACTTATATTTTTAACCAACATCTTCATTTTTTGTTTATTTATTTTATATCATGCTAACATACCATAGTCCTTCAATTTTAATGCCATGCTGAGGTTTTTGTGAAATCATGACTAGTAATCAGCAAAAGCCATCAATTTGTAGGTCTCTTTTGATTTTCAAACCTGTTATTTCTTAATCCTGTCTAATATCTCTATTCAACACTTTAAGAAGAAAAATAGCAAGCAAGGGTAACAAAGGACATCCTTGTTTTGTCCCATTCTGTAATTTACATGGTTTAGTTAGGTCAGCTGGTTTATTTGGTTAACCTGGTTGCAGCAGTTTGAAAGCTGGGATGCACTGCCAAAAAGGATTTGGAGCCACATCTCATTTTTACCGATTACCTTCCTAAGTCAGTATGAATCCTGCTGTGCCTGGACTGTATCCTGCCTGGATACAGCTGATGATGAAGATTCTGAGAACTGCCTAGAACAGATGGAAATTCCCAAGTATGTGTTTAATTACATGTAGACTTGTGAAAAGTTCGTACCAGAGTTTATTCGTAAAGTTCTTAGTGCTCTCTGAGTTTTTGTTGTTGGCTTGCAGATATTTTGCTACACAACTGATGCTACCAAGTAGGTATCGTAGCAAAACAACTAAGCTCAGAGAGTCCAAGAATTCCACAGTTCAATACTGAGGTACAGAATGTATTCATTTCTGAAGCTATCACCTACTTGGAGCTCTGCATCAGAATTTATTTACCCTGTTTATATGGCTGCCCATCTCACTGTAAAGTCATTGTAGGTGGCTTAAAACAAGTACAATGTAAAATGCAGGATGATGAATGATAAGCGACTACTGTTCAACTCCTTATCATATGCCAAGGTGCTCGTAAGCACATCTGGCTTGTTTTGCAGCCTTAGGCAGATAACATGGCTCTGAAGGACGCTTGGTGGCGGTGAGGGCAGAGAATTCCATTTTAAAGTGTTTAGAATCTCTAGCCATTCAGACTACTGAAAGTGCACCCATACAGTAATTGGATTTTTAAAATTGCACATTTTAAGCAGATGTTAGCATTTAATCTTTGAAGTTTAGATGTATCAGAATTACCTAGACACTGTGTTTAGGGGTCAAGCAGGCAGATTCTGCATGTGTGGAAAACTGATTTGTATATCCCAGTGAAGCTCATGTGGGTAATATATTTCCCAATAAAATATACTAGTTCTGTGTGCACATTCATGGAAGCAGCTTCCAAAACTGATATGCGAGCCTAAAAAAAAGACATGACTGTTTGACTTGGAAAAAAATGTGTTGTACACACACCCATGTATATAACAAGTGACCTCTTTTAAAGGATTTATACAGCCCTGTTATTACTCATTACTAGCTAAATTTACCTCCCATCTTTCATGGGATTTTCTCTTCATTTTATGCTGAAAACAATAACCCTCTGAAGTGCCTTTAGCTGAGAAAAACAGGCTCAAAAGTCACCCAGTGAGTTTTCTTGGTTTGAGGGTGGACAATTTGACAATCCTACACCATAATCCGTAAAACATACTGGTTGGCTGACCTATTAGGTAACAAGAGCATAATTTAGCCTGACTAGTGCTTTCTGGTTTTCCAGAGTATTAATACTATCATGCTTCATGGTTCCCATTCTTGTACATCCAAGAATCTAAGTAAGTGGTAAGAAACAGACTAGGGACTAATAGCCTTTTGCATTTTTAAAGGACAGAGGAGGAGGCTGTTTGACGTATCCTTGAATGCCAGGTTGCCATTAATTGCAGATGTTTCCAACAACTGTGCTCTGTCTCCAACTGCTATCTCATACTGCCTTTGAGCATCTGATTTCACAACTGTAACATTTGGCTTAGTTTTTAAAGCTTTTTTCCTTCTTCCTCATTCCCTGTTTTTTATTATGTGAAGAGGCTTTGGAGAACTGGAAAGATTGCCTTCCATTTTGTTGGTCCCCCCAATAAACTGAATTGGGATGGTGGTGTTTTCCTCATGCATTGACATACTTGCTTTTCCATATCACACCTTTTAAGAAAAACTAGATGAAACAGTAATCAATGTTACAGAATCCCATATACAGATGGAATATTATACAGTACTTAAAAGAAACATCAGAGAGAGGCTCTATCGTTAAAGAGCTGACTTTGACCAGATAAAGAAATGTAATTCAGTCTTTTGGGACATGAATAAAGGTTTTCTGTCCCATTTGAGAGTATCACTTTCTCTTTTCCATCTGCCCTGTGGGAAGTATCTCAGAAATGGGGAGTTGGGAGGGGGAGTCATGGGTGAACACCACTTCAAAACCTGCTTCAGCCAGAGAGTTCCCCTTCCTTGTAAATAACAATTGTCACCATCTGCTCTATAAGAAGGATCCTGGGAAGTCATTGTCTTTTTGTGTTTTGTATTGTGATTTTATTCATCATTGTTGATGTTACTTGAAAGCCACCTTGAAAAAGTGTTGGAAGAAATATCCATCTGGGTTCAGTTCCAAGTGGGGAAAAAGACACTGGAAACATGGAGACTGTTTGGAAGGTTTAATGGTGGACAGGACCACATGGCCTGGAGCTCCAGAGTGAAAAGGAAGGATGATCACATGCTTCAAGGTGAAGGAAGAGATCAAGAAAAGGCTGAGGTGCTGAGAGTGCCTGGGTTTTATAACCTTTGTTGGGATTTGAATTGAAGCTTGTTTCTAATTGGTTGTCAGACTCTCATGGGGCCATGAAGGGGCAACTCTGTAGACTGTCCTGAGTTCCAGGCTTGGTTGTGCCTTGCTGGATGATGATGCACTGAAAAGGGCTTTGGGCAATTGCTATAGCTTTACCTGGAGATCTTTGTTATGTAAAGTATTCTGGCCCAGGCCTTAATGGCCCACCCATTAACAAAGATGGGGAGAGTTTCTGCTTCTGAGGTGAGTTTCTGCTCTTGAGTTTCTACTCTTTTTTAGGGGAAATATTCTGCCTTTTTAATATTTCCCAGGATATTTCATTTTTCTAGGAGAGGGGTGAGTGCTAACTTCCTACAAAAGCATATATCCTTAAAAAAACCTCATTTAAATAATGACAATATATAAAAATATTTACGGAGACACCACTATATGTTTTTCTCTCTAGTTTACTTAGGAGAAGCTCTCTCAAATGTTGTAGCAGATGTGACATTTCTACTTTGCAAGCTGCATTGGCTAACAGTATGCTCTTAGTTAAAATTCAAGGTACTGGTGGCTTGGGTTCAGGTAACTTATGGGACCATCTCTCTCCACAGGTATTTACCCATCTTGTTAAATCTGAGAGAGGAGCATGCTCCAGGTCCCATCCACAAGAGAGTTCCATCTGGTAGGACTCGGGAAGACTACCTTTTCTGTTGTGGCCTCCAGAGAGATGCCTAACTGTCTTCATATCTTCATAAGATAATTAAGATGAAAAACTTTGAATAGACCCTTGTGGATTGATCCTGGTAATGTTTCTTGTTGTAATCATTGGAGATCACTGCTATGTGTTGTTGCTTGGATGCTATTTTAATGTTATTAATAGTTCTGCTTATGGTTTTTGTTTTGAAAATAATTCATTTTGTTTTCAATTGTTAGCCACCCAGTTTTGAGATGGGTGGCCATACAAATTTATTAAATAAATAAAACTGAGCAAACATCCCTGTTTTCTGGCTGTTCCCAAGTGGAGGCATCCTTCTGGGTTCCCAGTTGTATTCAGATAAAAAAGAATGAAGGGATGTTTTGAAATGGAAAGGGCAGGTTGGGTTTATACAAGGACACTCAACAGGCACACCTCTGCCTCCCTTATAGAAACTGGAATTTCCTGTTGAGATGTAGAACCTGAATTGGAACAGAATCATTTTTATTTTCTTTTTATTTATTAAATTTATATTCTATCTGTCTTCTCTATAAGGTGACTCTGGTTGGCTTACAGATTATAAATGAATCACAATTTTGGAGAATGAAATTTCTGTTAAGAATTAAAAAAAATGTTTGCCATACAACCAAAATTAGATTGTATATAAAATCAATTTTTATATACAATAGTCTCTGTCTGTCTGTCTGTCTGTCTCTCCCTCTCCCCCTCCTCTGATAAAATATATAGGAAATGGGGGAAATACTCTGCAATTAGGGGGGCAGAAAGGGGAAACAGTTCGAAGCTTTGTATTATATTTTTTTCCACCACACAGAGACAATCCTTCTCATCAGTGGTCCCTGTATTATGGACCACATCACCTCAGGAGCTATGACTAGCTGACTACAAACTGATCTTCCATAAGACAGTCACAATGATATATTTTGAATAATCATTTGTGGATTGATCAATGAGTGAGATCTTTGAGTTTTTCTAGCTTTCTGTTTTACTGTGTTAGAATTATTTCGATTGTATTGATTATCTATTATCTATTAACTGCTTGAGCAGGGGTTTGGACTAGAAGGCACCCAAAATTCCTTCTATTCTATTCTATTCTATTCTATTCTATTCTATTCTATTCTATTCTATCTATCCTATCCTATCCTACTCTACTCAGTGGTGGGATTCAAAATTTTTTAATACCGGTTCTGTGGATGTGGCTTGGTGAGCATGGCGTGGCCTGGTGGGTGTGGCAGGGGAAGGATACCACAAAACCTCCATTCCCATCCCACTCCAGGAGAAGGTTACTGCAAAATCCCATTCCCTCCCCACCCCATTAAACTGCTTTCCAGCTCCGTTCTCCTGTGCAGGGCAACAAAAAAAGACCCAGCCAATCAGCTGGTACTCGGGAGGCAGAGAATAGATGAGGCCGGGGCCAATCAGAGGTGGTATACTGAACTACTCAAAATTTCCTCTACCGGTTCTCCGAACTACTCAAAATTTCCACTACCGGTTCTCCAGAACTGTTCAGAATCTGCTGAATACCACTTCTGATTCTACTCTACTCTACTCTACTCTACTCTACTCTACTCTACTCTATTCCATTCCTACTGTATGTTCTTATATGTTAATGTACAATTATGTCTTTAATTTTCCTAAGTTGCCAGCTGGGCAACAAACAAACAAACAAATATTTCTTCTGATCTCCTGTACTCTGTCTCTGTAGTGTCTGAGAAGTTAATAGATAAAATGTTGTTTTTCTTTTATGCCAGGGATTTTGGTCAACACAGAAGTTAGACCAGCCTTCTATAAATTAATATGCTCCAGATATATTTTCAGATCCCATAATTTCTTAGAGATTATGGGAGATGTCAGATGCAACCAAAGGGCTCCAAACGGCAAATGTTTAAACAGGAAAAAGACCTGCAATACATATGAAATGTATAATAAGACAGCCTGTATTTGGTGTGTAAACAATGCTCATGTTTCTGAACAAGGCGAGAAGATTCAGGCTATTGCTAATATGGAATCAGATCCCTTGTTATAAACTTATTTACACAATTTTTAAGATGGCCCTATATAGGACTTTGCAAGTATTCTTTGTTCCATAAGATCTCTGACTCCTCCAGAAAACAATCCTAGCATTTTTGAGTGATATGGAGTCTTAAAATTCTCCTTGGATTGACAGTGAAGTAGGCATAGAATATTTGTTTCATGGTTGTCAAACAGAAAAACATCAGGGATTGTGATCCAGTTTTAGTATCACTTTTGTATATATGATTTCATGTATTCCTTCTTCCAGGTTTGTGTTTTTCCTTTTTCCTAATGTTGCATCAAACATTTTCAGTCAGCCCTAATAATGTAATCTTTAATTGATATTTATTCCTAGTTATTTAATTGGTCCTGATGGGGTTTTTTTTGGGGGGGGGTATTTAAATGTAATGATTGCTATAGCAAAAAAATATCCAATTTTCCCACTTTTAATTGGAATAGAAGCCTTTCAGCATTTTCTTCTATATCCAGGAGGTGTCAGCATTCCATCGTAAGAAGGGTCTTATGAACCCATAAAAATACTGCAAATAATTTAGGGCACTTCTGAGTAAACGGTAATTATGATGTGTAATATGTGTACCATTTAACATCTTTATCCTATATACAAGTATTATGCAATATATGGATTTGATAGCATCAACCAGCCTACCAGCCTAATTTATAGTTTCCTATCAGTAAAGATTCATTAGACACACGTGGACTTGCTTCCTAATCAATATAATAGACTTGGATTGTCTGAGCCTGACATGAGATTTGACTTTCAGGTTTCTTAAAATGGCGTCTCAAAGTATAGAAACATTTTTAAGAATCCTGTAGAATAGGGAAGGACACTTCAAAGCTAGGATTACACTTCTGTGTCATTGCATGTGGAGGAATATATGTGTTAGAGATGGTTGCATAGCTGTTGCATTTATACATCTGTGAATGTTAACCTTCTGGCTAGGGGTTCTCAAAGAACAAAGCACGGAACTGGATCAACCAATCAGCAGGCAGGATGTGCATCTCCACATATGTTCAGATTTGGAAAGTGTGCACATTGGCCTGTTTGCAACCGTCTGCAACCTACACATACCCATCAACCCGTTGAGGCCTATGCGTAGTTGCAGACAAATCTAAATCAAACTTAAAGCCATATAGGAATGAGAAGTGTCCAGAAACCCATGCCTATTCTATGGGGTTCTTGAAGGTCCCTTACAACTCAATTATTCTGCGTGGCCATAAAAGATGAATATAGCCCTTCAACCTCTTTTGAGTACATGCTTTTAAAATAACAATATTTTTTTTAAAGGAAGGATCTTGGTTGTAAACATGTATCATTTTTTTTTAAAAAAATGTGCCATCAAGTTGTTGTTAACTCTGAGCAACCACATAGATTTTCTCCATATCTATCCTTAACCAGATCTTTCAGCTCTTCCAACTTTACTATTTTGGATTATTCCTCCATCTTTGCCTCCTCCCTGAGAATGTTAAGTGCAGCCCTTGCCCACCAAAATTTTCCCAATTTACTAAGTATATTTTCTGGTACTTTTTTTTTTGGCTGTAATATAGATTACAGATGCAAAGAAACTTAAGCAGTTAATGTGTCCTCCTTTCACCTTATCTGTCCTCCACTCCAATTGTCCATGTCCTCTTTTGTCTGTTCAGATATTTGGGGAGTGTCCAGATTAGTTTGTTCATCTCTGATGTACTATTTTTGGACACATGACAGGAGTAAACTATAGCATATGCTACTATGGTCACTGGCTACTCTCCCACAACCGGTTTATGAGCAACTGTGCTGCTGGTCCCATGGTATCCTGATCCTATCTTAGGTTAATGTTTAAGAAATCATTCCTTTGTTTCTAACTAGAACAGTGGGAGCAGGAAGTTTACACATAGTTTTATTCTCACTGCAAGTAATAATTATGTGACATAAATATTTAAATCAAGTTTGTCAAGTACTGTAATACATAGCTCACAATGACATGGTTTAGCAAGGCCAAGAATTCATATTACAGGCTGTAATGTATGCAAATGATTTAAGATGTCATAGAATAGAAACACAGAGTATTCAAAGACAACAACCCTCTCCTCTTGCTGTGCATTTGATTTCTTTTTTCTAACTGAAGTTGTATTGTTTCTGTTAATTTCTTATTTTAGTTGGTTTCGCTAAAGTTTTGAAAATTATTTTACTCTGAGATATTAACCCTCTCGCTGTTGTGCAAAATGTAGATTTGATAAACATCCCTTCTTTTTTATTATTATTTTTTTAAAGACAGACATAAACAAAAAAATACATTAAAAAACATAAACATCTTCCATTTTATATAGTGTGTCAGTTGGTTACGCATCATTTGTGCTATCCTTTCATAGTCATCACTCACAATTCATATAAATTCTCATATTATCAATCTGACATATGCTTATATATTTATCAGTTATTAATCATCCATGACTAATCTATTTATTTCATCATTTAATACGAGATATTCTAACTTTCATTTATAAAATTTGTATTACACTTTCACCCAATGGTTATGTATGTTTATATTATAATTAATATCAATCTATTAATGCCTTGGTGGTGCAGGCTGTTAAATGCCTAGCACTTAAGTTCCAGCTGCCTGCAATTAGTGCAGGCTCGAATCCCACCAGTCTCAAGGTTGACTCAGCCTTCCATCCTCTCAGGGTAGGTTAATTGAGGACCCAAGATTGTTGGGGGCAATAAGCTGACTTTGTAAAAATGCTGCTTAGTAATAAGCAGGCATATACAATGGAATGAAGGCTATTGCTGAGGGCATTGGGTTGTATCCCAAAAAATTGTAAGCCGCCCTGAGTCTTCGGAGAAGGGCGGCATATAAATGTAATTAAAAAAAAAAGATCTGTTGTAAAATTTCCTAATCTATTACATTACCATGTCTTTTTATCCAACCATTGATAAAACAAATCCCATATCAAATAAAATTGTTTATCTTCTTGTTCTCTAATTTCAAATGTCAATTTACTCATTTCGGCACAGTCCATAATTTTCTTGATAACTTCCTCCTGCATAGGTACTTATGTTTTTGCAGTGTAAGAGTTGCAGATTACAGGATAGTTTTTTGCTGAAACCAAATTGTTTATTTGAGAGTAGGTTGTTTGTCTCTAAATGGAGGATAATGAATTGGTTAATAATTGATTCCATGACTTTACAGGTGATGCAGCATAAAGAGATTGGTCTGTAATTTTCAGCTAGACTGGGGTCTCCATTTTTGAAGTTGGGGATGACCTTGGCTTGTGACCATAGGTTTGGCAAGGAGCTGGTCCTGAAAGATTTTTCAAAGATTATGCTTAAAGGTTCGGCTATGGCAGTGGATAGCTTTTTTAAGAAGTAGGCACATATTCCATCCGGTCCAATAGGTAGAGATGGTTTTAGATTGCGTAGTGCTTTTTCAACATTGTCTTCTGTAAAGTCGATATGTATTAGATCATTGTAGTTGTCTGTAGTTCGACTAGGAAATACTGGGTATGATCCATTGCTGTTTACAAATACTGAGACAAAGAATGTGTTAAGGAGGTTGGCTTTGATGATGTCATCGTTACAGTCTTTACCATTAGGTCCTTTCAGGGGTGGGATGGATCTTGAGTCTTTTAGTTTGTTGTTTACAAAATTGTAGAAAGCGTGCATGGAATTGGTGCGAAGAAGGTTTTCCTCTTGTTTAATGTGATAATTGGTGCATTCAGTCTTTATCTGGTGGCATAAATTTTTGTATCGGCTTTTGAAGTTGGCAATGTGACCAGATTTGTTTTTCTGCCAAAGTGATCTTTTTTTGGATTGAAGTTTCCTTATTGTTATGGGTAATCTGTTTTTTTTGTTTGGGGAGTTGTTATTGGTACATATAGTTTGATGACTCTTTTGACTTCAAGTAAAATATATTGTAATAGTGTTCAACAGTATTGCATCCAGTGAATAGAGATTGCTAATCAAGTGATGAGAGATCATTGTCTGTAAGATCATAGTTGCCTTTTTTGAAGTTATAATTGGGGATAACGTTATTGTGATTATTTTTGTGTGGATGTATGTTGAGACAAAAGTCAATCATGTTGTGGTCACTGTTGGAAAAGGGTTCTTTAATTTGTATTCCGTAAATTGAGTCCAAACTATTGCAGAAGATGAGATCGAGGCAGTTGTTAAGTCTAGTATTGTTGGTTACTAGTTGTTCCAGTCCCAGATTTGTTACAGCATTGTAGAAGGTTGCATATATGGGTTCAGTATTACATTCATTTAGGGTCCAGTTAATATGAGGTAGATTGAAGTCACCAAGAAAGATAAAAGCGTGTGGGCAGGATGTTGCCCATGTTAGTAGTGAATTTAACTTGTTTACATGTTTGATGTCATAATCAGGGGCTCCGTAACATAGTAAGAATCGAAATGTGATATTTAAGGACAGTTCACAGATGATAGTCTCAGGAAGAGCAAGGGTAACTTGGATGTTCTTTAGATGTAAGGACTTTTTATAGAAGATAGCAACTCCACCTCCTCTACGGATTTCATGATCTGATCAATAAACATGATAGTCTCTTATTGTGGTAATGGAGTCAGGGAGAGATGCATTGAGCCATGTTTTACAGACAAATATGATGTTGAATTTAGCCTTATTTAGTTAGAGGAGAAATTCAGGTATTTTATTTACAAGGCTTCTTGCATTGAGTAGCTTGCATTTAAGGCCAGTTGTAGTTGGAATAGAGGTAGTTAGGAGCGTGCGTGCCTAGTTTTATTTTAATATTTTAGATAAAATTATAAAAAAGGAGATCCTAGACCTAAATCAGGAGTGGGATCTTCCTGATTAATGGGCAGATAAAAAGGGAATCCTCAGTTTCACCTGTGCAAAGCAATTCTTGGCAAATTAAACAAATCAAAGCCTATATGTAAATATCTATCTTAAGAGAAATGCACAAATTTTAAATACACTTGTGAGAAAAATACACATTTAAATGTGTCTTTGAGAACAATCTTAGATTACTGTAATTCAGAAGAAAGAATGATACAAAAATGATACAAGCCAGTGACAGATTCATCTTCTTTACAAACACGATATTGTGCAATATGATAGCTAAAAGAGATGCCATTGGCTTAAAAGGATATTTGAATACAGTGGATGCCCTTAAAGGATTGTTAATCCATTTAATGCTCTTTTTCATTATTGTCAGTAATTACTACATTTATGAACAAATAATTAAAAGACAGGATTTTGTAGGAAATAGATGAAGCATCTTATCCTCTTTTAGAATGTTGATTATATAGCCTTTAATAATTCTGTTGTCTTTCCGAAAATGAAGACCTGCAAAAATTGCTCTGCTGGGAGCCATCTCAAAAAGTTACTGAAGTGGTGGAGACATTATCTCAGCACATTACTATGCTGCAAGGGACAAGATATAAAAACACGGTCACTAGAGTTATGGGGCTTGTACCAATGAAAGCCAAAAGAAAATCCAGCTCATTCTAGCTTTAAAAACAGGCAAACAAAACAAATTCAGTTAGAAGAAAATTTATGGACCTATGAACCTTTTCCTTGAATTGCCGAACGTTTTTCTCTTTTGAACAAAAGAATATTGTGGAAAAATGTTTTGATTACATAAAATTATTTTTAGTGGTCAGAACACATTAATCTTAAGGAATCCAAGTAGGTGGTGTAGAATAAGACCAGTAAGATTCAAAACTATGCCTTCACCCACTTGACTCCTTCAGTAAACAAATAACTGGTATTTGTTCACTGAAATACCAGTGAAAATTAAAAAAAAATAGCTTTAATTAGTTATTTGGTGAAGGTTGCAACATCTGCCTTGTTAATTTTTCAATCCCCTTCATTTTGTTTCAGTATTGTTTTATTTTCTCCCTGTTTTCTTGTCCTTTCTTAGTGACATTGGCCTATTTTTCTGCGATATCAAAAGGGGTCCATGTTCCTTTCTAAGTTACCAGATTAATTAGTCTTTTTGTGACATTAGTTGGGAAATGCTTGTTCCAAAACTCCAAGATCCTTAACCAGTATTTAAACAGTGTGGTTTTAAATTTATCTTATGGAACAAGAGCTGAGCAGTTCTGAGAACTTTCTGCCAGAAACGAATCAGCAGATAATACTAGGTATATAAGCTACAGTGCACAAGACAGAGAGTGATGATAAAATTAAGAACTAGAGTAATCCCAGTAAACAAGTGGAGAGGAAACATAATTAAAGGATTTGCTGGGAAGGAAATGGGTGAATGAATAATGATTTCAATCAGGAATAAGTTTATATATTTATATATTTCAAATTAAATTTATACATTTATAAATAAACTTATGAAGAACGGTTGCAGGAATTGGGTATGTCTAATCTAATGAAAGAAGGACTTGGGGAGACATGAGAGCAGTGTCCCAATATTTAAGGGGTTACCACAAAGAAGGGAGGGGATCAACCTATTCTCCAAAGCTCCTGGAGGCAGGACAAGAAGCAATGGATAATCAAGGAGAGAAACAACCTAGAACTAAGGAGAAACTTCCTGACAGTGAGAACAATTAACCAGTGGAATGCCTTGCCCTCAGAGGTTGTAGGTGCCCCATCGCTGGAGGCTTTTAAGAAGAGACTGAACAGCCACTTGTCTGAAATGGTATAGGGTCTCCTTCTCAAGCAGGGGATTGGACTAGACGATCTCCAGGGGTGGGATTCTACCAGTTCGGACCAGTTCTATAGAACCGGTTGTTACGATTCTGTGCAGTTCGGAGAACCGGCAAATCGTACCACTGGCTGGCCCCTCCCCTCCTGTCAGATTTCTGCTTTCTAGGTAATCTAAATCACTGCTGTACTGCTTTGCCTTCACTCAGGAGGCTTCCCTGAGGCCCAGTCAGGGGTAGTATTCAGAGAGTTGGGGGATGTGGGAGAAGTGGCCTGAGAGCAGAACTGCACCTTCCTTAGGACTGAAGCTTCTAATTTTCAGTGCAGACTCAGGCAGCAGATTGCAGAAAGGTAGATCTGTGATTCTGCAAGCAACTCAATCTGCTTTGCCTGATTTTGGATAAAAGTTGCTCTTTCTTTATACATATACATATACATATAAAATCCAATATTTACATAAATATTTACAATATTTACATATAAGCCACGCCCAGCCAGTCACATGACCACCAAGCCACACCCACAAATTAGGCCATGCCCACAGAACCGGTTGTTAAGAAATTTGAATCCCATCCCTGATGATCTCCAAGGTCCCTTCCAACTTTTTTATTCTAGGTTAAATCCAAGGAAAGAATTATTTGTCTTGATGAACTGAATTTATGTTCCTGATTTCTTTATTTGGGCAAAGTAATGCAATTACAGCTGGTCTGGAAGTGAGGGCAAAACGACTGCTTAGGGTTGTCCAAATGACAATGCCAGGGTTCCAGATGATGGGACAGGCCAGGTCAATTCCTGAGCTGAAATGGGCATTTGAGGAGAGAGTGGAATTGATGCTGCTTGTCAGCGCAACTTTTTCTTACTTTTCAATTCTATCTTCTTATAGCTAATAATTAATTAATTTAAAAAACATAAAATATTCTGTATTGTCCTCCCTTCTTCTTTCATAAAATAGTGCTTATTAAAAGCCTGTAGCCCAAAGTCAGTTTACTGATGGGTCCATTATGTTTAGGTTCTAAAAATAACTTGGACAGAGGACCTGTCATTGGACTTTCTTTTCTAACTATATACAGGTAGTCCTTGATTTATGACCACAGTTGAGTTCAGCATTTCCATTGCTAAGCGAGACAGTTATTATGTGAATTTCCCCCCATTTTACGACCACTCTTATCGCAGTTCTTATGTGAATCACATAGTTGTTAAGTTACTGACATGGTTGGTAAGTGAATCTAGCTTCCCCATTGACTTTGCATGTCAGAAGGTCGCAAAAGGTGATCACATGACCTCAGGACGCCACAACCGTCATAAATATGAACCAATTACCAAGCACCTGAATTTTGATCATGTGACCGTGGGAATGCTGCAATGGTCATAAGTGTGAAGAACAGTCATAAGTCACTGTTTTCAATGCCATTGTAACTTTGAACAGTCACTAAATGAACTGTTAAGTTAAAGACTATTTGTATTGATAGAAGAGGAGGAATAGCTGTAAAGAAGCACAGACAAATTTAGGGTTTGGAGTTGTTTCGTTTACCTTTTTGATGCAACGTTCCTCCAGTTCGTCATAAGTGATGTACAAAGAGTCAGGTACAACACTGTTTAAGATAAATTTCTTTCCTACTATGTTTAGTTCAACTTCATGGCAGAAATCCAACTCCACAAATTATGTTAGGAAATATAGGGATATTCCCCAAGCTGACTAGCTCTATCTTTTTCCTTCCTTGCTTCTATTTCTCAGTCTTCTGTCATCACAATTGGCAACAACATTCAGGTGAATTCATGTGGATATATTGTTATGTTGATAGCTATGAACTGAAAGCATGCTTCAAAATTTGCAAAGCACAGTTTGGAAGCACAGCTAATCTTGGCAAAGTTTCATTAGAACATGTCAGAAAGCCTACATGTGAAAGCATTTGGGAGGTTAGGATAAAAATTATGTCTTCCAAACTGGGTGAGCCCTCCACTTTCAATCCAGGGAGAATTCCTGTCTATCAAGAATGTTTACTTTCACCTGTACAAAAGACCCATATGCACTGTAAATAACTCTTGTGTGCGGATGAATTAATGTCTTTGCTGATTTACAACATCCAACATAGGGGGCTCAGCATATTTTGCCAAACTGGCTACAATGAGACTGCTTGAACACACTCTTCAGAAGAGAACTCTGAACAACTCAAGGTGAACTCACAAGAACACATTTTTTCATCTCTGTCTCTCCCCCTCCCTTATCTCTCATTGAAAATCTAATGGAGATGGATTAACAAAGCCTAAAATGGCCTCTAAGCTAGAAAATGGAAACTAACATTTGCCTGCCTTTCACCATTATCGCCAATTCATATAGCTTGGCTTATTTATTAAGCAAATTTATATGGCCACCCAGGAGACATGGGGTGTCACAGTGACTCAGCAGTTAAAATATTGGGCTTGTTGGCTGGAAAACTGACAGCCCAGGTTTGAGACCCAAGTGCCACATGTTGGGGTGAGCTCCTATCCACACCCCAGCTCTTGTCAACTAGCAATTCAAAAGCATGCATATGTAAGTAGATAAATAGGTACCACTTTGGTGGGAAAGGAACAATGCTCTGTGATGTCATGCTGGCCACATGATTGTGGAAATGTTTTCGGACAGCGCAGACTCAATGGCCTCAAAATGGAGATGAGCACCATCCCCTAGAGGCGGCAATGACTAGAAGAATAAAATCCGCAAATACTCCTTTTGTTTATCAGGAGGCTTAAAGTAATAAAACAAAACCCAATACACCCCCACCCCTCAGGCAACAACAATTTAACAAACTCACTTGATGGACTCTGTATTACCCTAGGGGCCCAGGCCCACTGGCAAACCATGTCTTCAAAGCCCAATGACAGGGTATTAAGGTGTGGGATATTGTAGTATCAAAACTGAAAATAATAGGCTATCACAGAGTAATTCAACAAGCAAAAAGTTGTACATTCTGCAGGATAAGTGATTGGATTTATTCAGCCTGGTGTGAACTTTCCTGAGCCATGACTAAGTAAGGGAATGTAACATTTAAACTTCCATTATGCTCCAATACGTTCCACCAAAATATTCAACTAGGGAACTGTGGGAAATTTAAATGTTAGCTTTCTGTTCTGGTCAAGAAAGTCCAGTTTTTATGGGGGGAGAGGAACCCAGAATAGGAACAACCCACAGACCATCATTTTGACAGGAATGGATTTGTCCCTACTTCCCAGTCACGTGTATAAATATACATGCTTTGTTTAGTAACCGATATTACAAGCATTATTGCTATGCTAACTATGCATTTAACTTAATTCAATAAAAATAACAATACTTCAGTTAAGCTGTACTGCAACCATTTAAAACAAATTTTAAAAACAGATGTGATACTAGAGGTACAACAGGTGAGGGGTGATGTAAAGTAATCAAATGAATATTTGCAACATGGGCAAAGTACACAATTTCTCTTGCTCGCTCTCTTGCCCTTTCCCTATAAATGGGTAGAAACGTATATTTGGATATCCTTTATTAGAAAAAACGCACAAGTTCTGATTCTTGTCAGGACTAGTGCACTTGGAGAAATGTCTAATCCTTCTTAGGTCTCTTTTTCTTTTTTCAGAAAATTTATCTCCCCCCTTTTTCTCCCCCTATGTTTTTAATCCATTAGTGCCCCTGAGGTCTTAAAGAATAAATCCAAGCACGTTCAGAGAATTAATTTCCTTCTGCATAGCAGAGCTGGAAGGGAGAACTAAATTTCCTACCTTTCATATGGTGTTCCTAATTTGAACCATCCTATGCTTACTCTAATATAATAGGGTTAGATAACCAATGGCCCTGGGATGGTACGTGAACCTAAACAATGTTTTTGTGGCCTATAGGGCAACTGCAGAAAATTTATCATTCAATTTCCTAAAATAAGGAAACTTTGACTTTGATCTAATCCATAAAAACAAGTTTACCACAGTTTAAAAAGCAAAGAAACCTCATACTCCTTAAAAGGAAAAGCAACTTTCTCCAAATCCCAAAACTGTTGAGATGCATGACAAATGTGATGCCTATTTTGAACTATCCTACCATCCACAACTTATTGAGTCTACTCTTCCATGGGATCTCCAAGTCCATAAGCCAAATCAAGTTTTAAAAGAAGGCCAGTAAAGCTGAGTTGAATCTTATCTTGGGAGGAATGATATTTCAAAGGGTTGGGGCCACAGCAGAAAAGGGTCTCTTCCTGAGTCCCATCAAACAAAGCTCTTTAGCCAGTGGAAAATGCAACATGCCCTTCCTGCCAGATCTGATGGAATATGTATATGAAGATGGACTGTTCTAGTCTAGTATTTGCTATGCTGGCTTTCTGAGTATTGACATAGTGGAGCAATAGCTTGCTGTCACTAATGCAATTGTTCACCTCTTTTCCTTCTGCCTTTCTAAACATAGCTTTTGCTTACCTCAGTATTGAATCTACCTATAAATGTTTTGTGGGGGGCGGTTATTTCAGCTGCACTTTTGCTTAGTTTTTCCTAAATAACCATCCTGGTCTTCAAATCAACCCACCTTCTCCAAAAGCTTTTTTTTTTAGGTTCTGTTAAGAAAAGTATTTTAAGGTTAAGGTTTTTGCTTTATATAATGAGTTGGCAGAGTGAAATATGTATATAGGTAGTCCTCATTTAACACTCACAATTGCGACTCAGCTGTAAAGCAAAGTGGTCACTAAATGAAACCATGATTGTGTGTATGATCTTACTTTACCTTTTTTTTTGCTTTATAGACCTGCAAAGTCATAAATGCAAGGACTGGTCATAAAGTTACTTTTTCATCACTGTTCTAACTGTGAACAATGGCTAAACAAGATGATCACTAGAACGCATCTGAATTGGACACCAGGTTCAGAAGTCTATTTTCCCAAGTTTTTGGACTCATGCTGGAGCCCATCCTCAGGGAACTTCTCTCTCTCTGGAATGTGTGCACTGAGCTGTTCTATGCATAGTATTTGTGCCTTAAAATTTTCTTTGGCTATTTTTTCTAACTAATCATTTAATGGGCTGCTGAACGCCCAGATACAGGCAGTTATGTAGATAACCATACACAGAAGGTGCCAGGTATTGAGCTTCCTCGGCAGCATTGGTCAACTCTGAACAGGATCTGTACCAACATGATGTCAGCCAGGACTCATTGTTTAAGTGGGATCTTGTCTCTACCCTTCAGTGTGATTGTGGTGCTCCTCGACAAAATATCCATCACATTGTGTCTGAGTGTCCATCAAGATCATACACCGGCCCAATGCCTGATTTTTTCAGTGTAGACCACCCTGTCCTTGAATGGCTGGTGGACTGGACATTAACATTTGAACCACTATAAGTCCATATATTTGTCATACGCTAAATAAATAAATAAATCTGGCTATTTTAAATAGCCAGAGAAATGATTGGATATTATTTATTGTTATATTGAATATTATGTATTGAATATTATTTTAATATATTCATTTTTTTCTTTGTTCAATTTCAAATGAAAAATGAAAATGTATAGACATTTCTCTGTTTTCAAATTCACATTAGCTTCAATTGTTAAAAAAAAAAGCAGTCTTGGTGGCGGCCTCTTCTTTATGGTATGTCATTCCCTTGGAGATGCAACTGGTCACCATCTTGTTGCTTTTCTGAAAGACCCTGAAGATATGCTTTTGTCAGCCAGCTTGGGGACCCCTAAGGGAGATGGAGTTATCAAGTGGTTGCGTTGAATGTGTTGCTGCTGCCACAGGAGTGGAGATTATAGACCTTATGTCATGGATTTTAAGCTTGTAAACTGCCCAGAGGCACCTCTGTGTGAGTTGGGCATCCATATAAAGTTATTTAATAATTAAAAAAAAGAAACCCTAAACTATAGATGCTATGAATGCTAAACTATAGACTTTGATTTAGTTTACTGTCTTGTGAGATCTAGAAATAAAGAGGAAGAGGAAAAATCAGTTTAGTTTGCATTTGAATATGAACATTCTACATGTTTAATCCAATGCACCAGAGGTGGTATTCAGCAGGTTCTGACAGTTCTGGAGAACCGGTAGTGGAAATTTTGAGTAGTTTGGAGAACTGGCAAATCCCACCTCTGACTGGAGATTTTACAGTATCCTTCCCCTGCCACAGCCACCAAGCCACGCCCACAGAACCAGTAGTAAAAAAAATTTGAATCCCACCACTGCAATGCACAACCAATGTATTGGTTACAATGTAACCAATGTATCATTCACAATACACTAAATTCAACACTGCAGTTTTCAGGCAATAAAGAAGCACATTAGAGGAAAGAACCCTATATATATATATATATATATATATATATATATATATATATGCATACTTATGAAAATAATATACAAAATCATTATATTAGAGAAATTATTTGCACACTGAACACAATTGCAAAAATGTACATTGATATATGTGTGAATGTGTGTGTGGAGTGTGTATTTTATGCACTAAACTGAAGTTTGAACAATCAGCCTGACAATTTGTAAAAATGAGAAACTAAGAAACTGAAATTGACAGATTGGTTCAACTTTAGTGCAGTTATTCTAATTCATAAAATTTGGATTGTGGTTTGTGGTTCAATCTCATATGTACTGTAAGTTAACTCTAGCTTTTTCAACAAGCAATCGCAGTATTAGTATTCATCATGTTATTCTGAGGGCCATCTAACCTGAAATATTTAACACACATCACAGGGCAGTTGCCTTCTAATTATAAATAATGTATACTGTTTTGCTTTTTGCAAGAGAATTAATAAGTAAAGAAAGAGATCAGAAATATAGAAGATTTAGCAAAGTCCTTCGTCAGCCATACATATGGGGTATATGAATGCAAGCATAATGCAAGGCTTTAAAATGTATATATCCTCCAAGATGAAAAAATGAGAGACAGCTTGGAGGATAACAACATAAAGGGTCACCATCCAAATGAAACTTGTGTACTTATTTTTTTATACTCCATGCAATATTTTGACAACAAAGCTGCAAAAACATTTATTATTTTATGAATAATTCAGAGTATTTGAGGGAGCTGTGCAGAACACTCTGCTGGCATCCCAAGAGCCTGTGGAGATTAATCGTATCAGTAGTGACCAGCCAGACAGTCTGTGAACCCTGACCTCTAAAGTTTTTTTTAACCAGTTCATTAAGGTGAAAGAGGAGGGTAAGAATCCAGAGGAATTCCAATGATGAATAACTCTTATAAGTCAGCAACTGCTGCTGAAAAAAAAAAGATAGGAAGAGCATGCAAGGGAGATGAAACAACTTCAGCAAAGTGGTGGCACAACATGGAGAGGTTTTATATATAGCCAAATTTTATAGCAGAGACTGTCAGCAGAGTGTTTTGAGTTGCCTGCTCAACCAAGGACCAGATGGGAAATATTGCTTTTTTAAAAAAGATAGATCATTGAAAGAGGCATAAAATAGCAATAATGTATGAGTTTAATTACCCCCAGCATCTGTTGGAATATGGATTTTATCTAGAGTGGTTCCACCAAGACCTTTCTGACTCGTCTCGCTAAATTCCTTCTCATTCAGAGAATGGAAGGTAGTTACAGGAAGATCTTTCAAAGTGCCAGCTAATAAGAATCTGTTTGCTGAACAGCAGAAGTAACAGGAATTTGGGGAGGAAGGTATAACGTAATATTGGAGCTGTTGATTTTACAAGAGAACCAAGTGTCGTTGAATATATCCAATAGACTTCAAGAAGGGGATGTTTAAATATACGCAGAAGAATGATAAGTAGATTTCCACATTGAGAAGCTCAATGGAAATAGAAACTATTGGAGTTTCCAATAAAGGAGATACTAAAAACACAATTGTAAACTATTCTCCCCCAAACAAGATTTCATAACAAGGAAATGTGTTTGCACAGAGCACTTCATGAAGCCATGAACATAAAAAAAAGAATAGAAACAAAAGCTGGAATGATACAGAAGAAAAAGAAAGATACAGTGTAGTAGTATTTATAGTCTCAGATCAATAAAATACTATAATACAAAATCAAAAATGCAGAAACACCAATAAAACACAAATATTAAATTTCAACTACAGAAAAAAAGCATTTACAAATTTACAATACAGTACATGCTACAGAAACTACAGAGGCTACAAAATTACAGAGATAGTAATCAAGAGGCTAAAGGTAAAATGAGTTAATGTTGGCAAAACAAAGCTAAGAATAGCCAAAACAGAATCTTGTGCAGTGCTCTATAGTGTCGTTTTGAGGGTAGGAGTTGAAACAGTTTATGTCCAGGATGTGAGGGGTCTTGGAATAGTAGTTTATTACAAACTAGAGATGGACCATTGCTGTGGTTGTCTACAAAAACAAAAACAAAAAACAGTTAACACAGTTTTAGGCTGTGTCAGTTTTCAAATCTTGGAACATAATGCTTTTATATTCTGCATTGCTTCGGACAGACCCCCTTCGAGTTGTGTATCTACATATATCACATTTTAGAGAAATTAGAATATAAAAAAGGGAATTGAGATTAGAAATTAAGTCATGAGAAGAAAGTTTGAAGGATCTGGGAACAGAGACGAAAGGACTGGAGACAGGATATGATCTCTTCAAATACTTGTGATGATGTCATCCAGAAGAAAACTTAAGTATTGTTCTGGAGTACAAGCCATGGTGTAATGCAGGGATGTCAAACTCGCAGCGTCATGGCAGCATCACGTGGTGTATTCTGGACTTTTTTCCTCTTCACTAAACCGGGCAGGGGCGGGGCCAGTACATGATGCATTCAGCCCTGGGGCTGTAAGTTTGACGCCCCTGGTGTAATAGATTCACATTACAGAATGGAAGATTTCTAACTTCCTAATAGTAAAAATATTTGATAGTGGAACCCAGAGAGGTAAACTCACATTCAATGAATGTCTTCAAGCAGATACTGGAAAGCCATTGGTTAGGAATGTGTTAATTTAAATTCCTGCCCTAAGTAGTGATACAGACACGATGGATAAACGTGGTTTCGTACAGCTCTATAATTCTATGATTCTATGTCTTGTTTGTGGGCTTCCCAGAAGCGTCTGGTTGGCGCTTGTGGGAAACAAGTTGTTGGATTAAGAAAAAACTTTTGGTCTAACTCAGCAGGGTTCTTTCATCTGCTATGAAATCAAGTGCTTCAAATCAAGGCACTTGTGTAACTCTGAGTTAGGCGATGCTGAAGAATTAAGTGTATGAGTGGACCAGACCTTTGGCTCTGCAAATTTTAAATGGTCTTTTGGAGAGGCAGGCTACATATCAGAATTCCATGTAAAACCTGAAAGTATTACCATCTACACAGATTAGAGAATTCAGGTAATTATAGTACTTTTTGATGCTAAAACTGGAGAAGTCTGACATTAATAAGTGTCATGGAACATTTCAAAACATTCTCCGAGCTCTGTGATCTGAGCAGAACATCCTTCCCTAACCAAGCAACTGGGAGATTTATGATGTAATAGAGTGCATTAAACATTTTCTCTAATTTGACATCCAATTCATCAAAGCCTGGTGCCTCCATAGATATAATTTAAATGCTTTTTAAAAAACTGATGTACAGCATTTTCTTATTAGCAGTACATTTACTATATATCCATCACAACCTACCCCTTTTAAATTATACAGTAAAATATGTTTGAGACAAATTATAATGATGTTCCAATAGAGTAAGAGTGATTTGGATTATTTTTTTATGTATTTGTTTTTCCTGGATAGCACTGACCCTGCTTCACAGAAGTAATAGTTGTTTAAAGTACAGGGACAATTGCTTAACCAAACTTATTTAAGCTAAGATTAGACAGTGCTTTGGTGGTTGGTGTCCATACCAAAATATTTTGGGGGATGCCAAGAGCCACAATGGATGATTGTGGTTTCATTCTAGTACAAAAAGAACAGAGGTGATTATGTGTTACATATGGAGGGAACAAAGATTTTCAGGATAAGTGTTCCTATATTTTTTGAAGGAATGGGAGATTTTCCTTGTTCATATTAAAGGAAGTTAAGCCTTTTGTAGGATTAAAATACTGTTTTCATATATAGCTAGACCTTGACCTACAACCATTTGTTTAACAACTGTTTGAATCCACTGAATTCAACACCTTTTGCTTCATTCTCTTAACATACATATGGAATGGGGAAAATAACATGCCTTTTCGGCAACTGACATACTTAATTCCCTTTCCATTGAAATCAGGGGGAGGGAAAATCTAGAAATAACAAAGAACAGAAAGGAAAGATGAAGTCTTGTTTTAATTCTGGCTGTATAGGAGACTTTGGATTTTGTATACATTCTCCCCCATACTTATTTGATCCTTGAGAACAATGCATAATACAATATCTATACATATGGTTTTTAGGAGTGCATTTCAATTTACAAGAAGGCAACTCATTAATAGATTACATGATGCTGATGCCATGCTATTTGCATATCATCCATGACTTTGTATGCTCATCTATATCTGTAGAGTTTGTTTGTTTAAATTTCTAGGCTGCCCAACTCTAGATTATTCTGGATGGCTCCACAAAGTCAAAAGAAGTACAATCCCACAAAATCAACAAACACCCATACAATGACTGTTCAAGGGAACAGGCTATCCTTTCACATCCCCCTGCAGTTCAGACAGGCCCGTCCATCCATTTAACTATAAACCTGAGGGGAAAAGCCAGATTGTTAAGGAAGATGGGCAAAATGTACCCTGTATGTACCCTCTGGGGAAGGAGGAAGTCACTCCGAAGAGCAGATATAGTAACAGAGAAGGTCCACCAAAGAACATTGCTTAATTGATGGGACTCAAAGTAAACCAACTCTGTTGAAGCACCCAAGTTGGAGAGACAATATAGGAGAGAGGTGGTCCCTCAGATTGCTAGGCCCTATACCATACATGGCTCTTTATATATGTATTTTTAATCCTACCTTTTATTAGTTTTACAAATAAGGTGGCAGATATATCCAACATAACATCTTCCTTCCATTTTCCCCACAACAACCACCCTGTGAGTATGGAACCTTTTACTTTCAAAGCAATATGGATGAATACCAGTACTCCAGATATTTGGAGATAAAAGTCTCATATCTTTTAGACAGAATTACTAATGGTCAAGAAAAGAAAATCTTGCTATAGCAATATCTGCAAAGCCTTGGATCAGAGATATATCAGATAATTGGGCCCATCAAGTATGCACAGTGAGTTTCCAGAGTGGTGTTATTTCTGAACTACTTGGAACAAAATGCATCATTGGAGAGACCGTGACTTAATCCACAAAGTTATTATTTTGATGTGTTTGATGCAAAAGCAAAGATGGCTGACTACCAGGGCTACCCTGACCTTGTAAGTCTAGAATCCCAAGTGAAAAGGAAGATATTTCCACCCATTTCTTCTCTGAGCACATAGTATTGGATTATATGACTCTTCAAACACTTTTAAAATGCCTTTCAGATGTGTCAAAACTGAGTAGGATGATATGACTTCCTTCCCACTTCCTGGCTACTTTATTTTCTCCTCCAAACCCAAGTGGGTTTGGAAATAAGTCTAATATCTGTTGGTTAATTTGCTGGCTCAATTCTGTTGGCTAATTGACACACATGTTTAGTTCTTCCCTCCCCATGTCTGAATTAAGTGTCTCATGTGAAAGGGGTTACTGAATGTTCCCCAAAGGAGTGATACAGTAGACAATAAAAAAATACCTGATTCACAAGGTCCTGGATGAGCCTTACTTTTCAATGTTTCCTGGAACTTCTGCCTGCCAATGGCTCTGTTGCAATATTTTGACTCCTGCTGTGCGATTTCTTCTCTCTCTTCAAACTAGCCTATTTCCGCCATAGTTATGGGGGATTTGTGACCTAGAGGCATCTCATGGGATAATCTTCCATCCATGCTGTAGTCCATTTGCCAGGGTAAGGGAGGATTCTAAAGAGCTGAGTGAGCCAGTGCAAGTCCTGCCAGACCTCTCATATGTTTCCATTTTGTTCTCATTGACTTAGCCAGATGGGATTGTCACTCCCATTTATCACTTGAGAGAGGAAGAAGGATAAAAAAACATGTGCTTTGGTAGAAGAAAGAAAAATGCTGATGGCACCTTAGTGGGATTTGAATTGCACATTCTCCACACACATGAACATGAGTTGATTAAAGCATTTGAGTGCAAACAACACTCAGGAATTTCTGGATGATCTATTTTCTGGGGGGAAAAGAAGGATAAAATGGGATAAGCCTATTGTAATTGGATGGGCTTTTATTTGCGTAGTCTATGACCCACAACTTCTCTTCTTAGCACAGTTGAAATATTCAGTTTTGAATGCAAATCTAAGAAGCCAATTCTTCAGACAATGCTATTTTTTGTTCTACATTTCCTGTAAGCAGTGTTTTTGGAAGGTTGACCAAACAGAGAAAAAGAATTAGCTAATAGTGAGGGTATTGAGTTAGAACTGAGAAACCTAGATGTGCTTTAGATGATTGTGGATCAGTCAAAATTTGACATCCCAGCATACATTACAGAAATATTATTGTGGGAATGAAATTAGGAAGAGATAAGCTGGCCTGCCTTGAGCTTCTTATTTGTTTGTTTATTATGTAAATTTATATGTCCTCCCATCTTAATCAAATAACTCTGGGTAGCTATCAAGCATAAAATCAGGAACATATTTATGAAAAAATGTCTTCATCAACCAAAGTAACAACACCACCCCCAAAACAGGTTCCATTAACATTCTGGCCTTCTGAAAGGCCATAAGGATTTAGGATATCCAAAATTAAGGGGAGAGGCAGACATGGCATGACAAAGAAAGCATGCTTGCTAAGTTGCATAAGATAACAGTTTCATCCAAGGGACCTAGAGCATGGTCATCCTGTGGGATCTGATAGGATGGGTGGAAATCATCAGAGGCAGGTAGTCTTTCATATATCCTAGGCTGCATGCTGTGTGAGGCTTTATAGATGATAACCAGTACCTTGAACTGCACCCACAACTACTGCACAAAATGGATTTGTGCAAAGACACTCTTGATCATGGCTGCAACCTGCTTCTTGAGCAGGAGACAGGAGTTCAGAAGGACTTCCAGACTGCACATCAACTCTCCAGATCCAGGAAGCTCTGACACTGACATTGCTAAGATTGAGTCAGAGTTTATTCCTTGACAACCAAATCTGCCCAATCTCTAGACATTGTGAAAGAGCATTGAAAGCACCATTTGGCAACCCAAGTTAAGATATATAACTGTGTTATCAGCATGACAACTGATGACCTTGCCTGTTAAATAGGAATGAGGAAAGGGTTGTACCTTGAAGCACCCCAACAATCATATCCAACCCTACTAATGCTGACTTGAAGAAAGGAGGACAACCACTAAAAATGTGGTCTCCAAGTTCCAACCCCTGAAGCTGGAACAGAAGGCTACCATTGATGCTGAAAGCCACTGAAAAATCAAGGGGGGGGATGGTGTCCTTTGACACCATCTTTGTATACAGTATGGTGTCTTGAATTGGCAGCCTTAAGGCCCACTAAGTTCCTGATGCATATTGATGGGGTCAGTCATTTCTCTTTCTTAGAGGAAATGCCATAAGAAGTAATATTTTGTTCAGCATAAGAGAATCAAATGTCATGCTTGAGCTACATGTATTCATTTGAAGATCGAATGCTTCAGAAATCTGACAGAAAAGTTAATAGCCTTGATTTCTTGACTTCCCACAGATTTCGTTCTGGGAAACCTGTAGGCATTTTATAGATGTCTGCAAATTCTTTTTTTTGTTGAGGGTGGAGAGTTGGTAGAGGGGCTGATGCCACAAACTGATCACTATTTTAAAAAAGAGAGAAATATTTCACACTTTAAATGAACAATAATCCTCAATTTCATTTTGCATTAAAATCATTACGTATGTAATTTTGGTGAAAGTTAAATTGCAATATTCCTTCTCAATTATAAGTTGTGCAAGCTAGCTGAGGAATGCTTTCCTGGAATAGAAGAACATTGCTTTTGTATAGCCAAAAAACCAGGGGGTCCAATCCCAGACTATGAAGTGGTTGCTAGCATCAGTGTGAGCTAGGAAGGGACCAATAATGGAGGAGGAAAAAAGAAATGTCAACATATAACATAAGTCTTCATAAAAACTGTTCCAGTCCAGTGAACTTGGAGGCTGTACTTTCTCACAGCCTTGTCCATTACATATCCAGGAACTGGTCTTCTGCTTGGGAGGTGAACATAACAAATTTAAAATGTGGAACATTTAATGTGCATGCTTCCTCCTCACAATTTGCCAGTGTGATTATTTTAATAATTCTTTTTCTCCAAAAAATTCTTACTAAAAGGCATTGCACTTCCAGCAAGGCTAATCAAGGGATTAATGGCCATTCCTTCTCTGGCAGAGAAGAAAAGCCATTCTTCTTACTTACTTACTTACTTACTTACTTACTTACTTACTTACAAAAGGTCTAGTTCTATGACCCTGATAGTGTGAGGTCAAAACTGGAATGTTTATGGCAGTGCCGTAGCCTAGGTTGACACCATGAATCTGAAAATGATTACAGAGTGGCAAATGTTAGGACCACAGAAATGAGGAATGTGAATTCCCAGACTGAACCGACCATGCTAGAATCCTGTTCAATTATCTTTTCTTATTTAAAAATATGCACATAATTACGCTTATTTTATTACTTTTATTTTGAAATGCATCACTCTTTTGTATGATAAATTATCTTTATTCCTATATAGTATATAACACAGTTTAAATAGATTAGCCCCCAATTGTCCAAAAGAATAATTAAGAATAATTAAGTCCTAGGCTCTAAAATTACAAAGCTGTCAATAAAGGAGAATATTTGTAGCTCAAGGTTGAAATGAGTGGTCTTTGGTATTCTCTGAGCTTGGTTGTTTTCTTGCAGACATTTGATTACCCAAACTAGATAACATCAGTGCCAGTAAGGAGTAAGGTTTGCTCTCAGTTTGTATTCTAATAGTTTGCCCTGTCAATGTTGGTTGTGGGGGTAACCTTAGAGTTTCTTTGGTTGGGCTGTTTACTGTTGGCTTTTTTTTGGCAGCTCCTTGATTGAGGTATTATTTACTTGATTGCTGGTCTGATGTTAATCTTGGCATTAATCTATGCTCATCTGAGTGCTGGTGGGGAGATGTTTTGGGTTTTTTGTTCCCTTTTTGAATTGTTGATTGTATATTTTGCACAGTATGTAGATGTTGTTTATGTCTGTACATGTTGAGTATGTCTATTGATGGCTAATTTGTCAGAGTGCCAGGTTGCTAGAAATTCCCTAGCGTGTTTGGACTTGGCTTGGTCTAGATTATTTACAGTTTCCCAGTTGAAACTCTGGTTATGTCTGTCCACATGTTGTGAAATAAAAGAGTTTTCACCATGTCTTCTGACTACTAGTTGGTGTTCATGGATGTATTCTGCCAGTCTTCTGCCTGGGTTGTAAATGACTCCTGTTTTTTTGCTGGGTCTTTTGATTTAGTTAGGATATTTTGAAGGGGTTTTTAGATGGCTTGTGTGTTATGACAATTCCATGTGGTTGTAGTAGTCTGTTGGTGGTTTCTGAGATGTATGGCAATGTTATTCTTTTTAGAACTTGTGCTTGTTGTGCTGTATTGGATCGAGTGGTCAGGCACTTTTTGATAAAGTTGTGTGGGTATCCATTTTGTTTGGAGATGTTGTATAGTTGTTCCATTTCCTTTTTCTGCTGTTCAGGGTTGCTACAGTGCCTTTGTGCTCACTTAAATAAAGTCCTTATGCAGTTTCACTTGTGAGATGGTTGTTGCTACATCAAAGCAACATCCATTACATCATCCACACTACATCATTATATCCACCACCAAAACAGGAAAAAAGAAGGAGTACTCAATAATACCAGAATATGCAGCAGGGAAATTAAGAAAGCTAAGGCTCAGATGAATTAAGGCTTTCTAGGAATGCAAAAAAATAAGGATAAAAGGGTTATTTTGATATGTCTGGAACTAAAGTGAAGAAAATGGTTGGTCCACTAGCTGGAAAATATGGAAAGATGGTAAAGATTAACAGGGAGAAAGCTGAACTGTTTAATTTCTATCTTGCACCTGCTGTTTCTCAAAAGGAAAAAAGTATTTGGACAGATCAAAAGCAAAACTGTGAGGAACAGAATGAAATGCAGATCAAAATAGTAAGGAATTGGTAAGAGAAACCTTGGATGTCTGAAACGATTTAATCTTCTGGGCCAGATGGATTACATTCCAGGATATTAAAGGAAATGGTGAATGTCTTCTTAGAGCCAGTGATTGAAAAGTTTAAGAAATCCTGGAGTATAGTAGAAATGCCAAAAGAGAGTCAATATTGTTTTAATATTTTAAAAAGTGGAGAACTACGCCCAATTAGAAAGGAGTTAATACCTGGGAAAACCCTAGAAAAATAATGAAGAAATGGATTTGCAAGCATTTATGAACAAATAGGGTGACTACCAGAAGTAGAATGGTTTGCTGAATACAAATCATGCCAGACAAATCTTACTGCTTTCTTTGACAATGTAGCTGGATTAATGGACAAAGGAAATGTAGATGTAGCAAACTGATTTCAGAAAGACCTTTGATAAAAATTGACCATAGCATCCTTCCTGATAAACTAGGAGAATATGTGATGAATGGCCCCATCCCAGAGAGATTCCAGTTAGCTAAACAATATTAGCCAACATGTGTCCCTTCCACCCCGGTGATTCTGATTCAAGAAGTGGTAGAATTAATTCCTCTTCTTTGGAAGCAATGGCAGGAGACAGCGGAGAAAAACCATAGCAAGCCCTTAGTTGATGTAAGCACCAATTTTCAGGAAATGCCATTAGCTCCATTATAGGTTTGTATCAATGGTGGGATTCAAATTTTTTTACTACTAGTTCTGTGGGCGTGGCATTGTGGGTGTGGCATGACTTGGTGGGCATGGCAGAGGAAGGATACTGTAAAATCTCCATTCCCACCCCACTCCTGGGGGAAAGTTACCACTGGTTCTCCGAACTACTCAAAATTTCCATTACCAGTTCTCCAGAACTGATCAGAACCTGCTGAATATGACCTCTGGTTTGTATCATTTACTAGTACTACCTCCAGATCTCTCTTTGTAATTATAGGGCAATGTATTTTCACATTTTAATATTATGTTATGAATCTGTCTTATTCCAGATCAAATCTCTGTCTGATCCATTCAAGTTCTGTTTAGTGGCAATAATTCTTAGCCAGAGTCTCCCCATTATCTGCTTTACATTCCAGTGGTTGAAGAAGTTGAGGACTGAACCTGGATGCATATAAGCAAATGATACATGCTGCCAAAGAATTAAAATGCTAAGTAAATTCAGGTTAATCCCACCTATCATCCTTTTGGGCAAATGTTCAGAAGTGAACTGGGCCCTCTAAATGCTCTCCTGCTGAATAAAATAAGTGATTGGCAACCTTTTTGACTGAATAATGCAATGGACATAAAATTTAACCACAATTGTGTGTCAGCTTTGAAATTCAGCTGCCAACATAATGGGGAGGGGGTGGAGGAGTTGACAAGTTCAAGGTTATTCTGTATGTCGTTCTAAGAAATTCCAGTTGCAGTTAATTGGTTCTCGTGATTTATAAAGTGTAGAAGTGGGAGGAGAAAAAGGTGGATTCTGTGTAGCACTCGAAAATTCTTTCACTTTGGAAAATGCCTTAGACATACCAGATCTGTTTCTAATAAATCAATTGGAGAGAATATGTCTCGGAGTGATTGATATCCTGGATACTTTCTGGATGCCTTACATTGTGTTCATTAGAGCCAAAAAAAGGAATGCAGTGGGTTGGCAATATCATCCAGATCTTAGGTTTAAAAAAATGAAGATTTTATTCCAGACTAAACACTTATGGAAGCAACCAAAGTAAGTGAATACAGTCTGCATTACAATGACCATACGAGCTCCACAGCTTTTAGCTAAATGGAGACATTACTCTGAGTGTCACAGTGAAAAACAAAACCTATAAAATTTATTTGGCAGCTGAAGAAAAAGAAAACCTGCAGCGGTGGGATACAGATATTTTTGACTCCTTCCCCTGTATTCTGATTGATGGCTTTTTGCTTTGCTTAAGTTTTTTTCTAGAAGGGCAACTGGAAAGCCTGATGGCAGTGAGGTTCCTTTTATAGTATTCCAAAGTATAATCATCTACAGGGGGACCAAACCTAGGCTGATTTTGTGCAATTATGTTTGGCTCTAATCCAGAGGTGTCTTCAGTTTCACAGTGTTATATTCCATATTGTTTCAATAGTCCTTAAAGTGAGAGGGAGGATCTAAGATGGCTGGTGATAACTTAAGTAAAATAATGTCTTAAGCTATATGATTTCAGACACATCCTAGTGAAGCAAAAGAAAACAGTGATTGTATTACACAGGTCAGAATATTGCCATATAGGAAATAAAATGTAAGCACGAATATCTCTAGCTTGCAGTACTGTTGAGGTAATCCTCAATTCTTAGACTACTACAAAGGATCCTTTTCTTCACATGGAAGACCTTAGGCCTGCTTCAACTCTATATGCAGATGAACTTGGAATTAAAGTGGCTCAATTTATGTGATGTGTCTACATCAGAGATGGTATTCAGCAGGCTCTGACCAGTTCTGGAGAACCAGTAGCGGAAATTTTGAGTAGTTTGGAGAACCGGCAAATACCAACTCTGACTGGTATCCTTCCCCTGCCATGCCCACCAAGCCACGCCTACAGAACCAGCAGTAAAAAAAATTGAATCCCACCACTGGTCTACATGGTCATCATAAGATTATCTGTCTCTTTTATCTGTCTATCAATCACCATCAATCTGTCTGGGATATTTTTCCTGGTAGGTTTTAGTGAGCCTTTGTTGGCCTAACTGGTATCTCCTGCTAGATAGTGATGAGCACTTACTCAAAATACAATCTGTGTCAGTTATGCAAGCATTCAAATATTACTCCACTCTGTCTTTTTTTTCATAAAAGCTGAAGATTTTCTTAGTTTTCATTTTGACAATGGTTATATGTCCATATAGTTTCTTTGGCAACATGGAAGTGATTAGACTTCTAGAATAATTGTAAACATTGCAATCAAACATTGCAACAAACACAAAGACACACGTACTTCTTTTATGCAACCCCCAAAAATATTTGATCTAAACCTTACCATGTATGTCAATGTGCAACATTTGAGCCATGTAGCTGAAGACACTAGCAGATGCTTCATGAAGGACATGACAATCAATGATGAATTGAATTTTGGCAGGTCACACCATTTCATTTTGGCATGTTTTATTGGTTTATCTTTATCTCATTATTTAAAAATTGAAACTGTTGGTAACTGGGGGAACAGGATTATAGGTGGTCTGGTTGTACCCCTCCTCCCATGATCACTTTTACTGATCACTTTACTGTGAGATGAAGGCTTTGTAAGAGAAAATAGAACAGCCTCAGTTTGGTATATTATAAAAATGCTTAATTATTCTGAATTTGATACATGCTGTGGATTGATGATATAGGTCATGTTATACAAACCATTTTCTGTTTTTTCCTTTAAGGGAAGAGAAAATTCAAAGTTTTTCAGATTCTCAACCATGGTCTTAGGGACATTTGAAATTAGAAATCATGACCATAAAAATAATTTAATATATCTATTTTTTTCTTTTTCCTATGGTTCAAAAATATAAGGTGCTAGACAAAGGCTACTATTTTTGTCACTAGAATCACAGTTAATGTTGAATGCTATCTACTGAGGCCAACTGCAACCAAAGGATCCATCAAATCTTAGGATACTTCCAATCTATGAAGTGACTTCGCTTAATCTAAGAAAATTTCAGATTTATTTCTAGGCATTCAGAGCTGCTGTGATAACTTGGATCTGGTTAGAGTTATTGTGGTTATTTGTCGTATTTCCTCCCCGCACCCTAGGGTACATCACTGGTGCCATTGATAGCATATTTAGTTTTCAAATATCTCTGATTATGTGGGAGCACTTCAGAAGGAGTTTTAACTCACACACTATGTGACATGATTTAACATGGTTTGCTGTTTCAGTTATGTTGTAAAGACAGGGAATAAGATATACTATTTATCTGAGGTAAATCCTGCCAACCTTTCTGAAAGTGGAAGCCGAGTCTATAATTTCAGATATTTAAGGCATCTGTTTATATTTTATGTTTGGGTTTTAGGTCACAAGAATTGTGTCAAAAGAAACATTCATAGGTTCTGCATTGATAGGCTATGCTTTTTATAATTCCCAAGGGGGACATGTCAAAGCACAAAAGGTATGAAAGTTTTCAGCAAAATAAATGTTGAATAAAAAGGGGCTTCAATCCCACTTGCCAATGGCCTGGGCAAATAGTGAAGTCTTCGGGGTCCTTCAAAACACCAGTAGAGTAGAGGCCATTCAAATCTAATGAAATTCAGGTCATAGATAAAAATGTAAAGATTTTATTTCAATTTTTGTTTTCCAAAAGCTATTGCTCTGGAAGTATTAATATTGAAGTGTTAAAAAATCATCAATAAATTGTCCCAAAGGTGCTTTTTCAAGAGGCAACTGGACTTTGTTTTTCTTTTTGGCTTTTTGGATGAGCTTTTTTGGCTTCTTGGATGAGAAGTGAAACATCTTCAAGAAAAACAAGAAAGTCCAGTTGCCTCTTGAAAAAGCACCTTTGGGACAGCTATGATCTGGATGACTAAGAATCTCCATAGATCTTCAACAATAACTTCTGAATAATTTATTCGTTTTCATTTACATGCATGATCACTCACCTGATTTTGAAATTTTTAAATGGAGTAAAATAGGGTTTAAAAAAAAACATATTGAGTCACGAAGTCATGATTAAGTTTGTTTTATGTTCCCATCCAGATAAACGATGGTAGGGAAACTATAGAGATGGGAGAAAGAAGGACATCTTAAAAGTACAAGAAATCAACTTTGCTGGATCATTCACTTTAATATATATATCTTAAGGAGGTTGATAATGAGCATTTATGTAACACATTATGATCAGAACATTTGCTTGGTTGAAATGTTTCTCTAGACTGTGAAAAGTTTCTACAGATAAGGCCATCTGTGTATATTATCAATGCTTTTTCTTCTACTGTTATCAACTGATTTCCTTATCTAAATGCCACAGGAACTAACTCCAGACATAACATTTCTGAGATCATGTAGACTAACAAAGACCTGAATTCATAATTCATAAAGTCAAAGCTGATAAGATTTGTACGTATGTTTAATGAACATGAGGCTGTACATTCATTACTAATGGCAGCAATTTTTTCAACTCCTCCCTCCCTCCAGAAATGGTTGATTTGCAAGTAGACTAGAATATAGTACATGGGAGAAGATTCAAGAAACCATAAGCTTCAGCTGTCATGTATGAATTACACTGATTTGAATGGATTTATATAACAGCTAAGTGGCAGGTGGAATAGCAAAAAGTATAAAATAGTCAAGTTTGATTTCTTTCATAATCACAAACAAATATCTTTTTCTCTGTTGCACATGTACTCCTGACTAGCATTAAATCACTGAACCTACAAGCTGAAAACTGTAGCCTATTATCTCAGAGTGGGGAGATACTTTCAAACTTTGTCCCTTCCAATGATGGCCAGCCAACTGACTTGGTTTAGGGTTCAGTGAAAGTACTTTACAATGGCAGGTTTAGATACTCAAAAAATGGGAGTCAGTCAGGACAAAATAGAGCTGCTGTCATACCTGGAATTCATGTATGTGACTCCAAAGAAATGTGGTATAAGCATGCACTAAAAGTACAGCCAAGATGAATTGAAAGCAAATTGCTAATCAGTTCCTCAGTTGCTTCTCAATAATTGCAATTATTTAAATACTTATGTACACATCCTCCTTCTCTTCAACAGGGCCCAGCCCCTGAACAGGTATTTCTGGTTGTGATGGTCTCAGCTCTATGAACACACAGAACTAGTCTATGTGATATCCAAAGTTCATGAAGATGAAAAATTGTGGAAAAGATCTCAGTGGTGCCATTTCTCACTGCAAAACATATTACACTGCCTGTATAATATATTTTGCAGTTCAAACATTGAGATACTCTATGTGGTTATCTATGACTGAAAAAGAAAACAGAAGCAGATCTATAGATGTTACAAATATGTGGTTGCTTCTCTGCTTTCTCGTTCTTTAGCTTGTGCCACCGCCACATTAATGCACTGTAGCCACTCCTCAGCATTTTTTTCATCTCTGGCCTTGAAGACATACGTCTTATTGTCCGTGAAGATTTCAAAGGCCCGAGGAAGACTGCGATCTCGGCGCTTTTTGGCTACCACTTTGACACTCTGGACTTTACTCAGTTCAATGGGACAATCATCTGGATCATCTTTCTGAAAGAGCAATGAAGAAAGAAACAAAGCTTTATATCTCTTCAGAAAAATGCATTGTTAATTGTTATTGTTAATCCTTTTGTTGAGTCTAAGCGCTTTCATCCCAGCTTCACGTAGACAACAAGCCAAAGTAATTTAACAGCCATTCAGGCTCTGAGATATCCACAGCAAAAAATTATGCTAAAATAATGACTCATGTGCAGTGTTGCCATGATTGAAATTCCACTGAAATGCACTTACTTCCTGATGTCTGATGCAAATACATACATTCCAGTATTTGCACCATGATGTTGTAGCCTGTTGGCTGCCGGCCCCTCCAGCAGCCGAATCAGATGAGGAGGCGGGGTGGGAGTCAGGGCCAGCATCAAGGCAATCTGAGCACTCCATGGGGAAGAGGGAATGGAGCTGTCAGGGATAGAGACAGAGTAGGATACTGGGCCGTCCATCAGCCCTCAGATGAAAGTCAACAGCTCCCAGGTCTGAAGGTGGCTGATGAGGAAGAGGAGTAACAGATGGGTCCAGTGCCTGATGCACAGATGTGCAGAAGGCAGAGGAGAGGAGAGCAGTGAAAATCTATGGGCCGATCCTTAAGATGGAAGAGCCATCTTTGCTAGTGAAGCCCCACCCTAGCTCTGGGGATAAAAGGCAGGGGGCAGAGATGAATAGGTGTGGCAGACAACTATTCATCTCCCTGCTGCACAGACTTGTTAGCCTGCTGTGAGAGGGAGAGAGGCTTTTTGCTGGGGCTGCTGGCATTCCTAATAAAGGAATCATTTATTTAACTAGAGAGGGTTTGTCGTGTTTGGGAGCTGGGTCCAAACACATGACATCACGATGCAAAATTAATCATTTGTCCCCTTCTCCCCATCTTGTCCTCACTATCTTCAGACAACTATGCTCCAAGATGCTGATGTGAAAAAGAAAGAGCAACGTTAGTATTCATATTAAACATTAGTTAACATTAGTTTCTGGCAATACTCTTTAAACTTCTACATAAACAAAAACAAAGATAAACCAGTGTATTATGGAACTGAGACTGTTGCGAGTATCAAATTGAGATTGACCTTAATCCTTGAAATTTAACTGGGCTGATTTAGGGGCATTGCCTATCTCTGAAAGTAAAAATGCTATCTGTTCAGCTTTGAGTTGCTAGAATAAAAAGTGCAGTTTAGCTCTAATGAATATATAAAATAGCGGTACTGCAGTATAGGCTTAATTTACCATGTATGGAAAAATCTCTAAAACACTTAATTCGTTTCACTGGAACTGTTCTTTAGGAATTGGTGCTTACTAAGATATCAATATGTATGATTTTCCCCCTTGTTCTCTATTAGTGCACATGTTACAATACTCTTCTAAATGAAGCCAGAAATGTAGGATTTGGCTAATTTTCCCACTAGGTTTTAAATACTTTTAATGCATGTGAAAGATGCCCATCTGATAATCTTGAACTAAGAAGTGTTCTGTTTGTTCTCATAGTCAGTCTGGCACAGAAACATATTCAGCTGGCTCTAATTCCAGCCACCTGTAATGGGCTCGTTGTCATTTAACACTGTTAAAATAAATAGCAATAACACTATCAATAGCACTTAGACTTATATACTGCTTCACAGTGCTTTACAGCACTTTATAAGTTGTTATAAAGTGTTTACACAGTCAGCATATTGTCCTCAACAATCTGAGTCCTCATTTTACAACCTCAGAAGGATGGAAAGCTGAATCAACCTTGAACCAGTCAGGATCAAACTCCAGACTGTGGACAGAGTCAGCCTGCACCATTGCATTCTAACCATTGTGCCACCACAGCTCCATATTTTACCAAATAAATGTTGGTAGAGAGGCAAGCAGAAGGAAGAACTGAGACTCAGTGTTAATTTACCAATGCTTTAATGCTCCCCACAATGAATTTTATGTAAGATGGGCATGCTACTTTTTCCTCCTCTATGGCTCCTCCTGCTATTTTACCCATAGTTCTTATTCTTATACTAATCCAGCCAACTCTTCTTGTCAGTCATGCTTGCTGGTGCACAAACACACTATCTGGGTCAAAAGCTGCAGTTTCAGAAAAACAAAGTCATTTTAGCCCTGCCTGGTATTTCATTAGCTTCTTTACTAGAGCATCACTGACAAGATTTCATTACACTGGTAACATCTTTTCCTTTAACCAGTGGTTGTATGAAAGAAAAGAAAGAGAGGAGAGAGGGAGGGAGGGAATGAAAGTGGCAGTTTTCCAAGTTCCAGTTTAGACAGAATGTACACCCACCCACTCTGATTTCTATATCTACTGTTGTCCTTGTCCAGCTACCACCACTGGTCATCTGCTTCTCTGACCTTTGCCTATTCTTTCCCTTTTCCCCAATACAGCCATAGAAGATTGGGGACAAACTACTAGCGAGATATCTCTTTCCTCATTTGCCACTCCTCTAGCTGAAGCTTATTTTCCTTAATCTTTTATGTCAATTCATTCAGAAGACTCCCAACAACTTAAAATAGTGTACACACTAACCAGGTTAAGTAATATAAGCCAATGATATGTCAACTGTTCCTATTCCATCACACCAATGTGCCCAGGAGTTAGTTCAACCTTTCTTTCCATCAGGTCTTCAGGGCTCTTTAAAAACTTGGAGCAATTCTTCTATCTTGGGATTGCTATTCCAGAATAGGGAACCCATCATTGAGAAGACTCAACACCAGGGTCCATGAAGATGATATTCTTTCAGTGGCAGGACTCTATTTTTCCTTCCTTATCCAACTGGATGGGCAGATTTTACCTATTATCAATGATATCGGAGATGTTCAGACCTTATGCCATGTAGGGCCTAAAATGTAACAAAGGCACCTTAAATTGCAACCAGATGGCAACTGGCAGCCAATGGAGCTACCGAAATAGAGATATCATATAGGTAAAGCTAGGCATGCCCATAAGAACATGGGCTGTCACATGCTGAAGCAGTTGCCCTACAGAAGGTGAGAACAAATGATAATGGAACTTTTATGAGAGATGTTGCTTAGGAATATAACTAATCTTCATTCTGCAGAAGTCAATATATTAAAGGGAGTAGCTTCTGCATATAGCATCGTAGAGCAAAGCTCTCTCCTTTGAGGACTAGTCACTCTTTTTTACAAAAAAATGTCATGGATGCCATTACCAAAATGGCTGCTGCCAAGTGCACTCATTCACAAAATGATTGCCACAGTAGATGTGTCCCAGTCACTCAATATATAGAAAAACTAAACAGGAGAGGATGAAAGTCAAATCATTTGATTCAAAACTAAAATATAAGAGCGAAGTGGGTCTTAAATCTCAAAGGACAAAGCTGCTTTTGTGAACCCACACTTTTAAACCCCAATAAAATCACAATACATGAAAAAGCAGATGAATGAATCCTCATCATGTTACCTGAATCAGAAACCATAGGAAAAACTGCTAAAATAATATATTTTATAATTTATAAATAAATTAACTATAATAAATAGCATAGCTGCAGAAGATGTTGATGCACACATTTGGGAATAAGGTAACTTTTATGGCCTTAATATTCTAAACCCATAAATTCATATCTTTTTGATTAGGTGATACCAGCTGAATAGATGTCAGTATGCTACTTAAACCTAACTGGTGGGATGCAAGCAACCATATATTGACTTGCAAGCTAGACTCTAGGTTAGAAATCTACCTTGGCTAGAAAAAAAGTGAGTACTGTACATTTGGCTTAAGATTGGGTTTTGCTTGTAACATTTTGCCTTAACTGTGCCAAAACTGAACAGTTCTGCCCTTACCATTCATGGTAGAGCTACTGCTAAGAACGGTAACTCAGACTGTCCTTACTCTTTTTAAAAATGGCTTTGGAAAACAAAGCAGTGTACATTTTAAGGACCAATTGGATCCACAGCTATGAAACAATACTGATGGATGGATGGATTTCATTTAGGAATATTCTTATGTCCTAAATTTGTAGTGCATGCTAAAGTAGTGCATCACCATTTTCAGAGTTGGGGAATGCAGAAAGTCTTTTAAAAGTGTGATTTTTCTCTCTTCAACTTACAGATTTTCCTTTGTGAAAGAGAAGTTGATTGCCAGCAAGTGTAAAATAGCGAGTCTTCCATCTTTTAATGAATTTCCATCGGATTTGCTTTTCTTTCAACCTGCCTTCAATCAGTGGCTGGCCATCTTGATTAACAACTGTGGATATTTAAAAATATTACCGAATGGCTTATTTCATAAATAAGTTGTGTTCCCTCTGCCCCCATGGCATCTTTGTAAGATACAGACTCCATTTCCCCTTAATAAGCTGGAATTACGAAGAAATTGTTCCTTCTCGTAAAAAAAAGGCAAGTCAGGAGTATGTTTTCATCATTTTTTATAAAGTTTACGACAACTCTGGAGACAAGTTGTAATAAATTCCTCTCTTGTTTACATTTACTGATTGCCATTCATCCCTCAATAGGGGAATAGAGAAGAAATTCTGAGAATTGATTTGGACATGTAGATATGTATAAAGGAAATAATTCTAAGAAATGGGTAAAATCCCTATTTCTATTTTCTTTACTTTGGCAAAAGCTGGCTGTTTCCAACCAATCTTGTACAAGAATAGAAAGAGGAGGAGATTTGCAGCAGGACATACTGTTGAATTTAGTCAGAGCTTTGAAAAGAAGTTCATTGTAATGAGGTCCAAGTGCATTTTCTTGAGTAATACTATTCTACTGAGAATTCTAGTATATCACAGAGAACTGAGGAAGCCCTGGAGTTCTATTTTTTTTTAACTTTCAGGGCGCATAGTTAGATAAATACAAGGTTGTGTAGTGTTGCGGACTTCAAAAGCTAGATAAGATGGCACTAATTAAAATAGAAAAGTTTAAAGGTCATAATACTATGAGTATTCCAAATATTTCTTTCTGAAGGAACTCCTATTTTCTTTGCAATTAAGCTGTCTAAACATGTAGAGTTTTGTACAGTAACCTTATAACCTCTCTGTTGTAGAACTTCATTTCTTAAATGGAAACAGCCTTTTTTTTACAGGATTTCAGACACCAGGTGAAGCCTTTGGTTCAGAGCTATAAGCATGCCTCCTATCCGAAGATTAAAGTTACTGGCACTACATTTCATTAAGCAGATAAAAGCAGAAATGATGTCCAGATATGTTCATTCAGCAAAGTATTGTACTGTCGATAGGGATACAAGAGCTTTTTTTTAAAAAAATTACATTTATATGCTGCCCTTCTCCGAAGACTCAGGCGCTTACAGTTTTGGGATACAACCCAATGCGCTCAGCAATAGCCTTCATTCCATTGTATATGCCTGCTTATTACTAAGCGGCATTTTTACAAAGTCAGCTTATTGCCCCCAACAATCTTGGGTCCTCAATTTACCTACCCTGAGAGGATGGAAGGCTGAGTCAACCTTGAGCCTGGTGGGATTCAAGCCTGCACTAATTGCAGGCAGCTGGAACTTAAGTGCTAGGCATTTAACAGCCTGCACCACCAAGGCTCTTTTGACTATACAAAAAGTTACGTACTTTAAACACATTATGTAAAAACAAACCAACTTAACAATGTCACTCATTCTGAATCTGTCATGACAGTGAGTCTTAACGAGGCATCAAGATATTTTAGCTATGTCAAAATTTATTACTTATTTGGTGGCCAGGGCAATTTTTGTCACATGGAAAATTCCATACAGTAATGTCAAATAAGTACATAGTTATTATAATTATATATACATATCCTTATCAAACTGCAACAGAAACTGCAATATCAGATCAATAAAAAAGGAAAAATAAATAAATCTTGAATCACACTTTACTCTGGAACATCATCCTGCAATTTTCTTGGCAAAAGAAAATTGCACTTGGCGCAAGTGTAGTGGTAGCTTACTACTTCCAATAGTTTGTCAGGTTTTTTTTTAAATTTCCCAGCCTAACAGACAGTTCTGAGATTTCCTAGTAGTGTCTTATCCAAATAATAAACAGACTTAATTCTGTTTAGCTTCTAAGTACAGTGAAGGCTGGCCAGGTTACATCCATGTTGTGGTCTCAGCAACAATACGGAAGTGCTGTCAGTGCTTGCTTTGGGATGTTTTTCAACTTCCTAATTTAGTTTAGATTACAGGGATGTTCTGATGGTCTCCATCCAGGTCCAGCACAGCTTCGCTGGATCAAGAACAGCCAGGCTTCCCAACCCCTGTTTGCTCAAGCAAGAGGAGTCTTCAGATAGTGTAGATTCTGGAGCAGCAGTCTTTAGAAGTGCTAACATCTGACCTTGGAGATGACTGGGGCATGGACTGTCATAAGATTTAGCTAATTCTTTTTGTTTTCTAAAATTTAATTTTGGAATCTGTAGATCCCATCTGCACATGGGGTAATCAATGTAATGCCTATAATTATTGCGTTGCCAACCCTAGAAAATATTCTGGTTATGTTTATTTCATACCAGTAGAAGATTTCCACCTGGATAGAAATGGGAAGGCCTGGAAAAAAAAACTGGAAAAATTGGGGGGGGGGAACAGGTTTTTTCTGTTTTTTTCCAAGCCAGCTTTGGGGGGAAAAAAACAGAAAAAACCCTGTCCTCCTCCCCCCCCATTTTTGTGAGTTTTTTCCCAGGCCTTCCCATCTCGGCTCCTGGGTCAATTACAATTTGGAGGATATTTTAATTGAGACCGTAACAAAAGCAGGGGTGTCCACAAGCTGTACATGCATCAAAAAAGCCAATATGTGATTGTAATTGTGCAATTGATGCCCCATTTCCAGGATGTGCCTAAGAAAGGAGTGGGGCATCCACTCTTCAGTCACAGCTGCCATGCTGATTTTTTTAAAATCCATTTTGCTTCTTGGATACCCATTAGGAGAAAGGAAGAATTAACCATACTCATGAACTGGAGTTCTCATTGTATTGACCCTTTTAGCCATTACTTAGAAAAATGTACAGGTTTGTACATTGTCTGTACAAATGTACAGACTTACAACAGTTCAAAATTTCAACGGCACTTAAAAAAAAAGTGACATGATTCTTTTTACCCTTACAACCATTGTGCCATCGCCATGGCCATGTGATCAAAAATCAGATGCTTGGCAACTGACTCGTATTTATGACAGTCATAACGCTCATATTTATGACCAGGATCGCTTTTTGTGACCTTCTGACAAGCGAAATCACTGGAGAAGCCAGATTCACTTAACAATCGTGTTACTAACGTTAACAGCTACAGTGATTCATTTCACAACCGTGGCAAGAAAGGTGGTAAAATGGTAAAGGTGGTTAAAAACTCACTTAACTGCTTTCTCACCTAGCCACAGAAATTTTGGGCTCAATTGTAGTTGTAAGTTGTAGTTGTATTGGGAACGTTAAATGCAATTACAAATTATGATCATGCCTCATTACTATTAAACAGCTTGAAATCAGAAATTTTAGATAAACTATAAGTCCCCAAAAAGTCCAGATTTACTTTTAATCTATCATCACTTCAATTGGTTTTCAAAGTGCTTGGAGTCTCTTCTGTATGAACATAAACTGACTTTTTATATATATAAACGTTCCCTAAACTCATGTTTATGTGGAAATGATTAAGGAGAGTAAATGTTTAAATATTTGTCAAAGTTGATAGTAAACATTTCCCCCCATATTACTTTTAGGGGAATCTTTCTGCAATATCATAAATGTCAGCAAAAATGGAAATAAATATAGTGACTTTTCATGTACCACACCCTTGCCAAAGGTCCTTCATTCATCGATTTGGGTATATAAAGCATAGAAAATTAAGAATTTTGTGATGAAAAGCGGACATGGCAGAATGTACTATACTATTTCAGACTGCAAATGAATGCACATTTGGGAAATTTTAAATGTCCTTCAACTGAATTCTATACAAACTGAAGCAAGCATATGAGAAAAGAATTTTTTTTCATTTGCAAGGAGTTTTAAAATTATGAAAAGCTTTCATAAATTCCATCTGTAATCTTAAAAGGTGTCTTGATCAGTCATACCAATCTAAAATCTCCACAATAATATAATGTTATCTTTTAAACTCGAAGCAATCATGGAAAAAAACTGGCTTAAATGTTGAATCAGAACAACAAAATTGGATTTAACTACATACATATAAATGAGTATAAATTTAGCCTAAAATTGAGTTGTTCTCTACAAACATAAATCTGAAACAATAGACAGAATATAATGCATTGTCTTTTAGTTTTAGAGGTCACTCTAGGCCAGCCTGAAATTATTTAATAACAATAAGACTAAGTTTGTATAACAGGATTATTGGTTTCCAAGCTAGTGTTTTAAAAAATTATGACACAAATTACAGATATTGAAACATTCAAAACTTTTACAAATTATTTACATTTTTAAATGGATAGAGTAGAAGTGAGTTCTACTTTACTCTTATAAGATTGGCCCAAAATGTTATTACGAGCTGCATGAACCATTGTATTTGTAATAGGGCTATTAGACCTACTAAAATGAAGACCAGATGATCAGAGTTGTTTACAATTTTAATTCTTTTTTTCATTTGTGGTTATCTGGACTTTTGTAGTTGAAATCTGAAAGCCCTAATTTGTATGGGAAGAAAATTATAGAGAACAGGGAATATCTTTCTGACCATCTTAAAATACCTTTTGTATCTTCTCCAAAAAGCAGGAGACATTGAGCATGGAGACCAGCATTTCAAAATGTGCCTGAAGAAATGATCAAGGAAACAGAATGTCCTGAAACATTTTTTTAATCAGCTCTGTAATTCTTGACACCATTCCCATAAAGCCTCCAGCTTCACAATTTCACTCAACCAATTCTCTCCCTTTAAGCTTTTGTAAATTAGGTAGAATAGCATCCGTGGATTTATTGGAAGGTAGAACTAGCATTAATGAAAGCAATATCAGTTCTTGGCTGCCTGTGTTTTGATCCCATGACAGATATAACCATAAGGCTATTTCAGAAAATAGACTTGTAGGAAACTCTACCATGATTCATGAACTGCTGTCTACAGAACAAATGGATGAAAGATGGGGAAAAAAATCCATTATCCCTGCAAATACATTCTGTAGTTAATATAATGATTATTGACTCTGGGATCAATCATCCCTTTCTTTAGGCCTGATTGTAAGATAAAGATAAAGTCTCCTTCAAGTTCATCCTGGCTCTTGTACTGTAGCTATGTTCATGTGGTTTTCTTGGCAACAATATAGAAAGACCTTCTTTTTTGCTGCCTTCTGTTGGTTTTTTTAAATTTCCCAGAACAGGTTATAGCCGTAACATTTCTGCATGGTCTTCCAACCAACACTAACTTCGTCCAACTAGCCTTTGCTTCTTGAAATCAATCAATGTTGTCACATCATAGCACATGCTTTATTTGAATTTACTGCAAATTAAAGCACTCTGTATGATGAGATTATGGAGTCCTTAATGCTGTCTCAACTTGGTGATTTATTTGCAAATGTTTCCTTATCTGACTAACTTAGAGAGCACCAAAGACTCCACAGTTCAACACTGAGCTACATATATTCTCTTCTAATGATAAGATTACATGGGAAGGGATTTAAGGAAAAGCATTTGAATAAAAAGTTGCTGTTTAAAATATTATAAATCATGGGTGGGTAGCCCACTGTTCAAAGCTACTTCAGCCCTGGAAAACATGTTTTGTAGTTAAGAAAACAGTAAAGTTTTATTTGAATGAGCCTTGGCTCTTGCTTACTACCTATACATATCCACACAGGTTTTTATTTTTTTTTATTTTTTTTATTTTTAATTAGATTTATATGCCGCCCTTCTCCGAAGACTCAGGGCAGCTTACAATTTTTGGGATACAACCCAATGTGCTCAGCAATAGCCTTCATTCCATTGTATATGCCTGCTTATTACTAAGCGGCATTTTTACAAAGTCAGCTTATTGCCCCCAACGATCTTGGGTCCTCAGTTTACCTACCCCGAGAGGATGGAAGGCTGACTCAACCTTGAGCCTGGTGGGATTCGAGCCTACAATAATTGCAGGCAGCTGGAACTTAAGTGCTAGGCATTTAGCAGCCTGCACCACCAAGGCCCTTTTTTGGCAAAAGTATGGAAGCATGGCCTTCATCCAGGATGACCTGTTTCACCTCTCAATTTAGCACATGACCTTGATGTTTCTTTTTTTTTATATATAAAAGTTTTATTATTTTTTTCCAAGACAAACAAGACAAACATAACATAAAAAAACATAAATCAACATCAATTTCAAGTGTGTCCGTCGGTCACAAATCTCGGTGCCATCCACTTACCATCAATACTCTCCATTGCGGAAGAAAAGAAAAAGAAACATACAGAACAAACAAGAAATAATAATAAAAAAATATACAACTGCCTATTATCTATTTGAAGAAGTCTCAAAAACTCATACATTTTAGTTCATACATTACCCAAGCCATCTCCTCTATATTATCCAACATTATTATTATCAACTCTCTACAATATTATAGTCTCTATATTATATTCTCATTCAACAATTATATTTATCTCCATCATATCCATATATTACCAAGTTTTTTTTAATCTAACCATTGATAAAACATACTCCGTATCTTGAAAAACTGTTTTTCTTCTTGATCTCTAATTTCAAATGTTAATCTACTCATTTCGGCATGACAAGATACCTGCACAGGAGGAAGTGATTAAGAAAATTTTGGACTGACCTTGATGTTTCTGATGGACTCCTCTCTTGATCTGAACCTGCTTAGACTTAAGCTGAACTTTGGATTGAACTGTATAGTTAATTTAGATCACATAGTTTTCACTTATTTACAGTTTATTTACTAAGCACTATATATCGATGGGTCCTTGGTATGCTCTGAGCTTGGTTGTTTTCTTGCAGATGTTTCATTACCCAAACTAGACGACATCATCAGTACTAGTCCAACATTGATTATGTTACCTAGTTTGAGTAATGAAACATCTGCAAGAAAACGACAAAGCTCAGAGAACCAAGAACCCCTTATTTCAATCCTGAGCTACAAATATTCTCCTTCATCAGTACCACTATACATAGGTAAAGAAAATGCTGAAATGGAAAAGCAGAGAAGACACAGTGATCTTGTTAATCCTTATAAATAATGGAAATCAGTGTTTCTGATTGAGGAGAAGGATGTAAAAGGAATATGAATGGAATGTGTATATAATGCATAAATGAGTAAGTATGATATGAATGAGTCTATATGGTATGAATGGAATTGTGTAAATGGCATTCATGTATGTCCAAATTCTGTCTTCAGGTTATTTCATGATTAAACTGATGAAACAGGATGTAAGATTCTAGTGGTTTGTGTGTGTGTATTTTTAAAAATCTTTCATTAAATAGATATCAAAGGAAACTGTCACTAAAAATGGAATCTCATGTTCTCCCCTTCTTATTCTTGCTCTAATGTCCATAGCAAAAGATACATAACTAAATAGATAAGCTATATTTTAAACAGATATTACATAGCATTTTGTACTTATGGAATGAGATATGTAATATAAACAAATAAAAGATATGTTGGTGGTGTAAGTTGAATAATAAACTATTAGCTGAAGATCAAAGTCCTATCAGGCCCTTCCAGATGTCCTGGCTAGGAACAATGGGAATTGTAGTACAACATATCCAGAAAGAGTCATGCTGACAAATATACATGGTCTCTAAAATATATTTTAAGAGTGAGGATTGTAGTGGTCTGCAAAAAATATGCTCTCCATATGGCAGATGACTATTCAGAAAATAAATCTATTTCATTTTTGGCTATGACAGCAGGAAATGAGCAAAGAAAGCCTCTGATATAGTCTGTTTTCTTATGTCAAACATTTGATTCAGTATGTTCTACATTAGAGTGTTTGGTGCTCTCTCTATTTCTCCTTGGTTACTTTTAATAACAAAGAGACAGGAATTGATACAACTACATAAATTTCGATCTCTTAAATGGCTTTTTTAGCTGAACTTTGTTCCTAAGAAATATCAAAAACAGTCACCACATGCTCTTTAGGAAATTCATGATATTGACAACCTTCTAAGAAGTTAAGAATTCAGATCTGCAAAAGCAATATTCAGACTTTTATATACAATCAATATATTAAGACATTTAAACTAGAAAAAAGAATGTATGGCTCATCATTGACTATCCTTCTCCATTCATTTGTGCATGCCTCCATGTGGGCATTCCTGTATCTTCATAGTGACCATCAGACTATCTAGGCTGAATAGTTTTGGGAAAGATAGGGGAGACCACCATTTTATGGGCATGCACCCATGAAAGTAAGAATAATTACCTTCACAGGGATGATTTTTCTGATCACATTTGAAGAATCACAGTGACTGAGAAGCAGTTGCTCAATTACCAATAGAAGAGAATATTTGTAACTCCAGGTTGAACTGTGGGGTCCTTGGTGCTCTCTGCTTTTGATGGTTTTCTTGCAGGTGTTTTATCACCAATATTGTCAGTGCTAAAAGGGAATGGGGTTTGCTTTTATTTTTATAAACTAGTGGCTTGCCCTGCCAAATGTTTGTGGAAGTATTCCTGGAAGTTCCTTGATTCCAAACCACACTGCTTTCTAGGACTGTTGATGTTATTTAGTATGGTAATGAAACATCCACAAGAAAACCATAAAGGTCAGAGAGCAGCAAAGACCTCACAGTTAATATTTCCTATGAGCATGTACAAAACATAATATGTTGCTACCATGGGCTGCCAAAAGCGATTAGCTACAGAACATTTCAAAAAAGCCAGTGCAGTTGAATGGAAACCTAAATTTGTAATGCATAGAAACAACAGGGAACATAAATAAAATTGGTGTAACTGTGAATATTGTAGGCAGTCTTGTCAACAAACATTTCACTGATTAATGAAGCAGAACTTAATTAAGCATGTAGAACCAATACATACCAACTTTCTACATGTATTTTTAGCTATTACTTCTACTCTGGGTAAAATAACAGCAGAAGAGTAAAATATAAGGTGATAAAAAAAATCTACAAGCATATATAAATTTAGAATTGGGATGTACCATGTAGAATTGTGGGAAATAGAAATAGAAGGAAACAGATTGAAAGTGAATTTGATTGTGCAGACTCTTAAGAGCTTTTAGTATACAGCTTGAAGAAAGGGAATTGGGATCAAAATATGCCATAATATTATAATGTTTGAACTTGTATTATATGTTTCAGAACATAAGAATAACATCACTACTTTTACTGTAACTCTTACTATCTTCTTATTAATATCCATAATACATTCTTCTTGTTGGTGTGGTTATGATTTCAGTTTAATTTACTTTGTTTAGGTGTTGCAAAAAACAACACTTTAACCAAATAATAACTCAGTCTAGAATCATACTCTTAAACAGATGTGCTAATGTGGAAAATGAATAAATTTGTCTTTGGAAATGTCATAGAATCAATTCATTTTCATAGAAGCAAAATTGAGCCAGATGAAATACAATAAAAAAGCACTTCATGGATGCAAGGCTGTATGATGTTAGTGGGATTTTAAAAAAAGTTTTCATCTCTGCATAATAGCCAACAGTCAGCATTAAAAAGTTGTCCAAACTCCTTAATTGCCAGCTGTTTCCATCCTGCTGAATAATTTCAATGGTTTCACATCTTCAGATGGCAAGTTATTTTAACTGGCAACTGTTTTACTTCTCATTACTCCATCTGCCCAAAACAGTGAATTGTTTCCAGCACAAACATATTGGCCCCAAACAATAATTAGTACAATTCCATTTTAAGACACAGAAATCAACGAAACTAATAGTTTTTAAAAACTACAGAACAAAAAAAATGTTTGATTTGCTCTGCAAAATTTTATTAAGCTTATGTAAACAATATGCTAACTAATAATGTTAAAAAAAGTAAAATGGCAGCATCAAGAATGTTAAAATAAACACGTCTTACATGTTTATTTAAAGGACAGTACCAAGGGCATTTATTGAATTTCCTCCAGTGTGATGGAATTGCCACAGCCATCAAATTTGTCAAATATGGAATCTCAAATTTTAGATTCGATGATTGAATGTGGCCATTATATTTTCACACTTTGTAAATCCTGAAACCTCATAATTATATTAGTATTCAATACAGAATTCTATTATATTGTATACTATGACAAAACGTCTCTCTATTTATTAGAATAATATTCTCCATCCTAATCTATTCTTAAGAAATTTTTTAAAAGTGGTTTTGAAAGCATTGAAAAGGTTGTGGGAGCAAACAAAAGAGAATTGTGTTCTTCTGATTCTGTTTGTAGAAGCTCTTCTGTCATTATGAGAAGTGAATTGGATAGAATCCCAAAATAATGAAGCATCCTAATTTTTATGTTTCGTTTACTCACTGCATGGCATACCCTTTATTGATCTGTAAAATAACAAAACTTGTCAATAATGAAATCTGCCATATGGAAATGGCCAAACTTCACTATTGAAATCACAGGTAAAAATGCAACCTTAAAAGTGATCTGGCAGACTGAGAATATTAAGAGACTGTCCAAAAAGATTTCATTTTAAATGTTAATTTAACTTAATTTATTCTTCCTTTTTTTCTGACGGTGAGGATGACAATCTAACCTTTCTTAGGTCAAGTTACAGCCAAGTTTTCCAAGCAAGACAAAGGTAAACAAAAGTCATGGGTCAAAGGTAAACAAAGGTCATGGGTCTGACCCAGATAATAGATGGCCCGACTCATGAGGGGGGCAACATGCTCTACCTGGTTTTTGTCTCAGAGCAGTGGTGGAGTGATCTGGGGGGTGGTGACATTGTCACCCACCCTGTTTCATGGTCAGACCACTATCTCCTGCGGCTGGTCTTCCATCAAGCTACCCCACACCGCTGGGATGAGGAACCACTTAGATGGTTCCGCCCCAGACGCCTGATGGACCCTGAGAGGTTCCAGGCAGAGCTGGGTTTTTTTTCCTGCATCCCTTACCCACAGGTCCTTGCGACTACCTGGCAACAGTCAGCCACGGAGGCCCTCGACAGGGTTGTCCCCATGCGTCCCCTTACTCGGCGCAGTTCCCAGTCAGCTCCCTGGTATACCGAGGAGCTCTGGGAGATGAAGCATCGTAGAAGGGGACTAGAGAGCAGGTGGAGGGCGACCTGCTCCGGATCTGACCAAGCCCAGTTAAGAGCCCATATTAGGACTTACCTGGTAGCAGTGAGGGTGGCGAGAAGATCTTATTTCTCCACCCTCATAGCATCTGCAGATAACCACCCAGCCGCCCTGTTTGGGGTCGCCCGCTCCCTTCTGCAGCTGGGGGTGGTGGTGGCGGACCCTTTGCAGGGCAGAGCTGAGGAATTTGGCCAGTATCTGCAGGATAAAATCGCTCAGATCCGGGAAGGGTTGCGCTCGGACTTGCAGTGGCCTGAGGATGGGGATGCAAGTGGTCTGGCCAATGTGACCTGGACTGAGTTTGATCCTGTTTCTGAGGATGAAGTGGACAGGATTATGCAGTGGCTGAGCTCCGCCACATGTTTATTGGACCCGTGCCCTTCCTGGTTGGTTTATGCCTCCAGGGAGGTCACGTGCGGCTGGCTCCAGGCAGTGGTCAACACTTCATTAAGGGAGGGGCTGTTCCCTGCTGCTTTGAAAGAAGCAGTGGTGAGGCCCCTTCTGAAGAAGCCTGCCCTTGACCCAGCCACGTTGAACAACTTTCGTCCGGTCTCCAACCTTCGCTTTTTAGCGAAGGTTGTTGAGAGTGTGGTGGCCCAGCAATTGCCACTTTTCCTGGAGGAAGCGGACTACTTGGATCCATACCAATCGGGCTTCCTGCCCGGGTACAGCACGGAGACAGCATTGGTCGCGCTGATTGATGATCTCTCTAGGGCTCGGGACAGGGGTTCTTCCTCTGTCCTGGTCCTGTTAGATCTCTCAGCGGCTTTCGATACCATCGACCATGGTATCCTGTTGTGACGTCTCGGGGGGTTGGGAGTGGGAGGCACTGTTTTACGGTGGTTCTCCTCCTACCTCTCGGGATGTTCGCAAACAGTGTTGGCAGGGGGGCAGAGGTCAACTCCAAGGTATCTCACTTGTGGGGTGCCTCAGGGGTCGGTCCTCTCGCCCCCTCCTGTTCAACATTTATATGAAGCCGCTGGGTGAGAACATCCGTGGCTTTGGGGTGAGTTATCATCAGTATGCTGATGATACACAGTTATACATCTCCACCCCAGGCCACATCAGTGATGCTCTCTCTGTGATGTCCCGTTGTCTGGAAGCAGTGCGGATCTGGATGGACAGGAACATGCTTCGACTCAATCCAGTCAAGACAGAGTGGTTGTGCATACTGACATCCCGGTCCAGTTCGGAGGCTCCATCTTTGGTCATGGGGGAGGAGGTGTTACCCCCCGTGGACAGGGCACGGAATCTGGGGGTCCTCCTGGATTCATGGCTCAAGTTGGAGGAGCAGGTGGGAGCCGTGGCCAGGGGGGCCTTTGCCCAGATCCGGCTGGTTCACCAGTTACACCCATTCCTGGACCGAGATGCCCTGCGCACGATCACTCAGGTGCTCGTTGTCTCCCGACTGGACTACTGTAACGCTCTCTACCTAGGACTGCCCTTGCATACCACTCGGAGGCTTCAACTGGTGCAGAATGCGGCCGCGTGGGTAGTGATGGGAGCCTCCCGATACTCCCATATTACTCCCCTACTGCACGACCTACATTGGCTCCCAGTTGCCCTCCGGGTGAGATTCATGGTTTTGGTATTAACATTCAAAGTCCAGCATGGCATGGGTCCAGGTTATTTATGAGAACGACTCCTCCCAACATCAAATACCAACCGCCCTGTACGGGCGCACAGACGGGGCCTCCTCAGGATGCCATCTGCGACTCAATGTCGCTTGGTGGCAACCCGGGGGAGGGCCTATTCTGTGGCGGCTCCCACTTTGTGGAATCTTCTTCTGCTGGAGCTCCGGTTGGCCCCCGATCTTCGCACCTTCCGCCACGATTTGAAGACTTGGCTCTTTTTACAATCCGGGCTGTGCTGATTCTCTGGGGGTTGATTTTATTTAATTATGGGGTTTTAACTTTAATTCGGCTTTATTTTGTTTAATATGTTTTTAATTAATTAATTTATTGTTGTATCTTCTTTTAGCTGTGAGCTGCCCTGAGTCCTTTTTGGAGAGGGGGCGGCATATAAGTTGAATAAATAAATAAATAAACAAATAAATAAATAAATAAATAAACCTTAGCTACTATAGCAAACAAGCTCTCACTGTTCATAACATGATTGCATAATTCAGATATTTTATGCAGAACACCCTTTATTATATTTTTATTTATTTATTTGTTTATTTGTTTATTTATTTATTTATTTATTTATTTATTTTGTCCATCGCTTACAAGGATAAACATAGCTGTGAATACATGAAATGAATACATATAAGAAAAATAAAAGAAACAATAGGACAGGGACAGTAGGCACGTTGGTGCACTTATAATCTGTGTTATTTATATCACTCAGTTCTTCTGCAGAAAAATCTCTTACCTGTTGCCTTGTCAGGATTGTTACACATGAAACACTGCCACGCTCCCACGTCTTCATTGTAACTGAATAAATCAAAGAACCTCACTTCTTCCAGATGTAATTGTACATGGTCCAGATCCTAAGCAATTTTTTTTAAATGGGGAAAATAAGAATGGATTTGACTGTCGTGAAACTGATTGGCTGCATAAGTAAAGCAATGAAGTTAAATCCCTTTTAGTGATTGGAATGTGAACTAAACATTTATAAGCACCAGATTCATCCTTTCATCCCTATATAATATTGAAACTCTTCTGGGTGATGTTTTGCAAACATCTTTAGTTTTAGCTAAAGAATTAAAGATGCAATAAGATCTTTTTATATTGAGATATATTATAATATAATCTTTGAACTAGCTGAGAATTTTGGCAGGTATCTTCTACTGTTTCAGGCAGGAGTCTTTTTGTCCCAGACCCTGTTTGCAATTTTTCAGTTGTGGGTATGTACCATTTATATGGAAGCAAAGTGAGGTTTGTGTCCAAAAAGGCATTCTCCGGGCTTTGTGATTTTTTTTCTTCTAATTCACCCTTTCTGTTGCATTTTTATAGTGTACTTATTGGCAAGTGATATTACTATTTCAGAGGAGCATACAGAAGTTGTGGGTGCTCCATCACTGGAGTTTTTAAGAAGAGACTGGACAGTCACTTGTCTGAAATGGTATGAAATGGTCTCCTGCTTCAGCAGGGGGTTGGGCTACAAGGCCTCCAATATCTCTTCCAGCTCTGTTCTGTTCTGCTCTGCTCTGCCTTGCTCTGCTCTGCTCTATGAATTTGTAGGTAGGAATTTCTGTGATCAGAGACATCTGCAGAATTGGAGTCTTTCATTAAAAGGATAGAAACAGTATCAAGCATTGTGCAAGTTCTGCCCTTTTTGTATTTGTGTGATTACAAGCTGGGTGCAAAAGGGTGGAAATTCATTGCGACACCATTATGTGGCTGTCCTTTGTTGCTTCCCTTGATCCATCTTACTCTAAGTCCACATTCCTTCTCTTAAGTTATGACTTCCCATTTGTTTCCCATGTTCTGTGCATATTTAGTAGAATGTGGCATGAACATGTAACCATGCAATCTTAATAATGGTAGCAAAATGAGAAACACCATGGCTTCCCTCTGCTTCGAAGTAGCAAACAATATCTCCATGGTGTAATCTTTGATAGCTGGTATCTGCTGGATACTGCTGGGCTTCAAGATTTAGTGACTGTGGTCAGATAACAGAGTTTCTGATCATTGACTGGCAGATGTGGCTGGCATCCTATGTTACCCTGAGGATGCAGACACAGTTGCTGGCAAAACATCAGGAAATCTGTTGTCTAGATCACAGTCACTAAACCCTGAATCCCAACACTGCCCAAAACTTCCATACTAAAAACAAGCTTAATAAATTTCTCTTTAGTGATTTCTCTTTAGTAACCAATGTGACACTGAAAACATCATGAAAACATAGGCAAAATGATGGCAAGATGTGTTAGTAAGTTAAGACTTTGTTTGTACCCGTTTAGATTCTACACATATCCAAAGTGACATGAATTCACAGCACTTAAAAATAAGTGCTTATGGCACAAGGTACTCAGTTTAGCCAAAGTAAATAATAATTAAAAAATAAATAAAACAAGCAACCTTCCCCAGCAAACCTTTTTTTAGAGAGATTCTTCTTGTGCATCAGTCTAAAATGTTAATTACAGAGAAACTCTCACAAAAGCCCACAAATTTGTTGCATTAATACATTAAGAAGCTGAAGAATATTATGACATCGTAATGGTGTGAATATCTGCACTGCAGTTTTTGTACATTTATTTGTTTGTTTATTAATTAATTAATTAATTAATTAATTATTAGGACTTCTTTGCCGCCCTATCTCCCGAAGGACTCAGGGCGGCTCACAACAATAAAAACGTGCAACACAAAATTTAAAAAAGTATTAAATAAACATCCCAATAAGCTAATTAAAATGAACAAACAACCACTAACCCCCCCATCAGTCCAGGTCAGCAAGTTGAAAGAGCCATGTTTTCAGCTCACGATGGAAGGATCGAAGGTCAGGAGCCATCCGAAGCTCCAGAGGCAGCTGATTCCAAAGGGCGGGTGCACCCACAGAGAAAGGTCTCCCCCTGGGGGTCACCAGTCTGGCACCCTGAAGAGGCCCTGTCTGTAAGAGCACACGGGGCAATGGGCCATTGTTGCTGGCAGCAGATGTTCCCGCAATGTTAACTGTTTTCTAATTCATTTCTAATTAAAAAGGTAAAACATAAACCATCTGCAAATTATTGATAGCTATTGTAGAAGCTTTAAAAAACAGAGAAGAAAAATCATGATCTGGTCAACATGTTGTAATCTGGAGTTAAATGGTTTTTAATGGTAATATCCCACTAGAGCGATACCAGCTCAGGGACTACATTGTAGCAATCAACACTAAAAATAAGGCTCAGAACATCCATCCATTTTTTTCTTTACAGTCCTGCCATTATCTTGTTGAAGAAAAGGCTTCTGTTCCAGTCTTGATAACAGCAATAGGAACTGTAAAGAAAGGATGACTTTCAACTATCCTATCCAGAAATCCTGTTCCCAGATCATTTATATTTCTTCGTATCCACTGCATGGATCTACGGTGAGGTGGAAGGACCATAATTGTTCTCTCCCTAATTCCATGAAGAAGGTGCTGTCCCCTTCCAAGTAGAAAAAGCCTTGAAACTCTGCATAATTCCAGCTTTAATTAGTCTTCTTTTCCATGATTCTATGAAGAAAATTTCACCTTCATCACCCCATGTTTGCTTATGCGTGTAATTATTGTTCCTCTTTTGACAATATCTACAAATTCTGGAGGCAAAGTAGATGGCCAGCCTTGTTTTCTAATAAAGACATTCATATTTTTGTGAAAATCTCCTGTTCACAGAGGATTTTTCTTTCTTTTTGTTTTGCATGTCTTTTTAAGATGTCCTACAATGAACTGTGGAGCTTATCTACTAATTTTTTTTCCTGCTGAATGATAAACATGAATGATAAAAGTAGCTGCCCTACTTCTCATGCTAAATAAAAGAAGATTGTTTGTTAACTTTTGTGGATCTCTAAAGTTACAGGAATGAATAATTTCTCCCTGACAAGTAACATTATAAGCCAATACAAATGATTTTGCAGTGAATTGAGAAAACGTTACAATGTTTGCTTTAAGAGCAACATAGCTGCCGTCCATTGAAAATATCCATGAAGCAACTGACCGGAAATCTATAAGGATATAAATACATCTGGAAACATTTATGCACTAACTAATTTGAATTACACTATAAAAATATTTTCTGTGATGCGTACATAACTGAAAATTAGAACACAACCCTCTGTGCAAGTTTATTTAAAAACAGACCATTTTGATTGATATACATGGATTTGGTCATACGCAGCAGTCAATAATAATTACATACTTAAATCAGTGAAATAATTTATGTAAATTTGCTTATGAGATAAATTTAAAATTATACCAGTGGAAGCAGTGGTGGGATTCTAATTTTTTTACTACTGGTTCCGTGGGCGTGGCTTGGTGGGCGTGGCTTGGCTTGGCTTGGCTTGGTGGGCGTGGCAGGGGAAGGTTACTGCAAAATCCCCATTCCCTCCCCATCCCACTAACCTGCTTTCCAGCTCCATTCTTCTGTGCAGGGCAACAAAAGAAGACCCAGCCGATCAGCTGGGACTCAGGAGACAGAGAATAGAGGGGGCCGGGGCCAGTCAGAGGTGGTATTCTGAACTATTCAAAATTTCCACTACCAGTTCTCCAGAACTGGTCAGAACCTGCTGAATACCACCTCCGAATGGAAGGTAAACATACCGGGTTTTAGCAACAGTTTTAACAATTAGTGTTAATAGTTTAATATTAAAATATTAGTAACTCACACAATAACTCAACTCTGTGCATATGCATTTAGAAGGAAATCCCATTAAATTCAGGGGAACTTAAGGAAGCATTCACAGGATTTCATAGAAGGAACACACATTTTTATGATGACAATGGATTCTGCCTCTGAGTGATTCAGAGTTAACAGAAACAGAACAACAGAGTTGGAAGGAACCCTGGAGGTTTCCTAATTGAACACCCTGCTCAAGGGATTGAACCTGGATGATTCTGCCAAATTTAATTTGCATTTCATAGCTCATCTTACAACAGAATGTTGAATTCTGATATTTGGTAGATAAGTGCATCAATAGTTATTCACATATTTATGTGACCTTCCTATAAGTATACCTATCTTTCTAGGCAAGTTTTCCAACATCCATAACTTTTGCAAGCCATTTTTTCCACCATCATCTATTAGGTTCAACTCGCTACAGTCAACTCACCATGGGACAACTTGCCATGAGACAATTAAATGTGGGATAACTCAAGAGAGAGAGAAATTAATTGCACGGGTCTTGTCTTGCTTTAGGTTTGAACCTTCTCAAGTTAGAAGCCCTTGAATCTAGAGACAGACCAGAGCGTGGAGTCCCAGTGGCCTATCAGCCAAGATGTGTGCTCCATTGGCCAGGGAGCAAGTGCGGTACACTCAAATAATCTTTGTGCTAATTCAGGCCAAGGCTATGGTGCGTGTGTGAGAGTAAGCCTGTTGCCACTGCTGCTTCTTCCTGACATGCCCACTGCGAGGGACAGCTGCTCTGCTGACATCTAGGGACTGGTCCTGTGTCTTTGGACTCACCAAATGTGCAGGGCTGGAAGAGAAAGTGAAGGGCTTGGGGCTCTTTGGCAGCTTCATTTTAAAAGGGGTCCCAGATTTCTCTGGGGCTATTTCCTCAGCCAGAAATAATTCTTAATGGTCCAGGGGTATTTTCCCAGCTGGGCAATGAAGGATTCCTTGGGGACTCACAACATCGGCCTATTTGCTCCCATTCTGCCACAAGGAGCTAAACGTGAAAAAAATAGGCTGACAGCAGCAATAGCAAATCACAGTGCTTTACAGCCATCTCCAAATGGCTTACAGAGTCATTATATTGCCACCAACAATCTGGGTCCTCATTTTATCAACCTTGGAAGGATGGAAGCTTTCAGGTTTCCAGGGAGGGAGGGAGGGAGGGAGGGAGAGAGAGAGAGAGAGAGAGAGAGCGCACCAGAGCTAGAATAAACCTCACAGTGGTGGGATTCAATTTTTTTTACCACCAGTTCTGTGGGCGTGGCTTGGTGGGCGTGGCAGGGGCAGGATACTGCAAAATCTCCAGTCAGAGGTGGTATTTGCCGGTTCTCCAAACTACTCAAATTTCTGCTACCGGTTCTCCAGAACTGCTCAGAACCTGCTGAATACCACCTCTGCTCTGTAAGCCCCTAAAACTCTGTTTTTGTGCAAATCAACCATTCAACTGTGATACATCATCTAAAATAAGGCTTTTCCAATCAAGTAACACATCCAACTTCAATCTGCTCAGTTCCACCGTATAAACAAAATTAAGGAACGGTGAAATGGTGGTTATTAGCTGGTGAGATTTTGAGGCTAATTTTGTATGCCTACTTCTGGGGTGAGCGATAAGTTTGTTTAAAAGTAGACTCTCCAGTAGAAATGGTTAGGAGCATGGCGACTGGTTAAGCTTGTTTCTTTTTTCATCTTCCTCAGTATGTCTGCTTTTTCTCTATCCAGTGCCTATACCTTCTCCCCTCTCTCAGAATCAGCTCCAGATCTTACCCTTTTCCTTTCCATGTCAGCAAACCTTAACTGAACTTAACCCCAAGCCCACCATTTCCCCTTCCAACCCTTTGCATTTGGCAAGGCTGCAGGTGGAGGACCTGTACCTGAATGTCAGCAGAGCAGCTGGCCTTTGCAGTGGGCATGCCAGGAAGAAGTGGCGGTGTTGGGCATCCTCTTGCCCTCGCCCTGGATCTGTGCAGGGACTACCTGGGCATGCCATGCTTGCTTCACAGCTTGGCCAATGGAGCACACACCTTGGCTGATGGGCCACTGGGATTCCATGCTCTGGTTCACTGCAGCCTTGAGGACTTCTAACTTGAGAAGTCCAAAGCAAGTCCTGCTGCAATTCACTTGCCCTTCTCTTGAATTTATTTTATTTATTTATTTATTTATTTTATTTGACTTGTATGCCACCACCTCTCCAAAGGGACTCGGCTAACAACTAAAACCAACAATAAATTAATTACCTAAAAATAACATTAAACATTACAAGCCAAATTGAACTAGAACCCACCAATCCTAACTAAATTTAAACCCCACCCCCGGAGGTCAGCACAGCCCAGCCTGTTCGAAGAGCCAAGTTTTTAGATCATGGCGGAAGGTACAGAGGTCAGGGGCCAAATGGAGTCCCAGAGGTAGTTGGTTCCATAGGGTGGGGGCCGCCACAAAATAGGCCCTTCCCTGGGGAACCACCAAGCGACAATGAGTCGCAGACGGCACCCCAAGGAGCCCCTGCCTGTGGGCCCGCACAGGGCGGTTGGTTCTCGATGCCAGCAGGAGACGCTCCTGTAAATTATCCCACACTGAATTGTCCTGCGGTGAGTTGACCCATGTTGATCGCAGCAGTTGGTTATGTCAGTCAGCTGTGGTAAGTTGTCCCATTCCACATCTATTGTTAGATATTGAACTACGTTTCAAAATCCTGGAAAGTGTATGTTTGGTTAAGCATTTATATGCTGGGTGTTTTTTGTATATCTGTCCGAATCAAAACTGGTAGATTCATCTAAAAATTGTGAAAGAATAAATTTTTCTTCTGTCCCTGCATAGAAGATATGCAGGTGGACACTCTAACATAGTAATTCACCATCTCGGCAGCTTGAAGATATGTGGCCTTCAACTCCCAGAATTCCCCAGCCAGCATGACTGCTGTGGAATTGTGGAAGTTGAAATCCACATATCTTCAATATGCCAAGGTTGATAGATATTGCTCTAGGATATAATAGTGACTAGATGTAAATGCCTGACAGTAATTTCTACAAAGCACAATACAATATAATCAAATATATTCATGGTCTCCAGCAAAGACTGACATTTACCAAGGTTGAGGAAACCATGCCAGATAGTGAAGGATAAGGTTTTCCTATTCCCTACTTCCTGAGTAATTATGACAAATGTTTAAAAGAGCTATTTCAATCAACTAAGGGAAAAAGGAAATATTTAAAACACTTTTTAAAAGAATTCCCAGTGAAGAGTTTTTAGCCATGTTCAGAATGCCAGGCATTTTAAAATTATTTGACTGATATAAAACATCTGGCTCTTTCTGATTAAGTGTAGCAGAGTGATATAGTTGATGTGCTTTATTATGTTAAAATTGGCCAGCTGTAAATTAAAACAACACCCATCCACTCCAATCAGATTTATTTAGCTTTTCCTTGCTGTTCATCAATTTACCTCTTCATGTTCACTTTTCTGTTAGAAGTATTTTCTCAGGGAAAATAGTTTAAGCTAGATCTTTGACTGCAAAGGGATGTTCTAGTCTTGAAACCAGTGAAGTCTGACAGATTTATGTTGCAGGGCAGTTTAACTGGTCCACTGCCAAAGGAGGCTATATGGCCTGTTAAAATGTGTTTACATCAGCAATTGAGGCTAATATGTTTCCAGCTTTACAAAGGAAGCAAAAATAATGTGGTATGGAATAACTTCATATTCACAGCAATAATAGTTATATGTAGATTGAAAATGTCAAACTAGTTCTATGCTTTCCCTCATGCTTGCAATGCATGCAGTCAAGCATGCTGATGGAATTCATATCTGAAGGGAGTGGATACAGTTCTTGTTGGATATAATCCAGATGTGTTGCCACAGAGTTGAAAGTAAAATTGCAATTCTTCTCTTCATCATGCTGGGACTCAGCAGGATAGTTATCATAGTTGTATGCACAAACAACCAATGCCAAATAGAATCCCTTAATTTTTAGAATTAAATAAGTTTAAAGGCATAACCAGAAACTTACTTTCGTGGAAGTGAGTGCAATGTTTTCAGATTGATCTTGCACCTTCTTTCTAGAAACTCACCTAATGCTACTAAGCATAAAAATATGTATATATATAGGCAAAGATTACGTGTGGGAATCTGGAAAATTCTGTGCACCAGGTGGGTATGAGAACAGGAATGATAAGAGACCTTTCACATTATAATTGTATGTACTAAAATATTGTCAGTAAGGGACACTATTTGTAGCTCAGGATTGAAATGAGGGGCACTGGTGCTCTCTGAGCTTGGTTGTTTTCTTGCAGACATTTCATTATCCTAACTAGGTAGCATAATCAGTGCTAGTAAAAATGGGGTTTGCTCTTAGCTTATATTTTAGTGGCTTGCCTGTCAGTGTTAGTGGGAGATGATCTTAGAGGTTCTTTGATGGGCTGTTTACTGTTGGCTTGTTTGGCAGTTCCTTGACTGGGGTATTGTTTATTTAATTGTTGGTCGATGTTAATCTTGGAGTTAATCTATACTCTTCTGCATACTGATTGCTGGTGAGAAGGTGTTTTAGTTTTTAGATTTCCTTTTTGGATTGTTGATGGTCTCTTTTGCCCAATAGGTAGATGTTATGGCCTGGACTGATGTTTGTATTTGATGAATTTTTTGTATTTGTATGTATGGTGATTGAGTTCGGTATAAGACCAAATTCAGAGTGCCAGGCTTCCAGGAATTCTCTAGTGTTCTCTAGTGTTTTTGCAAGATGAGTTTGCAAACAAAACCAAGGAGCCTTCTGTGGATTATCTTTGGTAATCAAAGCAGGAAATGATAAATTCCTTCATGAAGAGTCATCATTTGGGGTTTTCTACGTGACTGAAGTAGCATTTTTCTACTCTAAAATTTTTCTAGATTTTTTTTTAAGCAAGGCATCACTGAAGGATTGAGAAAGAATTCCTCATTGTTTGGTTTCAATTATGCAATTTGAAGTTAGGGTTGCAAATATATTTTTTCTTGTTATAAAAATAAAAATTGTAGGCAGTCAAGGCTTACCTCAAATATGTTTTTGTTTTAAACAGATTCCATGCTGGAGATTCAATTGAACCCAATTAAAGATTAATAGATTTGACCAGAAATTCTTTGCTGACTTTGAAACAGTATTATTTACAATCTTTGAAAATGCAATTGCTTTGAAGCAGTAATCTTTTCAAAGGGCAAAGGTTGACATGACAGAACCTGCGCAAATAATTACTCTTCTGGAGTCCCTGCCATAACCCACAACTATGTGACTTTGCAAAAGGGAACTAAACAATTCATTATGATAGTTTCTCTGCTATTTGAAATGAGTTTCCTCCTTTCTCTTTGTAAATAAGAAAAAAGCTTATTTGCATTTTCCATTCATATATCAACAGCATGTGGAAGAGATTAGTGAGAAAACTCAGACATTTCTACAAACAGATGGCATAAATGGAAACATTGCAAAGATCAGAACCTGAATTCCTGTGTATTGCTTTGCCACCTTCCTCTAGTAATGAAAGTTAATGAATGTTACCTATGGCAGATTGGTAGGATTTTCATAGACAGTATATTGCTGAATAAAGTTGCTGAATACCTACAATGGAAGAAGGAAATTAGCACTTCCTGAAGGTAGCAGGCAGATGGTTTTTGAATAAGGAAGATGGTTGAAATTTCATCCAACAGACTATTCTTAAAAGAATTTGAAGAATTATATGCCTGGGTCTATATTTTGACATAGATTTTGAAGACAACAAAGTCCATATTTTGGACAGAGGTGGTCGCTGGTTTGAAAGAGGGGTTAAAGAGGCCATCTATGTCAAAATTGAACAGCCCTCTCTAAACAGAGAGGGAAGGTATATGACATCATCTATTTCCAATCTACAACACAATCCTTTCAAAAGTTCCAAGAAGGCTCCACATCAATTTGAACCACTCAGATGACCCTGATGACAGAGATAAACCTCCAGGTGATCTTAAGGACCTGCTAGAATGCAAATGACAAGCTGTCTGCAAGGAGTATAAAGCCTTCCATTCCCCACCATCCAATCAGAGCTGAAGAAGCTTCTTGGATGGGAAGCAAAATGTCTTCAAAGAAAAACCAGAAAGTTCAGTTGCCTCTTGAAAAAAGCACCTTTAGGACTATCATACGTATAACAAAAATGAATGATATGGATAATCCTCTGTTACCATTTCCCATCATTTTCAGTTGAAGGCTTCACATATCAAACATAAACATCACCTTCAAAAGTCCAACTTTGATAATTTAACTGTTTTCATCTATACGCAGATTCAGAGATTTTTCTTGCAGTAAATAAAGACAACCCATACACATTCCACCCCCTTTGAAGGCTCATAAGAAAAAAATACCTTCTTATGTGGAAATGTAGATTGCACCATTGCAGTTTCAAAACTATGTGTTCCCTTAAGCTGGGTTTTTCCCCACAGGGTCTTCAGGACTTGCAAATAATTATTCTGCATGGACAATGGTTCTGGGAACAAGCCCTAATGGACAAAAAGAAAAACAGTACTGATTGAGAAGAATATTTGTACTACAGGATTCAATTGTGGGGGTCCCTTGATGCTCTCTGAGCTTGGTGGTTTTCTTGCAGAAAACTTTCATTATCAAACTAGGTAACAAACTGCAAGAAAACCACCAAGCTCAGAAAGCACCAAAGAGCTCATTTTAAAAAAACCCATTTTGGGTATTATTTTTCCATTTGCAAGGATCATACACTGTATCAGGTTAAATACCCATGCATCTCTAAATGAAGTTGAGCATTACAAGAAAACAGTTCTTTGCAATTGATAATTAAATGAGTGTTCTAAAAATATTGGGAAAACTTAAGAAATATGCCACAGTTTAGCATTAGGTAGTGTAGCCATGAAGGCCTTGGAAATAACTTTAAAATCCTGTGATGATGTATAACCTCAGAATTGTGGAAGATATGGAATTTCCTGAGACACTCTATGGAAGTGAAAGCTGGGCTTTGAAAAAGCAGGATAGGAAATGTATTTATGCTTTTTAAAATTTTAATGTTGAAGCGGACATTTCAGAAGAACTCCAAGGTCATTTCCAACTCTGTTATTCCGTTATACATCCTGGCCATCCAAGAAAACTACCAAAAGTATCATCAAACAAATCAACTCAGAGTTGTCACTCAAGGCACAAATGATCAGGCTAAAACTTTGGACTAGCTGTCTGGAAAAGTTGAGAAGGGTGTGTAATTTTGGGAAAGTGAAAGGAGAGAAAAAGAGGTTGACAAGCAGAAAAAAAAGGATGGATTCAGTTACTGCACTGATGAGTGCTCCTTTATAAGATGTAAAAGGCCAGATTAGGGCTAGATCATCGCGGATAAAAACTATGTGGTCATTAAGAGTCAACAACAAGTTGATGGTACATAATCAATAACCAATGGACAAACAATGATTTGGGCCTGATATTTCTAAACTATATATTTAACTATATAAGATACTGATAGTAACTATGTTCAAAGTACTGAGGACAACATTTGGAGTGAGTGTGAGAGAGAATACCCAGAAAGCTGTTCTCAAATGAAGCTGGTACTGTTTTGCATCAATGGTGGCATAGCTTCTTTGGGAGCTTATGTAATTATTAACATAAACTGAACTAACATACAGATATTTGGATGAATGGCTTACATTAGAACAAAACTATCAACATACTTTTGTTGTTTAAATAAATTTAAAAATTTTCATGATTTTGACACATCCATCTTTGAGCATTGTGCAAGATAATGCAAATCATGGTGTAATTGTGGTCATACAATTTTATAGACTGTGTTTATAAAAGATCTTATCAATGCTATAAGCAACTTTTCAATAAAACACAACCCAAGCATTTATCATAGCACAACATATTGACTCATCTATAAATTGAAATCTAATTCTCAGAGCCACAACCAAATTGATTCAACACAATTTTCTCTTTCCTATTTTTTGTTAAACTCAAACTTATGGTTAAGTGGTATGTACAAATATCTCCATAGAATCTCCATAGGCAGTATTTACAAAGATCTGAAACTATTAAAATAAGCAGAGAGAAAAGTTTGGGACTGACTGCCTTCTTTCAAATTACAGCAGTCTCAGATAAAAAAAATCACTTATATCCAGCTGAAATATTATGCTTGACTTAGAAAACAATTTTATTTTATTTTTCCAGATTTACTTCCAATTATGTGTTTTCAAATTAAACTGATCAACAATATAAGGTGATACACGTTTGTTAATAGTAAAATTCATTGTATTCAGAAATGTCCCCTCCTAGATGGGTATGTACAACTCAACTATATGGAAATTACTGAAATCTTAATTTAACTGCCAGTCCATAATAAAATTGTGTGTGTGTGTGTGTGTGTGTGTGATTACAGTATAAGAAAAATAACGAACTTCTAACATAAATTTAAAAATGAAAATTATTATAACATTCCCCAGTTCTCAGAATTTTCACCTAGCTCCATCAGCAGAAGGGGAAGCTCCTTAAAAGGGAACAATTATGGACTAGAGTAACTGCTTGTGGCTGAATGGAAATAAATATTCTCTTTACATCTAATTAAGTTTAATTTACTACACATACACATTATTACCAGCAGAGACCAAAAAGTAATCAGGCTTACACACTAGTAAATTTGGAACACACTGTGAGTTTACTGAAAATGCAGAGGGGCAGTGGGGTAATAAGATTAACCAAAACAGTGTGATTATAATATCAAACCATATTCATTAGTATTGGAACTCATCATTGGAAAGTGACTCTTCCATACTGTGAATGGGACCTGAAGCTACTGTCAAAACCTGAAGCTGCTATTCTCCGCCAGAAATTCATGTTAAAAGGCTGCTACATAGAATACTCCAAACTTGTTTCCATTTCCTCATTTCAAAAATTGTTTGGTAATTGGCAGCACCTTCAATTCAACTGAAACACAATTTGCAGTGTGTACATATACTACTTTTTTTAGGGAACAAAGAGCAGAATATTCAAGTTTATTTGGCTTCCCTATGGCAGATGGTAGGAAAGTTCTATCAGGCAAGGCCCATAGCTGATCAATAGTTGCAGAGCCATCAATGAGCAGCATTACCACTTAATAGCCAAGGAGGGGCAAGATGGAATGAGATAGTAGTACTAATTAAAAAGATCTCTCTCCAAAGAGTGGTTATGACAATGGGGTCATCATGCTGCATGGTTATAGGGTTAGCAGTATACCTATCCTTAGGGTCAGGGATGGGCTGCTACCGGTTCACCACAGTTTTACAATTTTTAATTAGTGGTTCGGTGAACCGGTAAATCCTACCCCTGGCTGGCCCTGCTGACATCCTGCCCCTTCCAGGAGTTCTCACGTGGCCTGTTTTGGATGCCAGGTAAGTATAGTGCCCACGCTGAGGCTCGGGGAGGGTGAAAAACAGGCCTCCGGGAGGGTCCGGAAAGCTGGAAATGAGCCCATTTCCGGCCTCCAGAGGATCTCCGGAGCCCTCCTGGAAGCTTGAGGAAAGCCTCTGGAGTTTGGGGAGGGTGAAAAATGGGCCTCCTGGAAGTTCAGGAAGGCCATAAATGGGCATGTTTCCAGCCTCTGGAGGACCTCTGAAGCCTGGAGTGAGGCCATTTCACCCTCCTGGAGGCTCAAGGAAAGCTTCCGGAGCCCAGGGAGGGTGAAAATGGCTCCCCTGCCTTGGTGCAGGAGAGCGATTAGGCCATGCCCACCATGACCATGCCCACCCAGCAACCAGGCAGAGAACCAGTTGCTGAAATTTTTGAAGCCCAACCCTGCTTAGGGTTACAGAGCATTCATTTCCCTGGATACTAGTTTGGGCACCAATGGAATGGGAATTGGTTAGTAGTCTTGTGTGACAGCCAGCCAAGTTATTGAGGCTGTCATGGAACATACTCAGTAGTCATCTCATTCCTTACATATTTCAACAAGACTTGGAGGACTTGGTAAGCCAGATTCTGGACTGCTTTTTCTAATGCTTTTTTTTTGGCAGTGGTTCCACAATCACTTTGCTTTGAATCTACTTTTAACATCACAAATATATTTTATCCACACCTAAATTGTAACAAAGAAAATGATTGATAATAATAAGTAGTTCATAAAATTATTATCAACATGAATTTATGCTTCACCAATTGATTGAATTCAACATTGATTAGCTCTTCTGGACCTCATTCCTCAAACTATAGTATATGTTGATTAGCATATTAGATATGGATCAAAGTCTGTGAACCCATTAGTTCCAATTTATCTTTGATTCAAGGAAGTAGGATCCCAAATTAATCTGGCCCCATTATTTTCTAAGGCAAAGGCAATTTTTCCAATATTCAGAAAAAATTGGCATAACTATCCAGACTTTTAACACCTTTATATTAATAATAGGAAGTATTAAGCTCTACTATCACCTTAATTAAATGATCTGAAGAATTTGTTGCAGTGTTGCTTGGTAGTTGAGCATTTCCCTTTCACCTATGAAATGAATAAATATATAACACTTAACACTATCAACATCACAGTCCTAATGCTTTGTGACTTGTGGTTTGATAGTAGGAAGAATGTGTTATAGAAAGAAGGGAATTATGATGAAATCTTGAAGAGAGAGATCTGATCAATATTGTATGTATAATTGCCACAAGGAAAATTGGAAGATCTATCTCCATTCATCCATCCATCTATCCATCCATCCATCCAATCTCACATTTTGTGTTCTTTTATTTTCTTCTTTCTTCTATCTCGTTTTCTCTGTTTTTTCTTTTCTTTCCCTCTTTTCCACATTTACGTCTATATATATATATTCTTTTTCTTTGAATGTATTTCTAATTACCTATAAAATATTTTAATAAAAATGGCATTTTACAACCCTGTAATCCTTTTTATCATGGTGGAGTTTAGCTGACTGAATGGAGCTGAGCATTTACTGGCTGGATGCCCTCCCTGATGTCTTCATGGAGCTCACAGCAGATATTTTCTCTTTGCACCCTGCTAGAGAAACATCTTTCACTGGCTAGGATTGAACTCTCAACCTTCTGAGTGGGAGGTGAGTATCTTCAGAACAACATTGATTTATATCAATATATCTCAAGGGATTACAGCTAACACTGATTTTAATTGACAGCTACATTAATGATTATGATGATGTTTATGTTCATATTGTACACACCTGTTGAAAGAGAAACATGATATGGATCCAAAGTTGAGGCTGGTGACTGATGAGAGTAAAACCGGATTTACTGTATAGGCAGTAGTGACCTTTCAGGGGACAGCTGAAGGACAACTTTGCTACACAACTTTTAACTGTATCTAGGAACAAATATACACATTATTAATATCAACAATAAATACAGATGTACTATAAGTCTGACTAAACATTACTATTTTAGAATTACAGCTGGCTACCTTTACATATAACTTTTGTATTTTACTGCAACGTAACTTATAATGGAAAGGAACCAAAGTAAAATTGATCTAATCATAAATCAGTGGGTGATTTGCAGCATTTCTGGATCTCTTGTTTTAAACAATAGTTATGGTCTAAATTATGAAGAACACTTCAGATAATCAGGAAGTGATTGTTGGATGAAATAACAATGAGGGTCATTCAGTTTTAATATTCAAAACAAATTCCTGACCTCAGAATGGTTTTAATTCTAAGGAAGTAGCATAACTCAAGGTTCTCAAATCAAAAGGATAATTCCTTACAAGCTACTCTAAGACAACAAAGTAAATAAAGCTTTTTATTTACTTCTACTTTTTAATCTTCAGCCTCATTTATGGAGATGCAGTGTAAGTGGTACACAGCAGAAGAATATGGCATTATCAGATGTGGGATCCATCTTATTGCTTATAGAGTGCCTGGACTCTCCAGCAATCCGACAGTGATATTGCCATGCCCCCTTCACTGCCCTCTTCTTTCTACTAGATACTTTGCAAATGGAAAATTTCACTTGCAATAAAAATGAATGGCAACTTTTTTTCTTCTCCTGTGTTTTCCTCCATTGGGTTATAAGGGCCATCTGACTTACCTTGTCTTTCAAAGTATACAGAGGTAGTCCTCGATTTAAAACAGTTTGTTTAGTAACTGTTCAAAGTTAGAACAGTACTGTTTTCACATTTATGACTGTTGTAGCATCCCTATGATGACATGTTCAAAATTCAGATGCTTGGCAACTGACTCATATTTATGACGGTTGAAGCATCTGGGGCCATGCAATTGTCTTTTGTGACCTTCTGACCAGCAAAATCAATAGGGAAGTCAGATTCACTTAACAACTGTGTTACTAATTTAACAACTGCAGAGATTCACTTAACAACTATGGCAAGGGAGGTGGTAAAATGGGACAAAATTCACTTACCAAAAACACCTCACTTAGCAATAAAAATGTTGGGCTCAATTGGGGTCATAAGTCAAAGACCACCTATAGTTTCTAAACATAATGGCTGGTCAGCAGAATTAGGTAAATGGGCCAAAATACAGAGCAACAATGCAAGGACTTTGCTACCACAGTGAGAAAATGAGATGTTTTCCATTTGCTTTTTTTTTTCTTTTTGGGGTGGGAAGAATTTATTTATTCAGCTATTCTCCCATCAAAGTAGCTGTTCTATGCTGAATGACAGATTATATGTCTGTGGTTGATGGAACACAGCATGTTTTTTTAATTGCCATTGTGCCAAAGAATACAATATCCAACATCAACTATACTTTAAGACTACAGTTGTATGTGAAGACAAGAACTGATCACCATATTGCACTAAATTATAGATCTTACATTTCAATGGCTAGTGCCATCTTTATCCTTAGGAAATTTTGAATGACTCATTTCCCTTTTGACCAAATAAATTATATCATGGAAAGCTTAGCTTTTATTGTAGTTTTATCTAAACTGGGTTATTTCCAGGGGTGGGTTTCCAAAATTTCAGCAGTGGGTTTTCTGCCCGGTTGCTGGGTGGGCATGGCCATGATGGGCATGGCCTAGTTGGCCTCCTGCACCATGGCGAGGGGGCGTTTTTGCCTTCCCTGGGTTCTGGAGGCCCTCTGGAGGCTGGAAATGGGCCTGTTCCCAGACTTCTGGAACTTCCGGGAGGCCTATTTTTCCCCCTCCCTGAGCTTCCACAGAGCCCTGCACACCTCCCATCCAAAAAGTGGAGACTCTTGGGAGGGTTGGGCAGGGTGGGAGGGACAGGGTGAGGTTGGAGGGGCCAGCCAGGGGTGGGATTTGGCAGTTATACCAGCCATACTATCCATAGTAGCCCACCCCTGGTTATTTTCAGATATGTGATTTTAATTCCCAGAGTTCTAAGCAGTAGCCATAGTAGCTGGGGGAATTCTGGGCAATGAAATCTTATTTCTGGAAGGCTAGAAGGAGACTCCTTTTAAAGTTTTCCATCTGTTGCTAGTTAAAATATTTTAATATGGTCAGTTAATTTTCACATTTTTATTAAGGCTGTATTACCACTTATTACTGGTCATAATTAACTGATGGATTCTGTGAGTAAAAATATTTCTAAATTATACCAATTAAATTTACTTTTATGGTGTAAAATACGTTATTCACTTCAAACATAATATACTGCCATTATTAGGAATTTAAGTTTTATTTGTGCATTCAGTAACGGTGGAATAAACCATTACTCACTGATAGGAAAAATCTATTTGGAATATATAAACAAAAGTCAGATGCTCATTACATGAAAGTGTACAGAGATACAGAAGATAGGAATAATCATGTTTTTATGGCATGGGGCCATAAAATCATATTAATCAAAGTATTAATTAAATTATTAATAAAAAACCTTAATTGACCACATAAGACTCAGAACCTATGAACCAGAATGGTTCACATTTAAATTAAACTTTAGAGAGGAATCTCAATATTATTATTTCAGGAACAAACACAGCAAAAAATTGTCATTTGTGTTTGTAGTGCTGTGTCCAGTACCAGCTGGAAGTACTATGAACATTATCACAGAATATTTTGGGATCAATAGAAGCCACATCTATTTGTTTAATAATAAGTAGAACATTATAAATAATGAAAGCCATATGGCTAGGGATGAGTCCTTATGATAAACCATATATTAAGCAGTAGGAAACATACACATAATAAAAGACCCATCATTCTCTGAAATATTTTTTTTAAATCAACAACATATGGTAGGCTTATTTAATATCACTTTGAAGTGTTTCAGGTTGTAGGGATATTGTTTGGGTCATGTGGACACTTGAATATTGAAAGAACATTCAAAGTTAGAAAGAACATTCTATGGGGAAAAAAGTAAGAAGGACAGGGATTATGAGGAGAATATAATATAAAACATATCTCTTTTTAATACACTGTCAGTACTTTTACGCTGCTGCTACTATTGCTGACATATTCACTTATTTATTTCTCATGTGTTCAATTGGGCCTGCAGTCTTCCTCCATTTTAATTCTTTGGGGCTTGACCAGAATCTCTGTTCTAACTGTGTCCAGACTGCATTTAATATTTACTTTATATGTAATATTCAAAAGCACAATATTTTACCCTTATAATAAAGAACAGGACTCAGATTTTTTTAAAAAAAGGTTGAAGGATATACCATTCACATGAGAAAAACAGCATTATGTTTACACATATACACTGATTGATTTGATTTTGCTCGACTCCAAACCACTCTGGGCAGCTCACAATACATAAAAACAATATAAAAACAATAGAACAGAGAGAACCAAACAATAAAACCAAACTCAAACAAAGAAAAGCAAAACTGCTGAAGCCAGAAAACCCCAAAACATTCCATCAACAACTAAAAACCAGCTACTCCAGCCCAAGGTTTGGGAGAACAGCCAGTTCTCTATGGTTCTTCAGAATGCCAACAAGAAGGGGAAGATCAGGATTTCAGGAGGAATCTCATTCCAGAAACCAGGCACTGTGATAAGAGAAGGCAAACTTCCTGTGTCTTGATAGACAGCATTTTTATTCTAAGGTTCCTCAAATGTGCCAACTTTGTCAATTTGCATTGCCTGGATAGATACCACAGGAGATAGGCAGTCCCTCAAATTGGATTCCATACCATGAAGGGCTTTATAGGTTAGAACAAGCATCTTGAATCACACCTGGAAGCAAACTGGCAACCGTGCAGCTACTGGAACAAATATATCACATGGTCATAGCAAAGCATGTCCATAATTATCCACAGCACTGTATTCTGGATCAGTTGAAGCTTCTAAGGGTCCATGTAAAGTACTTTGCAGTAGTAAAGCCATGAAGTGACAAGTACATGAGTGATTGAGAGGCTTCCCAATCTAGGAAAGGGTGCAACTGAAGCATCAGATGAAACTGTGGCAAAGCCTTCCTGGCCTTACTTGCCAACTCACTGAGCAGGAGGTGTGAGTTCAGGAAGGCCCCAGATTGCACACCACCCTTGAAAGGGGAAATTCAAAGTCAAAGATGAAATAGTCTTGGAACCAGGTGGTCCCAAAACCCACAATCATTCTTCTGTGGTTGCTCATTTGCAAGACAGTTTTTACAGAGCATAGTCTGAGTAGCCAATATAAATGAAATGTAATTCTAACTTGCTGCAATCAGTAATTTTACTGTAGTATGCTGGGCCAATTGAATTTTTATATGCAATACTCTAGAAGGAGAATTTTGATTGCTTGGAACTAGTACCTTGGTCACCATTACAGTTTTTCTGGTTTCAAAGGAAGCTCAGAACTGACTCCCCTGCTAATACTATTCCCATAAAGTCCTATCAACAGTTGTCCTCACCAAAACATACTTACTTAGGTAACTGTTCAAAAATAATATCTCCCAAATTAGTATTTCGATAAGGATGGGGGTCCCTAAACATGCACATTTGTGTCAGTACAAGATTATTATTGGAGATGTTCTGATATGGAGATAACTGTGCACATATATTAAGTAACAGATTAGTATGGTTTCTACCCTAATGTCATCCAGGAAACTATTGCATTGCAACTTTCCCCTCCTTCTCTAAAATGGGGGTGGGCATGGCCAGCATGTGACACATTTGGCCCATGGGCCACAAGTTTGACACCCCTGGCTTAAGGGAACAAAATAAAGTGGTGTTTTCAACTTTTAAAGGCACTAAGTAATCTTAAGGATGCATTTTCCTGCTAACCTTGGCCTGACCAACTTGATCTTTTCACTATGAGCACCAATCCTCCAGAATGGCCTTCCATAAGAAATTAGATGGGGTTCTATTTTGAGTGTTTTCTGAAAAACAGCTGAAAACAATTTTCTTCTGAAAGGCATTTGGATATAAGGCTGTGTTATATGTTGATGGTTCCTGAATTACTGGTTCTTGTTGGAAATTTTATATTACTTTAGGTTTTTGTGTTAATTACTGATGTTTATGTCAGGGATTTGTGAGCTGCTGAGTTCTTTTAGTCTGCAGTGAGATATAAATACAACAATTAATATAATTTATTTAGAAAATTTATACAGCCACTCAACTCATCAAAGTGATTCTAGTGGCATGCAAAAGATTAAAAAAGCCAAGAAATAGTTATACCAAAATATTTTTTAATCATTTCAAATGGTTTCTTAATCATTTCCCTTTTTATGCTACTTTTTTTAAAAAAAATGCATCTTTACCACATTAAAATAAATGGCATTTAGAGTGATAAACTCTAATGGGAAGTTGTTTAGAGGAGAACAAATTCTCATGTACGCCCCATTGCTCCCACTAAAGAGCTTTGATTCAGGGTTAAATAATTTATTCTCTTTTTATTAAAAAATCCTCTCTTTACTTCTGGTCTCTAAATTTAGCTATTTGGATAGCAGGTCAATCTTCTCCTTAATTGTGCTGATTTTGGTGCTAAAATCCTGTCGCAAAAGTCAACTTGCAGGTGTGCATCTGTGCTAGCCTGTGACTTTCTACAATATGGAAACAGAATTTGGGGTATGGAATTTAATATCAAATATAATAGAAAGCCAGGGAATTTGTTTTTGTTTGTTTGGTGTTTTAAAATTGGCACAGTGAAAATACAACAGCTCTTCAGAAATGCTGCTCTGTGGCTCTGTGAGTTTGTGGTTATATGGAGCTAGTCAAATACCATCTGTCTTCAATCATGCTTTGGCTCATGCCATGCTTAAATTTATCAAAGGTTCCAGAAGCAAGCATTGCAGGGGAGCAGTGATCTTTTCCATCTATTCCATCATATGGTACTAATTATCTCACAGTATAGCACAAAACATAACACGAGACAATTGCAGCAGATCCAGGACACCACTGCCCTGATTTTTAAAGTGATTTAGGTCATGTGCTCAATATTTTGTAGTTTAATTTTTATATTGTGGAATGAAGAAGCTTAAGACAAGTTTTAACAATCAAGGTCCTTGTTATGTATGTAGGTTTGAATGTTATTGGTTTATTTGAACTGTTCTTGTAAAATGTCAAATGGTATTGGTTTAAATAGTGCGGGAAGAAACCCTGCACTCCCATTGGCTGGCAGCTACGGCTGCAGGCTATAAGAAGCAGCCGTAGCCAAGCCAGAACGGGTCTATTCGAGCTGTAGTCACTAATAAACTCTTTGCTGGAACTCCTCGCGTCTGACTCTTCATGCAAACTTAACAGTCCTTTTCTCAATATAATCACAACAGTGTGTGCAATTATCTGTTTATATCACCCATGAAAAGTCCATGGCTGATACAAAATCTGGATGTTCCCATGTCTGAATGGGCTGTCATAACACTAAGGCAACTAATGGAAATTATGTTCCTCTGTTCAACAGTTTTCCAATTTTCATTTACATGTTCAACTGCCCCTCACCCATATGTGAACCAGCTTAAAGAAACATCACAAAATTGCTACTATATAAGTGAGAAGTCTCTTAGGAAAGAAACTATGATGTGTAAACCACATCTGTAGCAATAACTTTTCATTTGCTCTTTTTCATTTTTAAAGATTACTACAAATAGTCCTTGATTTACAACAGTTCATTAGTGACTGTTCAAAGTTACAACATCACTGCGAAATGGACTTTATGACCATTTTTCACATTTATAACCTTGCAGCATTCCCATTGCCACATGATGAAAATTCAGGCACTTGGCAACTGACTCACATTTATGATGATTATAATGTCCTAGGATCATGTGAACACCTTTTGCAACTTTCTGACAAATAAAGTCAATGAGTAAACCAGATTCACATAACAACTGTGGGAATAACAACTACAATGATTCACTTAACAACTGTGTCAAGAAAAGTTGTACAATGGGGCAAAACTCACTTAACACATATCTTGCTTAGCAACATAAATTTTTGACTGAACTTGGTTGTAAGTTGAGGACTACCTGTATACTGACTGACTCCCTAGATTTCCTGTACGTTTAAAGAATTGGAGTTTTTTCAAGATAATCAATGTAACCAATATTTGCAATATTATATACTAATAATGGAAAACCAATAATGTTCTATTAGACATGTTCAGAAAAAACAGGCTAGAAATTTAGCTAAGAGTTCAATTAAACATATTTTTAAAAAACTGGGAAATCACAAAATGTACTATATGGTGCAATATAAACATTTGAAAAAAGTAGAAATCACATACTAAAAATAAAAGTATTATTTTTGAAAGGCAATATTTTTCCAGCAATGTAATTATAGTTCATTTCCAAGGACAGAATTGAACTGCAAGTTATAATGCCCAGCTTTAGAATGTACAGTACACATTCTACAGAACTTTATTTCCAATTTAACATGCATGGATTTGCAAATGTACATAAATAAATATCAGAGTACCGAACTGTTGTGGAATTTATTTTTCAAAATAAACAACATTTCTGAAGAAACAAACTTTAGCCTTTGCCAATATAAATAAAAACAATTTCATTTTGTTACAAAATAATTGAAAAAATTGCTTCTTGGCCTTTGGGCTAAGATCAAGTGTAGTAAAGCTGAAAAAAAAATCTGTTATAGATTTTTAAAACAAGTTTGTGGTTCCTTTTCCTGACGTCATTCTATTTTCACCATAATTTCTTTTCCCTTCCTTACTTTTTTTTCATATCCATTTCCCCCCAAAATGGCACTATTAGATAATTGTTTGTACCATACTTAGGTATGGTATGTTCAGGAGGGCAGTACAATGGCTCAGTGGTTAAGATGCTGGGCTTGTTGGCTGGAAAGCCTGCAGCTCAGGTTTGAGACCTGAGTGCCATGTAAAGGGGTGAGCTCCCATTCCTTGCCCCAACCCCTGCCAACCTAGCAGTTTGAAAGCCTGCAAATGCAAGTAAATGAATAGGTACCACTTCGGTGGGAAGTAACAGTGCACTGTGATGTCATACAGGCCACATCACTGCAGAAATATCTTTGGACAGTGTTGGTTCAATGGTCTTGAATGGAGATGAGCATTGCCCACTAGAATTGGCAATGAATAGTGGAATAAAACCTTTTGTGTGTTGTCATAGTCACGGTCAATCTCTTCTTTATAACCTTATAGAAATAATTTTACTAGGACTGTTTGACAATAACTGCTTCAGTCATTGTAAGCTCATGCTTGGGACATTAATGAAAAACCTTTAACCAGCTTGTCTGATATCAGTCTCTCATCCAATTGCTTTTAGTTTTTTCAAATATCAAGTTTTCTTCAGTTACTCCTGTCAATGCATTGTGTGTCCATTGTTTGGGTTATATTTGAGCACTTTTTTGTTAGAATGATGGCTATTCCATTTTTTCTAGTCTTTTGTTGCAGTGGAAGATTTTACTTCTGGTCACATGGATACCTAAACATACCACAACAAATTATGACCATAATTCCAGGCTCAATTACAGTTGTAAATCAAGGACTACCTGTATCAACTCTTCTGCTTATATAAGTTTGTGTATTGGACATTTGGGATAAGAGGTTGGGAGGGGTCTACTTTCACAACAATGCTTTATGTAGCATTCCTGCTAAAGATAAAGACAGGAGTGGTCAGGTTTGGCACAATTTGACCATTGTGCCATGAATGTACCCACAAACCTTCTTTAATCCCCCTATGCTCACACTACTCTGTGCAAGTCAGAGTTTCTAGAGATTCTAATTCTGCAAGCCAACTTCCCACCAGCTTGAAGGTACATGCAAGTATACTGGCACAGACTCATTATTGAAATTCATTTTTTAAGAGCAAATATATCACATTTCCACAATATTTCATAGTTATTGCCCCATTGCCTCAGCAATTTCAGAACTTGCGTATTACAATATAGCAATGTTATAACCAATGATGTACCAAGGGAGGAGGTGGGGGTGACAGTAAGCTCTGAGTACAATCAATAAAAGAAGGATGATGCAAAAGATGTGAGGAAGCTAATGGTGGCTCTGGAGTCATGTCACTGATGCTTGTGGGATGATCAGCTACTTGGTGATGATTGTGGGAGCAGCAGCAAAGATGGAAAAATGTGTGTCTTCACATCACTTTCAACTTCTAGTGACTGCCCTTCTGCAGCATTTGGCTATAAGTGCTAAAAATTGTAGTCATATGACTGTGGGATGCTACAAATGGCCGTAAATGCAAGCCAGTTGCCAAGTGCCCAAAATGTATTCACTTGACCACATGAGAAGTGTGTATTTGTGATGTGTGTGTTTGTGTGCATATCCAGCTGTTGGAACTTCAAAAGCAGGTCATAAGTAGCTATGCAGAGGTCCATTGTAACTTTGAATGGTGACTATGCCACCAGTCATTAAGCGAGGATTCATTCAATTCAATGTTTTGACTTACACTGCTTCACCATGGTGGTCCTAACATTATTATTAATGAAATATCATCAAATGCTGTGAAATCTTTTTTTATTCACTTTAAAAAGTCAAGAGTCACAAATGCAATGTTCTGTCTACATTTTATGTGCCCCACAGCTACTATCTTGACTTTTTAAAATCATAATCTGAAAATACTTTAGTTTGCCATTGTGGAAAACGCATACAATTTCTAGACTGCAAGAATCTGAACATTCAATAGATGGGAGTAAAGAGATTTTTAAAAACCCTAACCTTTTGCTGCTATTTAGTGATTGTTTGAATTTTTCTTTATTTATGGTAATAATTTTTGAACAGTTTCTTTAAAAAAAACACTAGAAACCAAAGTTTAATTCTCAGAACAGAAATGGAGAAATTATAGCAGATCTCCTAAATGCCAAACTTGAGACCAAAAGGATTAATAGAGTATCTCTGAATATCCTTATGCAATCGGCATGAGTGTTTATTTGTGAATATATAGTAAATGAGTCACATCAAGTTTTCTTACTCTGGAAACATTTTGTCTCAAGAGTCTTAAGGAATTTTCAGGAAATGATGATGGTCAAATAAATTCTGCAACAATGATGCCATTAAAAAGCTATTATACTGGGAACTATAGTTGATTTTGGCAATGAAAAGGAATGAAGGTGCCTTTGTAAACTGTTCATTGAATGGGAAGTGATTCTGTGAGTTTGCTCATGCTTTCCAGCTGACTTACTCTGCAAGATGTACCAGCATTATACATACCTTCTTGCATCTATAGCTAATGGTCTGATGTCAGCAAAAAGCATTATCTTTGAAATAGTTTACTCCATGATAAACAATACTTCTTAAAAGTGTATTTATAATTAAGTGGCTGCTTTTCTTTAGGAATAGCAGCTGGGTTGTTTATTGGTTGGGGAGGTTGAAGGAAGCTATATATCAGAGGTATATCAGACATACAAATTGGTGTATAGGATTAAGGTTAATCAGCTTTTGCTGGTGTATATAAAGATTAAAATGCACATTCTCTTAAATAATAGTAATAGTAATTAGACATATACCACTTCTCTGAGCAGTTTACAGAGTCATCCTATTGCCCCCAACAATCTGGGTCCTCATTTTACTGACTTTGGAATGTCGAAAGGCTGAGTCAACCTTGATCTGGTCAATCAAACTCCTGGCTATGGGCAGAGTCAGCCTGCAACACTGCATTCTAATTACTTTTCCACCATGGCTTAGTGATTATAATGGTCATAAAGAGGTATATTGCAACAAATGGGATTTTTCAGAATAGCAATAACAGTGTGACCCAATGGTTGACTTTGAATTAATTCATTTTCAAAATATTGGTTTTTCCAGATTGATAAACTGAAATAACTGTTTCAGACAAGCACAATTCAATCAAGTGTCTAGTCTATTTTAGAAGATTTATTTAGTATTGGACCATTTATATTTTCAGTGATCTTGAGAAATAGGTAGGAAAAGGGAAAGAAGCACAATTAGCTTTTGTTCCCATTTAGGGGATTTTATAAAAAGTGAATTTAGTCTGGAAATTTGATAATTTATGTTTCATGTTTCAATAGACAGATATCTACTGTTGTTTTGTTTTTTCTTTTAATGTGTGATAAGTAGTGTTTCTAATACTCTGTGGTACCATCTTCTTCATTTTCCAATATGTACAGATAATATGGAGACTCTGAAAGCCAGTTTGATCTAGTAGTTAAGGCACCAGGCAAGAAACTGGGAGACCTGAGTTCTAGTCTCTTCTTAGGCATGAAAGCTGACTGGGTGACTTTGGGCCAGACCAACTCACAGGGTTGTTGTTATGAGGAAAATTGGAGGAGGAAGGAATATTAGGTGTTTGCCATCTTTAGTTATTTATAAAATATAACGAAAAAAGGAATATAAATAAAGAGATAAATAAATAAGCAAGCAAACATTACAAGAATATAATCTTGTAAGAAACATTGTTCTGAGAAAATGTGGTTATTTCCAAGGGAAACTATCCAACTTTCTAATTGTGCTCCTGGAAAAATAATATTTATAAAGGCATAACATTGTCACTGTGGGAGATAAAGTGATATGGAACATTTATGGGAAATATTACTCTGTTTTGGATGATCACAGTCATTTTACAGATGCAAAGGAATACAGAAAACATTGCAGCACTGTTATTAACTTGGACCAGCTTAACCGTGCTGATTTAAGAGTAAACTTTTGTTGAATTTAAAACTGAGGTTGACTCACCTTAAAGCTTTTCTTGAAAGTTTATTTGGACATTCTGATCCATGTTTGTTAAAAGATCTTGGAAGAATGTACTGAGATTCTTGTTTTTATAAAGTTGAAGGAATAGATTAAGCCAGTATTAATTATTTATGACTTTTAGAATAACAAGCTCAGATGTCCCGTTCTTTCAATGCAGTGACGAAAATTGTGACCACAGCTTTCTTTTAATCTAACAATGTAATAAATACAACAGAACATACTGTTGTATATATATATCTGGTACCCTAGACACTATTTAGCAAGGGTTGTTCATGACTACTTGCGGCTGGAAATGCAATTAAGGAGCTGGAACATTATTTGGGCTTAGTCATTGTGACATTTGGAGTTGAAAGACACAGGATTTTCAACAGGACTGTCATTGTTACATGTCGAGCACGTACCTCTTCTTAGCCCATATTTCCAATGTTTGGAATTTATCAGTGCATCAAAAACAAGATACTTTTGTATTGGTGTGTGTCAAAAAACCTGTGTAATTCTGAAAAGAAAATATCTGAGATCTTTGGCGTTCTCTGAACTTGGTGGTTTTCTTGCAGATGTTTCATTACCCAACTAGGTAACATCATCAGTGCTAAGCTCAGAAAACATCAAGGATCCCAGAGTTCAACTCTGAGTTACAAATATTATCTTCTATTGGTAAGGTAATGTATGTCTCATTTGCAGTAGTGGATTGGAGACCCTCCCCAAGAAGGGATGGCGTTGTGGCTCCAGGCCCGTGGCCGTGATTAGTTCGCGGACATTATGCATCTGACTCTTCATGCAAACTTAACAAAATTGGTGATTGGAACTTCCCAGAGTCAAACTACGCCGGCAGAGTCTTCCATGCAAGCTGTCTGGTTAAGTGGTTGGAATGAGCCTGGGCAAACAACCAGACAAGTGACAAGTGGCCAGACAGATAGCTAGAGCAGGTAAGTGGCCAGAGCCTTGGTGAGAGGTGGATACAGCAGGTGAGCATAAGTGACCCAAGTTAAATTTGATTTTGTTAGACCTGAGGAAGGTGTACAAGATCCTTAGGACTATAAATGCAATCACCTGTGAACTAGATCCATGCCCCTCCTCACTGGTCAAGGCCAACTAGGAGATTACATGTGGTGTGTGAGTCCTAACTATAGTTAATTCATCTTTGAGAGATGGGGTATTCCTGGTGTTCTTTAAAGAGGCCATGGTGTGCCCTCTTCTGAAGAAGCCATTGCTAGACCCTACCATGCTGGATAATTTTCTTCAATCTCCTACATCCCCCTTTTAGGAAAAGTGTTGAGAAAGAGATGGTACTAGAGCTCCAGAGATGAAACTGATGAATCCTGGATGAAACAGATGGACTCCTTTCAGTCAGGTTTCAATCCCAGATGGAACAGAAACAATATTTTGTATGATCTCTGGCAGGAGCAGGAGCATGGGGTGGTGCACTCATCTTTGCTCTTCTTGACTTCTCAGTGACCTTTGATATTATTTATCATGGTATCCTTTTGGGTCAGCTCCAAAAGTTGGGGAAGGGAAAACCAGTTTTGTACTGATTCACCTTCTTCCTCTTGGCTGGTCCCAATCAATGTTGATACAGAGGGAGAGATCCAGCCTTCAGTCTCTTATTTGTAAGGTACTGGCTCAGTGTTTTCTCCACTTTTTTAAACATCTACATGAAGCAGCTGGATCTTCCCTCACCATAGGATAAAGTATCATCAGTATGCAATTATGTGTAGTTGTACATCTTTTTTAAATTCATATTTATATGCCGCCCTTCTCCGGAGACTCAGGGAGGCTTACAATTTTTGGAGCACAACCCAATGCGCTCAGCAATAGCCTTCATTCCATTGTATATGCCTGCTTATTACTAAGCAGCATTTTTACAAAGTCAGCTTATTGCCCCCAACAATCTTGGGTCCTCAATTTACCTACCCCGAGAGGATGGAAGGCTGAGTCAACCTTGAGCCTGGTGGGATTTGAGCCTGCACTAATTGCAGGCAGCTGGAACTTAAGTGCTAGGCATTTAACAGCCTGCACCACCAAGGCTCGTTCTGTGTGAACATAGTGATGCTATGCATGTTTTTCACACTGCTTGGAGACTATGGGGCTCTTGATGGGGAACAAAAGGCTTCAACTGGTAAAATGGAGTTACTATAGGTAGGCATTTCCTCTGTGTCTAGGGATTTACCATTTTTAGTCTTAGATGGGGTTGCACCATCCCAGATGGACCCAGTGCATAATTTGGGGGTCCTCCTGGAGTCACGATTGATGTTTGAGGAGAAGGTGGCAGTCATGGCTAGGATGCCTTTGCTCCACTCCATATTATGTGCCAAGTATGCCCTTTCCTGAATCAGGAGGCCCTTCTCTCAGTCATTCATGTCCTATTCATCTCCCATATGAATTACTGCAATGCACTCTATGTGAGGTTATTTTTGAAGAGTATCTGGAAGCTGTAGCTGGTGCAAAATGCAGCTGTGCAAGCAATTTTTGTGTCCCAGGGACTGTTGTACTATATGTCACACCTTTACTTTGTGAGCTGCATTGGGCACCAGTTTGCATCCAGGTCCAATTCAATGTGTTGGTTATAACCTTTAAAGCCCTTCATGGCATGGGACCAGGTTGCCTGAGGAACTATCTTGTTTCAGTTTTATCAAACTACCCTACCCAGTCAGGCAGAGAAGGTATGCTAGGGACCATGTAAGTTAAAGACCTTTGACTATCAGGGTTCAGAATGAGAGCCTTCTTTGCCACATGGAATATCTTACTCCCAGAGTAAGAGCTGAGGTTGGCTCCTACCCTCCTGGCATTCTGGATGGTATGAGATACAGCTCTGCCAACTCAGAGAGTTGGGATTGAAGAGTGGTATGTACACTCTTACAAGGAGTAATTGGTGTCCTGAGGGTGCTCCTTCCATCATTTAATGAACATTTTTATCTCTGTTCTAGTTTCTTATTCTTATTCTGTTTTAAATTCAGTTTTTAATTATGTCTTTTTTATACAGTTTTATATTTCTTCTGCAAACCTCCTAGAATCACTTAGGTAATGAGATGAGGAGTGTCTAAATAAAATAAAAATATATAAAATAAACATTCTCTAACCTGTTGTATACTAGGTATATTAGACCACAACAGTTGTAGTTGTTCAGATATCGACTAGATCCCATTTCTATCCTATCCTTTGCCATGGAAGCCCAGGATGATTTGGGGCAGTGACTCTCTCTCAAATCGCCCAGGATTTTAATACTGGGGAAAATGAAAGGAGGGAGTGCTTTGTAGTATGCAATGGAAAAGCAGGAAAATAAATAAAAAAGTAAATAAGTAAAATAATCTCCAGTTGGTATACTCCAGTTGGTATACCACAATGCTAGAGACCATGAAAGTTGTACATCACTTGGAGAGCACCAGTCTTAGAAGTTTAATCTAAAGACCACTCATGTTTCTTTTGTGTTTCATGTGGAGTCTCGTCAAACCAGTCTTGCACATTTTTGAATAAAGTAGAAAGCTGGCACAGAGCTTTGCTGGACAAAGAGGCAAAAGTGGGATGATGCATTTTGTTTAAAATTACCCAGCCCTAGTTTAATGCACAGATGTCCCCGAGATATTCAGAATATTCCATTTGGAGCATTCTAAGAAATTGATGGGAGACCTCAGAAATCAGGCAAATGTAACATGTCAATTGGCCCATAAGGCTAAGGACACTGAAGTGTGGAAACTACCTGGGATCAACATGTAAAAACATGTTTCAACAAGTTTGAAATGTTGATGCTTAGAGGGGGCTGGTTAGTGGCTTGGATGAATCTCTTAAGATACTTAAAAAAAAAAACACCAGGTTTGTTTTTCTTTTCTTTTTCAAAATTTGAGATCGCTTACCTTCTATAAGACACTCGTCTGGGAATGGAATTTTCTTCCCCATCTCCATGACATATGCTTTCACTTTAGAGAGATTTTCTTTTAAGTGAAAGTAAAGCTTATCTTGATGCTCCATGGGATTCTTTATGATCTTTGGGCTCTCTTTGTGGCAGTTTTCTTTAACAGGTTCTGGCAGATTCTCTGGTTCTGAACATTTGATACTTGGGCGTGAAAGTGAGGTTTGTTCCAGCTGGGACTCTTCAGAGATTGCAGTGGAAGGCAATTTGTCAGTTTCTTGGCTTAAATACAGATCAGTGAAAGAGATGCTGGCTGTAACATCTCCATTCTCCCCTTCTCCTTTGCTGTCTGCATGGATGTCCTTCATATGACCAGCATGCACTACTAAACTTTGGGACCTGTAGCGTAAACAAAGGAATGGACTAAAGATTTGGGAATGGAGGCAAAATAGCCTAGGGACTCAATTCAGGTCTGTGGCCAAAATGGTTATTTCAGGGGAAAGAGCAGCCGCTTATTCTAAACACTTACTTGTCCTACGCCCAGATATGGGGTTGTATTTTTAATACAAAGTAGACTGATTAAAATTGGACCCCACTTCTCTCTCTCTCTACAGCTTTAAGTGCAGATTATGCTTGATATATAAAGAATTATATTTCCACATGCTTTATATGCATAAGAGGCAAAGGCATATTTTACATGTCTGCAGTTGCCCTGTTGATGATGTTATTTCCATTGCATTGGTGAAGCTGCTCTGCTTTTTATACAAAGAAAGGACCCCCTTTTTTAACCTGCCAGAGGGTTTGCAATATAACAGAAAAAGTGAAACAGAGGTGAAAACAGCTGGAGGGATATGAAAAAGTGGAGGGAGGGATCTCATGTAAAAACTAGAGATATCAGAGTAATCAGTGGTAGTTTAGTTCAAACTACAGATTACATGGGAACTGAGCTGGGATGTGCTTCACTTATTTTGTTTCTCCAAATATATAACAAAGTAGGCAGAACATGTTCTTATATACAAAAACTTTAAATTCTTTTATCAAATATTCATTCCTGTCAAAACATTGCATACTACCCACTATCAGAATTAACACACCCTAAAATGATTCAGTTTTTCCATCTTAAGTAATCATCTTTGATACATTAATTTTCAGTTTCATGCTGCTGTTACATTATACAATCTATATGATATTTGCCTCAAATCATTCATGTTCTCAGATCATAATACAGTATTATCTGCATACCAAAATACATAAACATTCATGTCCCAGAAAACACACCATGGATATTCCTTATGTATTGATTTATAACCTAGACCATTCTAGGATCAGGGGCTCCTATTGTGATCATTCATGTCCTTATGACTTTCAGATTAGACTACTACAATGCATTCCACATAGGGATCACTCCTTGAAGATCACTCAGAAACTTCATCTGGTGCAGAATGAGGTGGCATGGGCAGATAATTGCACTGGTTATTCTGTTTCTGTGACATCATTGAACCATGAGCTGCATTGTCTTCTGGTGTGCTTCCAGGTGCAATTCAAGGCACAATTCAAGGCAAACTCAAAGCCAAGAACTACCTTTAAAATCCTTCATGGCTTGGGACCGATTTATTTACGGGACTGTTTCTGTCCAATTGTTTCTATCTGTCCGCAGGAGGGGTGTGCTGAAGGTGCCATAAGGAAAGTTGTCTGACAGGCTCCAGGAGAAGAGCCTTACAATTAGCTGATTCTTAATCAAGAATATTTTTCTTCCTTTCTTTCTGTTTTTCTATGTTATGCATTCATATACTTATCTTAATAAAATTTCCTGCACTCATAAAGACAGTATTGTGGCTGGTCAGTTCTTATCATCGCTGGATACAGTCATGCTATAAATTTGCACTTATTGGATTTTCTTTGACATGCGTGATTACATACCCAATTTTTAGACTTTATCAGTATACATGTGCTTTTTTTTTTTAAGAAAGGAGAAGGAAAAATTTTCTCCTGGGGTTCTTGTTCCTTTAAAACCTCAGTTTGAACACATCCACATTGGAAAAACAATTCTTGTTATGATATTTAAAAGAAGTATTTTTTTGTTTCTGAACATTCTCAAATCAACTTTTTCTGATTTTTTTGTTTCTTCAAATCCACATAGGGTTTTGTTTCCTCTCTATTTCTCTCTCTCTCCCCCACTCTCACTCTCTCTCAATACTTTGGAACGTAAAATAGGTTAAACAAATAACTCAAAGCGATCTTATCCAGATCTGAGTTACTGACAAGAAGTCTGGATACAATTAAATGCCTGATGCCCACTGGTACTATGCAACTTGGCTGTTCATTGAAATGTTACTTTATACACACACATGTAGACACACAAACATACAAAACCCAATCGGCATGCAAAAGTGCTAATAGTTATTATTAAACCAGGTATTTATTATATCTGATAAACCTCAAGTCTTCTTTAGAAACCAAGCAATTATACCTACATACTTGGCAACGTTTATTTTCTCTCCAAAGTTATAATTTTAACTTGAAGTATTTTATCCTTTTCATCCCCAATCATAATAGATTTTAATAGAGTTCCCTGTGAAGGAGATTCTGTTTCAAGCAATATCTTCTACTATTAAAGAGTGGGGGAAATCTGGGGGATTAAAAGTTATGTTTTTGTAGGAAATAGAATTTTTTTAAAAATAAAAATCTCTAAACCTCACAGACATATCAGCATGTCTAAATCTCACAGACATGCACTTCATTCCAAGTGCATCCTTGGTCAAGTTCTTTCAAAGAATGAGTAATTATTTGAAAAGTGAAAAAAAAATGATAATTTTTGCATTCTGCAATTGTTGACTATAATAATGTCCAAGTTATTTCCTAAACTTTATTATTTACTATGCAAGTGGCCATCTTTTGCATACTATGATTTTCAGCAAAAGGAGTACACATTAATTAATATTTTAAAAATAAATAATATAATGTAATAGTAGCTTGAAACAACAGCTTGTTTAGCTCCAAATCTTATCTAGGTATTTCATGGCTGCATCTCTTCCTTTTAAAACAATCAGAAATGGCACTCTGAACAGTTAATACTAAATAACATTATGAGTGCAATGGTTCCAATAGGCTATGGCTTCTACACTCTCCATAAATATTAATTTGTTCCTGCCTCTGGAATGTCTAAAATGTGCCTGGAATCTCTGAGAATGGATTCTGTTAATACTCCATCTTGTTGCAGCAAATTCCACAAATTAATTGTGCCCCTTGTTTGAAATCTCAAAACTCTTCAGTGGCAACCTGTTTTGAAAAGCCCAGCATTCCTCAACTTAGCTCACTAGAAAGGAAAGGAAGTTGAGATATAGACATTAAATCATCCCAGTTGTCATATATAGAAAAACAAAACTAAATGGCTGACTGACGGAAATGCTTTTGAACCTTGGTAGGTGTGTTTGAAAACAGACACACAAATGTGTGGATGTATGGAGATATGTATGGAAATATATAGATGTATGATGGCAGTTATAGCCAGGAAGACCTTTGTGCAACTGTGGGTTACATGTAGTGTTCACTCAAGTCCTAGTCTTCTCCTGTCTTGACTACTGCAATATGCTCTACATATGGCTACTGGCTGCCCTGAAACATATCCAGAAACTTTAGTTGGTTCAAAATACAGTGGTCCACATGCTTTTGTGTAGGCCTAGATGTGCACATGTCTCATGTTTCCTATGGGAACTGCACTGGCTGCTGATTTGCTTCTGGATCCAATTCAAGATGGGGGCTGTCATCGTCAAAGATCCAACATGGCTTGGAACCAGGTTATTTGACCTACTGACCTACTAGAGTGGGGAGGCAGAGTGGGTCCTCTGTCCTAAGGAGATCCACCTAACCGGATCAAGAAGAGCCTTCTCCATGGTAACTCCCTCCCTGCAGAACATCATCCCCATATAGATAAGATTGCCCCCCCCAAACTCTTTCATGGGGTCCTGAAGACCTGGTTTTGCCAGTGGTCTGGGGACCCCAGAGTGGGATGGAGCCCATCAGGAGGCTTATTTGATTGTTGTCACTAGGAGATGGGTTTTTAAAATTGTTCTTATATTTTGTTTTATATTTTGTTTTATATTGGGCTTTTATCTTTATCTTTGTAAGGGTTGAACAGCCATATAATTTTTATACATTTTTAAAAAGAAATATAAAGGAGTCAGACCCTGAAGAGAAAACCAGCAGATGGTTGGGTTGAAATTATCTGCACATAGACTGAACAAACATCTCACACTTTGTGTACACTGGTATGCATTTGTTTTTACTTAATTTGCATTTCTGCCTTTAAAATCTCTTTAAAAGAAACCTTGGCACAAATGTTGTCCATTACCAGATCTTAGTTCTAGATGTAGTTATTGAATAAACAAAAGCCTGAATGAAATCTAATACAAGTGTGCTGAATAAAGTTCCTAAATCACCTTAGATCAGAGAAGAAAATGTTTGTCACAACTGGCTGGTTTAAAGAGAACATTTTTGTTTTACATTTGACTATATATTACACTGTTCTCTATGGCTTAACAGTCAATAAAATATGGAACTTGGCTTGTACTCTGCTATTTGGCTAACGTTATACACATGGGATTCACAGCATATATGATTCTTTATTTTCTTGCCAAAAAACCCTCATCCCTGGAGATATTCTTCAGGGGGTATAATAATATCTATGACTGGTCTATATCCATGGTGATCTTCTCAGCAACATGGTTTTCTTGGCAAGCTGTTTCCTGAAAGCATGACTGCTCCATCAAGTCTGAAATGCTTTACTTAATTTTTCATACTTGCACAGCTGGGAGATGTGTCTCATCTACTGACTGCTCTCATAAATGAAAAACTATTAAATTAATTACTGGTAAAAATTAAGACAGAATAGACTCCATTCCAAAGATTTCTGGCAAAGAGTATAACGAATGCAGTCTGCTCTGCCAAAACTCGGGCATTGTGGAATCTGGAATAGATTTCATAATCATCCCTGGGTATGCTCAGAGGACTTCACAAACATACATTCGGAAAGGTGGGCCTGTATTTAATACTTCCATTCTGCATATGCAGGAGGGACAGTCACACAGGATTACATAAATTCACTTACTCCAAGGCTTAATATAATTGGGGTTTATTATATTGTATTTTGTGGGTATTTGTTCTTTAATGTTCTACCTCCCTAGCCATTTACATTAAAGCAAAACATGGTTTTTTTTAAAAAAAATCCATGTGCAGTGATTTTAATACTTCTGGACAAGCTATGACTATTGAGCCAACATGCATAGTGAATTCAAATAGGAATCTTGCTAAGAAGGTAGAGGCACAATGCTCTAGTCCTGCAAAATATCTTGCATGGGATTATTTCATCATTGTGCATTTCCAACAGTTCAAATATTTCTTAATTTCTATGCTAATTAGCATACAAAGGACAAAGGAAGTAAAAATAAAAGGCGTAAGGATTGTAAGAGCCAAATTAGATATGTCAGATCAAGCCTCTCCTTTAAAAAAATCATTTAACTATTAAGTAACACAAACATGGAATGATAGCAATCAACACTGCATGCCTTGTTATTCCCAAGCATCAAGATATGGACGTTTCAGTAGATCAGCATTTTCTGTTTGTTGTTAAGTTGACCATGCTTGATTTCTAAGATGAAATCGTTATATATCCATGTTCATTTTCTTGAAGCTCTGCAAGCTGAATAACCTGCCTCATTGAAATAAATAGGGGCCAGGGCATTTTAGTGCTGAATGGTTTTAATTATAACATGGTTTTAATTACATCAGATATATAAAATTCCTGATGTCAAAGAATTCGGATCTACATTACTGTACAAAACTTCACTTCCTGTGGTACAAAAATATTCCTAAAGGAATGAAATTATTCTTGAAATGCATATATTCAAAGCATATTTGTTAACTCAAAACTCTGAATCTGATCAAAATACATCTACTTCAAGTGTAACAGGAAACCCACCTGGAAGATACTTCTTTGGGTCTAAGAAGCTCTCTGTGTCTACGTCTAGTATGGTGAGCTCTGTCATTTCCAAACCTACAATAATTGTCACGGAGGATGGTTGAGAAGTTGCAGATTAATTCTGATTCATAATAGGTAGTACAATAATAATAACCAGTTTCTACACCTAATGGTGCAATAACCAATACAGCCAGATGGTAGTTTCCATTTTCCATTTCTTCAGAAACTTCACTGCATTAGCTGGAGGAGATCCTGTGGCAAAGGAGCTCATTTCCATGAAGCTAAATTTGCTTGAGAAATCCTGAACCACATGCCCTGCCGGAAATTACTGTTCTACAATTCCTCTCCATTGATCGGTTTAGTTGGGCTTCTGGGATTCAAAGTTCATCAACATCTGGAAAACTATTCTGTTGAAGGATCCTTATGCAGCCCTCTTCACCTACTTCCTAAACTACTTACTACTATTAAAGTGGGCATTTTTTCAGTCTGTTTTAATTTGAACTGTTCTCTTTTTGACTTTTTTTTTCAAACTGTTGTGTTCTGTCTTTATACTCCATACAAAATCTTTCAATTTCATCTTTTCAACAACAGTTATATGCGTGTTTTCCTCATATGTAGCCTCTTTCACTTCACTGTACCACAAATATCATTTTCTCATACTTTCATTAAGACAACTTCTCACATTTCTGTAGCACTCTGCAACATAATTCTTTTCATTCTGTTTCAAGCAGCTTCCCTCTCCTCTTTCTCCACATTCATTTTTCATCTGATCTATTTGGAGATTAATCTACTTTCTAATATTTCTCATAGTTGCATTTTCTATTCTTGCAGTTGTTATAACTTCATTCTTCTGTTTTCAGGTATTTCCTCTTCTTCCAAATCCATTTAACCCCAAGATCCATTCTTGACATCCTGACTGATTATTAGCACTCTACACATGTCTCCAAATTGGAGAATGATGATTTACAAGACAGCCTCTTGTAGATTGTAGACCCTATTTTGCATGGATTAATGCATGGCTTTATTGACTTTGTTTGCAAGTTGTGGACTGCAGACTAAAATCTGCTAAGTGCTGCATGTTAAGCATATATGACTAAGGCTAGACATAAAGTCTATATCAGTGGTTTTCAAATGTGGCAACATTAAGATGTATGGATTTCAACTGGGAAATTATGGATGTTGACATTTATACATCTTAAAGTTGCCAAGCTTGAAAAGCACCTGTATATGTCCTCCCTATATTATTATTTTTTTAATGTTGCCCAGAGTTCAAGTCCTAATAAATTCAAGGTAATCAAAATTCTAATTTTGACAAGGTCACTTTTTACTATTATCTTCTTGTATGAACACTCCATCAGAGCTAGGAAAGTGGTTAAACAGGTATTAGAAGTGCTCTTGAAATCATATGCATGAGTTTGAAATATACAGTACATTTTTAAAAGTTCAATACGCTGTAATAATTTAAAGGGTTGAATTTCTAAATATGATTTAACGTTGCTTTGGGGAGTAAGTTCACCAAAGTATTTATGAGGTTAAGCTGCACAACAGAACAGCTCTATGCTTAGTAACAGCTTAGTATCCTGCATTAATGATAATATACCTCAGTGTAAAGTAAAATAAGATATTTTCTGGGATTTTAAGGTATTAAATATTAAACAGGGAGCCTAGGGCTTGTTGCTATACTCATATCAATTTGAATAGATTTCTTCTGAGGCTTACAATCCAAATACTCTCCCTTAGCTAAAGTCTAATGGATTTAGTAAAATAAATCTGAAAAGTATCTGCTATTCTGATAGATAATGATATTAATAGTATTAATAATAAGCCAGTGCTGTTCCATTGATACTGTTAAACACATCATGCAGCTTCAAACAATGCTTAAAAACTGAAATACTGTAAATATAGTGGTAAATGATTTCAATATGCTTTGATCAAATACATGGCCAACAATGGCTAATAGTTCATTCCAGTGAATCAATAATTATTAAACAAGTCTACATAACACAAAAACCATTATTTTTCTATGTATCATGATTGAAAAGAAAATTCCTATTATGTAAACAGGTCCTTAATTTAATTTTAAAACTTATTTTTAAGTATGACAATAAAATTGATTTCCTTATGCTGTAGCATCACATGGCTTTCTTTCCTTATCTTGCTTCCTTTTAGTGGCAATGATTCATATCAGGGACAATGAATGTTTATGTCAAGATAAAAAATTACTGATGGTGGAGTATATTTATAGGTGAAACCTTGCTTTTGGTCATTCATTCATACAGCAATACCTTGGTACTCAACTGCTTTGAAACTCATCCAATTTGATACTCAATGCATTTTGTACCTTATTCATCATTGGTTTAGTACTCAACACACAAGCTAGAACTTGTCAGTGTTGGTTGCATTATGACCCATTACATTATTCCTTATAGGAAAATTTAGTTGTGTACTCATTGTGCCTCCTGGAACCAATTAGTTATGGGTACCAAAGTACCACTCTAATATTACATTAGAAAATACTTAGATAAGCTGGGAAAGTAAAAACTGCCCTTCCAGCTATTTTCGAAATCACTGCTGTTGAAGTTTTGGCCTCAAGAGATTTCATTATTTGCTACATTAGCATAAAAAAAACTACTGAAATTTGCTATGAAGTAAATTTTAGAAATAAACTCCACTTGAAATTTAAATGACTTATTTTATAATATTATTAATTATTTATTAATTAAACTTATATGCCGCCCAACTCCCAAAGGACTCCGGGTGGTGTATAGATACATATGTAATCCTTATTTTTGCAAGTTTATGCCCACTTCTGTTTTATTCTTAATGTGGGCAAATTCATATAAAGAGTAATTTCTATAAATACTCTATATTTCACAATTAAAACCAGTCAATATAGCATGATCAAAACAGAACTTTATTGTGATTGTTAATGAAGATGTAGCTATGAAATTCTGCAACAAATTATGCACTTGTTCTGTTAAAGATTTTATTTCAAGATTCCAAATGGAAACTACTTGCATTACAGAATTTTCACCTATATTAAAAAATCTGGGAAAAACTTTTTAAATTTAGTCTCTGGAACTTGAAATCTATACATGCACAAACATGAGTAAATATTGTCTGGTATGGAAAAATGTAGTAGTTAGGCAAATGGTGTTTCAACTCTGACTGTTCAATAATGCACAGAAGTATGATCCAAGTACCTCTTTGGGAACCATTAAAGGACCTTTTTAGGTTCATGGAACTGCTTGAAAAGCCATTCCTGTTTGCTGCATAGTCCTGCATAAACAAAAATCCTATTGTGACCGCCAGAAAAAGTGGTTGAGGGCAAACACACATGCAGAGGCAATCACATGCAGTTTCTGAAGCAAACAAATGCAGCTGCAGATCACTTCAAAGAGAATGAAGCACCCTTTCAAATGCTTTGCATAGTCCTAATGCAATTCTTAACTCTCCAGTACAAAAATATTGTGGATAAACAACTGTATTTTCATCTACAAAGGGAAGTGAGTGAATGTCCACTTAATAATGCATATGCATATACAATATATACAGTAGTATATATGACTATAGTGATGAACACAAATTCAGACATACGTTGGTCTAATTTTCAAAACTCTCTGTAAGAAATAACTTCAGGTCTCTGCCATGAGATAGCTGTCCCTTTCTTGCAGTTGGCTACTTGGGAGAGCTTGTTGCAAGGTTCTTGCAGGGTTGTTCAGCTATCTTTCACGGTTATCTTTCACCGAAGAATGGTATTGTCATCAACCTAGGATGCCTGTGTTTTACCAACCTTTGAGACTGAGCCATAAAAGAGGAAGGGACATCTGCTTGCCCAGTCAAATCAGCTGAATTAACTCTGGCAAGCAAAGTGATGACAGATGTGGCAGCTGGATCATTTTCACATTTATTCCACGAACACAAATTCTCACCAGCCTATGGTTGGCAACCAAATATTTTGGGCTAGTTTCTCTGATAGTTGGACCAATATATTAAATATAAACATGGCATCTTTTAGTTTATCACAAATATTAAAATGCTACATCATAGGAACTTAGAATAAAAAGTTGAGAGGTTTGAATTTACCTGCATTCCAAACTTGTGTTGTTTTTCAGCTGTTGGATGAGATGTTTAGCTACAGCAGTGAAACTGTTACTCATACGATAAATATCTCTGCTTTGGATACCCAAGATGTTGGAAAAGGTGTCAGTGATGTATTTGATCTCCAACAAAATGATATGATGGAAAGAATGTTCCATGTTGGCCAGCTGATTAAGCAAATAGACCAGACAAATCCGAGCTCGTTCCTATTTAGAAAAATAAATGGAGTTTAAAATAGATAATACTGTTAAAAAGTTGAGTTAGCATTGTTTGAGGAAAGGAGTGGGTGTGGAGAGAATCCAGAGCTATTTTGCTAATTCTTTTCAGTTCACTTTTTAAAAAGGTACATTATCATGGACTTGTGCTAAATAAACATGCTGTACAGAGAGGGAAACTTTTATCCAAATACAGAAACATACATTTAGAACTTGTTTAAAATTTAAAAATATACATGGTTTTCACTAGCTTCCCTTAATCTTTTCTTTCTTGTATAGGAGCTAAATATAATGAAAAAAGTTGGAAAAAGATGAACTATAAAAGATGGATGTTGGGTTTTAGGGACAAATACAAATAATTGGAGAAAAGCAGATAATCTGGTCTGTACCAGGAAGAGTGATGTTGGTAACAACTAGCATCTTGAACATTACTCCTAATAGGAATCAGTACAGCTCAAGAAGTAGTGGTGTTGCATGGATGTAGCAAGGTCCACCCACAACTACAGGTGCCATTGCTTTCTTTGGGTATCCAAAACAGAGATATTTATCATATGAGTAACAGTTTCACTGCTGTTGCTAAACATCTCATCCAACAGCTGAAAAACTGTTAAGGTAAAATGCCAAACTGCTTTATTCATATAAGAAAAAATGTTCATTGTTGTTCCTAATATTAAGCATACAAGTTCCATGATGCATCACTGCGTATTCCCCTCCCACTAAGTATAAAAAGGTACTGATTTCTGGTTTTTAGCTCTCTCTCCTCACTCTCCTGAAAGAATGATATACCTAAGAGAAAACATAGACATGATGTAAGTTTATATTTCTACAATAAAAGGATTATTCTGATCATAAATATTTTTGAAGATTAATTTTGGCTAGATCCATTAAAAGTTATCAACAAAAACAACACAAGTTTGGAATGCAGGTAAATTGCATTTTAGAGTAACTGAAGCCTTTGAGTGGTTTTCAAGGGTAGTCCCAAATAGATCACCTTGATATTTCATCACCTGCCAACAGATAGGTTTATAAGAAGTACGGCTTTTTTTAAAGGGACAAAATATGAGTGTAACAGTTACACAGTCTATATATTTTCATGTAACAGCAGACCATAAACTAAGCTAGATATCTTATTATGGGTGTATGAAGCAAAAATTAAATGCTACTTCAAACATTCAGTAGTGAATGAACATGTTGCAATGAAGATCGAGCCCTATAGAATCTGGATGTCAAATACAGCTTAAAATCCAGATTTCTGCAAATACGAAAAGTGCCCCACATGCACACCACAGCTGGAAGCTTCTCAATCCAATCTAGAATTAAGGACAACTTTCCAAACAGTGAGAACAATGAATCAATGAAATAGCTTGTCTCCTGAAATTGTGGGTCCTCCATGACGGGAGGTTTTTAAAAAATAGAACAGAACAAATGGCAGAACAACCAAGATAATATAAGGTTTCCTGCCTTAAGGAAAGGTTGGATTAGAATACCTCCAAGGTCTCTTCCAGGGGTGGGCTGCTGTGGGTTTGCAGGGGTTCGGGAGAGCCCCTAGCTAAGATTCTGCACAGTTCAGAGAACCCCCAAATCCCACGCCTGGCTGGCCCTGCTCACCGCACCTCTCTCCTCCCAGGAGTCTCCATGTGGCCCATTTGGATGCAGGTAAGTGCAGGGCGCATGCGGAGGCTTGGGGAGGGCAAAAAATGGTTCTCCCAGAAGTTCAGGAAGGCTGGAAATGGACCCGTTTCCAGCTTCCAGAAGGCCTTTGGAGCCTGGGGAGGCCATTTTCACCCTCCTGGAGGCTCAAGAAAAGCCTCTGGAGCCTGGGGAAAAGTGGTGATATGCGATGAGCAGCGAGACCAAACTGGTTCTCTCTGCCGCTCTGCTGTTGGGCCCACCCGCCCAGCCAGGTTGCCATACTCACTTTTATCTTCTGCTTTTGAAGCACAGCTGCTTTGTGCAGCACAGAAGAGTGCTGCAGGGCAGCTGCTGAAGTGACCAGGAGAGTGCAGGCTTGCAGGAGGTGAACTGGAACACCTCTGTGCCTGCGCAAATGCCTCTGCACCTGTGCAAACACCTCTGCGCCTGCACAAAGTGCATTTCAGCGTGCGTATGCATGCAAAGTGTGTGCAAACACGCAAAGTGCACCCACCAAGCCACGCCCACCAAACTGGTAGTAAAAGTTTTTGAATCCCACCACTGCCAGGGAAGGCAAAAATGCCCTCCCAGCATGGTGCAGGAGGCCTACTAGCCCACACCCACCATGGCCATGCCCATCCAGCAACTGGGCAGACAACCCTTTGCTAAAATTTTTGAAGCCCACTCCTGGTCTCTTCCTTTCCTATGATCCAATGTTCTATTCCACTCAGCAACAAAAAATACAAATTAAGTGAGGAAAATATCTCTAGCATGGAAAACTATTCCTATTCTTTTTTTTTTTAAGCGAACTATACAGAATGATTGGAATAGGACACCAAATTAAAAAATTTGCATTTAAATAATAGTTAACAAATATGAATCAAAAGTAAAGATTTTATGTTCTCTCAGCTGCAAGCAGCAGATGATACCATCAGAGAGATCAGTAAGAAAATAAAAGTGTAAAGAACATTTTAAAAAAGCTATTTCCTATTTGTAATTGACCCAAGTGGGAGGGAAAGTTTCCATCAGTGATTTTCCACTTTGATCCAGCCAGGAGAAATCAATAAGCATTGAAATTCTGCTGCTCATTTCCAGGGTTAAAGAATAGTAATTGCATTTTTATAGGATATACAATTAATAAGCAAGCTCAAACCTCCAAATCCCTCTCATTAACTTGAGAGTCTTCTCCTTAGCATAACAAGATTGAAAAATTCCTGGTGATGTTTGGATTTTATCTAGTATTGTTATTGTAGGCTGATTTTGGGGGGATGGAAGAACATGTTTATATTCTTTATAGGAAGCAGATTTTCCATTTTCATGGTATTATAGTCACATTTGTTTATTGGCAAATGAGGTTAGCACAAAAAGTAATTAAAATGTCTCATTTTGTTGTACTGTATAAAAATAGTAGGAAACAACAGAAGAAAAAGAAGAAGGGTAGGCCTAAATTCAGTCTTGGGAAATTTATTGTATTGTCATTTCATTTGAAGGATAAAACAATTGATTATAAATATGAGCGAAATAATCAGGGTTTTATAAAGCTGCTGATTTTTTACTTTAGAGAAGTTATTAAACGAGCATGACATTGTGTTAAAATTCCAGCACAATGATCCTTCCAACATTAAATAAAACTGTGCTTTTACCAAAATAACGGAAATGAAGCCAAAACTGCACAAAGGATCCCTTCTTTATTGCTTCTTTTTATTTGTCTTTTTAAAGGTGCGCCCAGAGTTAGAATGACTGAAGAGGCAACAAACAATGTCAGTTGCCAAGGCCACATACATCTGATGAGCATTTCAAAGGATTCAGATGTGCATCTTTCCAACATACAACAGCTGCTTGGAACAGCAAAATGTCTTGAGCAAGTTCTAGTCAGCTTACAAATAAGATTTAAGTTATAGTTCAGCAGATATATTTAACTCTCTGGAGTAAATTTAGATTAAACTAGTGTTGTATTGTTCTATTGAAGTTAATGGGACTGGAACTGTAGTTGCAGAAATACACCTAGAGGGCACCAGATTAGGGAATGTGATTTTTTGTGTGCAGTGATTTAAATGGGTTGAAGAACAGTTGATTAAATTTTGATTCAATTTTACTATCAATACAATATCAACAGTACTGGCATATTTGTATGCTCAGTAGTACCAGCACAATTGAGCCCAAAATTTATGTTGCTAAGTGAGAAATTTGTTAAGTGATGTTTGCCCCATTTTATGACTTTTCTTACCACATTTGTTAAGTGAATCATTGTGGTTGTTAAGTTAGTAACACAATTGTTAAGTGAATCTGGCTTCCCTGTTGATTTTTGTCAGAAGGTTACAAAAGGTAATCACATGACCACAGGTAATTGCAACCAAGCATCCAAATGTAAATCGCATGACCACCAGGATGCTGCAACAGTCATAGATATGGGAAATGGTCATGTCCCTTTTTACTTACGCTTCATATAAAAGAGCTCTTGGATGTATATATCCATGTCTTATTAAATGATGCATTTGATTGGGAAGTCATAAGTAGCCACTCTAAAAGTATTTCTCTTCATCATTTAATAAGACATGGATTTGGATAAAATACTCATGAGCTAATTTATGCCTTAAAAAGCAAATTTAGAAACATTATTATCACTAAAATAAATATTTGTATCTCTCTGCAGTCAGAAAGATTGTGATTAGTGGAGTTTGCATGCTATTGTTCATTTTGCAATTTCAAAAATCCTATTCTTTTTTGAGTTCTGAAATTATTATATAGTCCTCCAGTAGGGAGCACTCTAAAATGAGGAATCAACAGCCAAGTAGAAAACAGTTATCTATAAAAGAAGATGCTCTGTCGCCTTAATTAACATTTCTTCAATGTTCACTTGTTAAATTGATTAGAAGTGAAAGGCTTATAAATATTTGTTTTATTTTCTGAATTTATTGCTATTGCACGTGAGTATACTGCAAGCTGTTTTAAAAGAAATTATTTGCAGGGAGGTTTCCAAATGAAGACATAGTTTAATTAAAAAATATCCATGGAACAATATTTGCCACAAAAATGAAGACGGTCAGGCATGGTAGAGTTATTTCATCAACTGTAGACATGGTTTGGTTTTCATGAATTAGTGGAATGAAAATGGATTTTCATGAAAATGGTTATAATTTAAAGAGAATGCAGACCTCACTAATTCTTATAAACAAAACTTGAAAGCCTTGTGGAATTGGCACTTTCTACTAGAATTTTTGGATAAATCTTTGAAAATGATGGAAGAACATTTAACCCAAATCCCATTTCTTCTTCCAATTCTGATACAAGGTCTGGTTTCCCAAGTGAATATGGCCCAACCATTCTTGGAGAACTTTTCAGCTTGCATTAAAATTTTATATTATATATCAGTGTCATTAAAGTAAAAATATACTATTTTTAAAAGCAGGTTAGTCAGAATAGTTTATTGGTTGGTCTGAAGAAAGTTTGAGATCTGATTTATTGATTGTATTAAGCTGGTATTGACTCTTTGTGAGCACATTGACCTTCTCCGGAATGATCTATCCTTTAGATACTTGCACCTATTACAGAAAGTAATGGAGTCCATCTACCTTGCTGTTAATTCTCGGGGTGCCATTGGCGAGTCAATGTCAGTTAGCGGTGCCCCGGGGATGGGCCTACTCTGTGGCGGTTCCCGTCCTGTGGAATCAACTACCCCTGGGACTCCACCTGGCCCCTGATCTTCGCACCTTCCGTCACAACCTGAAAACTTGGCTATTCGAACAGGCTGGGCTGTGCTGACCTCCTTGGGGGGGGGTGTTAAATTTTATAATGCACACTGGGTTTTTTTTAGTATAATTGGACTTGTGACTGTTTAATATTCTTTTAAATAATTTATTGTTGTGGTTGGTTTTAGTTGTGAGCCGCCCCGAGTCTTCGGAGATGGGGCGGCATACAAGTCTAAATAATAAAATAAATAAAAATAAATTGTCTTCCCCCCCACCCTTTCCGTCCACATTTCCCAGCATTGTGGACTTCTCATGGGAGATGGTCTTCACAGAATATGTCCAGAATATAATAATTTGAACTTAGTTATTTGTGCTCCAGTGAGAATTCTGGATTGATTTGTTTTAACGTGCATTTGGTAATTTTTGGGGCTATTTATGGGGTTCTTTCCAGCATCAAAATTCAAAAACATCAATATTCTTTCTACCCTGCTTCTTCAAAGTCCAGCTTTCACATTCATATAGTGTCATAGAGAAAACCACTGCCTAAATGGTTTTTTGCCTTTGTAGGTATAGTTCAGTCATGGCATCTGAATAATTTTTCCAAGGCCTTCATTGCTACCTTACTAAATGCTAGTATATGGTTTTGCCTTTGGAAGTAAGGAGACACTGAAGCATATTGGTGCTACTTCAGGTAAATCTTCTGCTTTCAGAACAGGGAAACTCTCTCTCTGCCTTCTCCTCTCTCCAATAATCACAAGCAAATGGAACTCTGAAGAACACCTGGATCAGATCTCCTTTCCTCCCATTTTCTTCTTCTTTTTGGGGAGGAAAACAAGCAAGATGAACAGGGATGCTGGAAATCAGCCAACTGACAGTCATCTATTCCAAATAAAACTGCTGCCTAAGATTTGGGGGAAGCCAGACAGAATCCTTGGCTTGGGATCATACTGGCAAGTTATCATGATGGGAATGTAACCAAACGAAATACTGAATGCACTGGATTAGAAATAGTATCCTGCATGACGCAAACAGTTCATTATATCCAGAGCTATAGATTCTAGGCTTTAGAGACAGAATTTGCTATAGGGAAATTGGAGGGATATACTGCACAGATGGACACAAATAAATAATTAATCCATTGGTTGATTATTTCCATTTCCTACAATGAACAGGAGCCAATCTGGAATGTTGGAAAATAATAACTTTGACTTTTTAGGGATAAATTAATCAACTGTACAAGGAACTTACTCTCCCAATTTATGGGCTTTGATCCAGAATGTTCTTTGCACGAATGGACATTCTTTCTTTCTATGCATATGGTGTCTCAAATTTCTACAAGTATTATATCTAGTACCATTCCTGGAAGGAATTAAGGGGATGCAGCAGGAGGGAGATGGAAGATGTTCCACTGGGTCAATAGAAATCTAATGCACTTTTCCAAGTCATAGTTGCCAGAATCGGTACAATTAGAATCAATAAGGACATTCCATGTCTAAAATACATTGATGGATGTATTGCCATTACTTGGTAATGAAGCCTCTGAGAATCAGGTACTTATGCACTGGAAATACACTCTAATATTTGTGCATGATTATTTCAACTGTCATTTGAATGTTAGTTCAAATAGATCTGATAATCATTTTAAAGATAGCCAGCGGTAGTGGTTAAGGCTCCAGACTAAAAACCTGAAAACTATAAGCTCTGGTCTTGCCTTTAACTCAAAGCCTGCCGAGTACCCATAAGCAATGGTGCAATTCAACTGGTGTAACAACTGGTTCAATGAGCGCGTGCTTCGTGCACCTGCATAGCATTTAGAACAGACAATTTTTAGCTATAATATTTACTTCTGCTGCATCCCTGATGAGTAATACAGCTGATGCGCGGCAAACCACTCTGCCATGTGAATCAGCTGTGCTCAAAAACAAGGAAATAAAGCACAGGAAAAGGGCAGGGGAAGGTAGGCAGGACCAAATGATCACTGGAACTACCAGTTTGCCTGAACTGGTTTGAACCAGTAGAATCTCACACCTGCCCATAAGCCAGTCACTCTCTCAGGACTAGGAAGTAGGCAATGGCAAATCACTTCTGAAATCTTGCTAATAAAATTGCAGGGACTTGTCAAGGCAATCACCAAGAATCCATACTGATTGAAGATCAAGGGACTGAAAGAAAGAAAGAAAGAAAGAAAGAAAGAAAGAAAGAAAGAAAGACCCAAAGCAAAATACTTTAGAGAAGATAAGGAAGTCCAGAAAGTTTACTACTTTATATTTATATTTTGAATATAGAAGAAATTAAAACTGATAGATTTATTCTTTACTAGAATAAATCTATCAGTTTTAATATAGAAGAAATTAAAACTGATAGATTTATTCTAGTAAAGAATAAATCTATCAGTTTTAATTTCTTCTATATTCAAAATTTCAAATATTCACCTTCTTTTTCCTCTATACATGAGGGTACTGGGCATTTTGATCAGCAAAGAAACAAGATGAACAATCTCAGTCAACTCTACCAGAAGAAGAACAAAAGCAGAAGAAAGAATAGATAGTAACACAGAAATGATAGAGCTATAAAGAACTTGGGAAGAGCATCTTCTCCAATAAATCATTTTGTCTGTTGGTTTATTTGTCAAATTTATATGGCCACCCATTTTAACCAAACAACTTGGGGCAGCTAACAGTAACATAGATGTTATATAATATAACTCAGAACCCTCATTGTTTTATAAAAGACATAGATGAGACATTATTAAAATGTCTCTAACAGCGTAATGACAGAACATTTATACCAAGCTGTACAACACTTTGACCCCAATATCTAAGGAAGAAAGCCCTTCCAAGAAGCCAGGAGGACCAGACTCATCTTAGGAACAATGTTGTTCTAGAGAGTGGACACCCTCACAGAGAAGGCATAACTTCTAGGTCCCATCAGTTAACATTACTTCCCAGAAGGAACCCATAGCATACCCACCCTGCTGCACCTGGTAGGATGACCAAAAACCAATAGAGATAGGTGGTCTCTCAAATAACCATCCCCACATCATGTAGGCCCTTAAAGATAAAACAAGCACCATCAGTTCTGACATCTGATAAGGAGAAAGTTTGGAAGAGGAGAGGATGAAATGAACATGGATGGATAAAATGGAAGGAGGGAGGAAGATTTCTTTTGATTCTGATCTATCTCTTCTTGACAGATTTTAAGAAGAAAGGGACAGAAAGGGAAGAAAGCAAGGATGAAGCTCTCTTCTTAGTGCTGATAAGATTCTTCTGACAGATTAAGGACAATGGAATCAGATTTTTTTGTAATGGAGAAATTGCTTTGATGTCAGAAACATTTCCAGAGAATATTAATTAGCCAGGATAAATTCTAAAGCATTTGTAAATGACAGCAATTTAAACAGGATAACTATTATGCAAAAACTTAAACAGAAGACCACACAGGATATTCCAGGAAACAGTACAGCAGATAAAATGTGAACACTGAAATGCAATGAGTTTTAGTTTATTTAAACTTGCAATCAGTTCAAACAATATTAATGGCATTAAAGACAAAGTTTTTCTACAGCTTCTTATGCAATATATGCACACAGTCCAGTATATAAACTACAGAAATACCATTCCACTAACCTCATCACTAAACAGCAGTTAAAACAAATAGGAGAAACCATCTTTCTTCCATCCCTATAGGAAAGTTTAAAAATCTCTAAAAACAAATCCAATCCAAATTAAGTACACCTAAGCCCAGTGGTTAGCATGGTGCCATGCAAGATGTAGCTTCTGTGTGTTCATTAAAATGTGGCCTTTTCACAGTATGGGTTTGCCCCTAAAGAAGCAGATCCATGACTCTTCATGCAGGGCTTTCAGAAGCTCTAATCAGGGAAACTTTGCCCAGCTATGGCCAGATGCAACCTTACTCAGAGTGGTAGGACTTTGGATTGATAAACCATGCCCTTATCATCACCCATCTGGACTACCACAATGCATTTTGAAGACCACTCAGAAGCTTCAGTTGATCCAAAGTACAACAGCCCAGTTGGTAGAGGGTACTTACTGACATTAATGAATTATCTCTGTGCTTTGGGCCCTGCACTGGATCCTTATTAATCCCTAAATACAATTCAAAATGCTGATTTTGACTTCAAAAACTCTATACGCCAATGGTTCTTAAACTGCTTGACCCAATAATCCATTTCCCAGTCCCAAATAATGTCAACAGTCCCACAAAAAACCTTTCTGGATACTCAACTCAAAAACAAGCAATTACGTCCGGTTAGCTGTCAGAGAGAAGGGACGTGCGGGCAGAGGACTCTGAGCACGAACCTTCACTTACCGTGGGGGCTTAACAGAGCCCAAAGGGAGCTTGGAGAGCTCCTGAAGGAGAGGGGTCCCTGGAAAGAAACCCCAGGCGGCGGTCTGCGGTAGAATCGGGGTAACCAGAGCGAACAAACGAACGAAGCGGAAGATCGGGAGGCTAGCAATGGCCACCCTCAAATGCTGACAGCCGACCACACCAGCGGTGATCAAGCAGAATCTAAGGTACGGCTTTGCGAGATTAAGCAATATCCAATAAGCAAAACAAACAAAGATAATTTAGATGCCAATAGACAATCTTGAAAATATTTGAAGAAAAGATTAATAGCTCTAATCTAAAAAGCTGACCAAACGGCGAGATTCATGACGAGGAAGAAGAGAATAGAAACGGAAATTTAAACTGTTAGAAGGAGAACAAGAACAATATATATAAAACTGAACAAGTACATATTATTAAAATATATATACAACTTGGTCGGACTTTAACTTAGACCTTAATTTGAACCGAAACAAGACATAAAGATTTCAACTTAAAGATAGCAGCAGAGTTGATTGAAAACGGATGCTGTGGATTCTTTACAAATTAATCAACTTGTCAACTGCGGAAGATTGAGACCGAAAAGAGACGACTGAACAAAATACCAAAATACTTGGATTGGGATTTTACAGATTTTACCGAACTTTTTCTTTTTGACCTACCTAAGAAAGACAGTTGAGCTATACAGATCTTTTCAAAAAAAAAAAGAAAACTTTTCGAAGATCGCAGCTAACAACAAAGAAGGAAGCAGCAGGAGAGAAAAGAAACCTCCTGAGTCACGCTGCAACAAGAAAGAGCGGAAGTGAAAGTGATACTTTAGATACATTAGACTTTCGAATTACTTTCCTTTCTAAACTTTAAACTTGTAACTCTTACATAGATACTTTCTCTGATTCTGTTTCTTTTCTTTCCTTTCCCTTTCTCCTTTTTTATACTTGAAAATTTTTCTATAATTATACTCTTACCTCTTGTCTTCCTATTTTCTTTCTAATCACTACTGTATATTAAGAAATAACTGTTAATATTTTGCTAATACTTTCTTAATATCTTAATATTTAAATAACTATTTACCTAAAACTACTGAATCACATAATTATATAATTGATAAGCGTCTCACTAGAACTGTTGACTTAGGAAAGAATTATTTTTTATGCTCTAAATATTAGAAGAGATATTGGATAAGTATAAATAAGTATTGAATAAGTATATCTATGTTATATGTATTAAGATAATTAAGATAATTTTGTCTACACTAAAACAAAAGAGGGAGGAGATTGGGATATAAACTTGACTTAGGTGGAAAGAAACAAGGGAAAAAGTGAATTTCAATTGATATTGATATTGTGAAAAACTCTAAGTGAAATTTGAAAAATGACGAGTACCACCAATATTTCTAAGACTGGCACAGTTAGGAAAGCTCCTAACCAATTATCAACTACCATGACAGTGCAGAGCCCTCTGCACAAAAGACAATTGAGGAAACGCTCCCTAAAGAACGTGCAAATTCCTCTAAGGACCTACAAAGTTTATTGTTAAGCATGCAGGAAATGATGGTCAAAAATCACGAGGAGATGAAAGAGGAAATTGGGTCGGTTAAAGTAGATTTGAAAGACAAGATACAAAAGATAGACGAAAAATTTGAAATATTTCAGCAGGAGATGAGGAAAAATCAGGAAAAATATTAGAAATAGAAACAAAGGTGACCAAAGAGGAAAAGAGAGTAGATGAGCTGACAGAAAAGTTAGTAAGAGAGAATAAAGAATTAGAAACTGCAATCATCCATCTCGAGTCAGAAAAAGCTGCATATTATTTAAGATTTCAAAATGTGAAGGAAGAAAGGGAAGAAAATCTATGGGAGGTTATGACAGATATTTTAGCTGGCACACTAGAGATGGAAAAGAAGATTTAATGAAGGAAATTGACGAACTGTACAGAGTCCAAACCAACTACGCTAGGAGATTTAACCTACCAAGAGAGATACATGTTAAATTTGTCAAGAAATCCCTTAGAGATGAAATTCTACATAGATCCAGAGATAATATTCTACAGTATGCCGATAAAACAATAATAATTCTTAAACAAACCCCCAAAAATAAGAGATTTGAGAAGACCATATCAATTTTAACGACCAAACTGATAAAACAAAATGTTAACTTTAGATGGTTAGTCCCAGAAGGTATAATGGTTACCTGGCACGACAAGAAGTATAAAATTGAGACTATAGAGAAAGCAGAGATGTTTTTGACCAACACTTAAACAGGGAGGGAGTAGATGAAGACAGGGAAGAAGCTAGGAGAGCTGAAAGGAAAAGATTAGAGACATATAAAAAGGTAAATATAACTGACAGTAAAGATGATAGCAATGGGAAACCAGAAGTTCCAGAAGAACCCATGGACATTAGAATTACAAGGAGCTAAATATAGGATCCAATAAAACGTAAATCTATCCGATCTTATATCTTGGAACATAAATGGATTAAACTCACGGTAAAAGGAAAAAGGTTTTAAGCACCTACAAATTCAAAAAGCAGACATTATAGCACTACAAGAAGTCCATATCACCCAAAAACAGAAACATCTGTTAGAGAATAAAAATTAGGCAATATGTTTGCGCTTTAGACCAAAAAAAAAAGAGGAGTAGTACTTTATATAAAAGATAGGATCCCTGCTTCATTAATATACTCTGACAAAGATGGTAGGACACTTATGGTAGAAGTTGAACTGGGACAAATTAAATGTTTACTAGCGGTAATTTATGCACCAAATGGCCCCAAGAATTCTTTTTCAGAAATTATATGATAAACTTAAAGAATTGCAATATCAACAGTTATTTATCATAGGAGACTTCAATGCAGTCGTAAATAAACTATTAGACTATAAAGGAAATAACACCAATCTGGAAAAAAAAATTACCAAAAATATTTTTGATCTCATGAAGGAATTTAATATTAGTGACGTCTGGAGAGAGAGAACACGAAGAAAAACAGTTTACTTATTATTCTAACCGCCACATGTCCTGGTCAAGACTTGACATGGTTTGGGCGACCAAAAATTAAACTCAGGAATTCTAGATATAACAATGGAACCAACTACACTAGCAGACCATAATATGATTAGGCTTAGATGGGAAGGACAACAACCACAATCAAACAATTGGATGCTCCAGAGGTCGATTTTAAAAGATGAAGTTTTTAATAATATACTGACAAAAGAATTAGAATTTTTTTTCAAGAAAATAACCCTCAAGACACCTCCCTTCAAAACAATTGGGATACTGCCAAAGCAGTGATGAGAGGAGTGTCTATTAAATACATGGCAGGAAAAATAGAGAAAAAGACAAAAGAAAATAAAATTACAGCAGGAATATGATGAATGGCATGAAAGACTCCAAACCACCCCACAAGATGAGCAAGTCAAATTTCAATTGGATAAGATTAAACATAAAATAAATTTAACTGAGAAGGAGGAACTAGCTCAGAAACTAAAGAGGACAAAGCAATACCAATTTGAAAATGCAAATAAACCAGGACGTTGGTTAGCCTCTAAACTTAAAAACAAAATGAAAAAGATGGATTACTAAATTAAGAAATGAACAAGGGGATATATGTTATAAAGAGGAGGATAAAAGGCAGATTATTCAAAAATACTATAAAGATCTATACACAGAGACAAGTCATGTTACAGAAGACCAAATTTTAAAATACTTAAAAATACAGATCTCACACAAATTTCAGAAGAAGATGAAAAAGCGTTAAACCATTTTATAACCCTTCAAGAAGTCTATGAGGCTATCAACAAACAAAAATAGATAAAGTCCCAGGTCCAGATGGCTTACCAGCAGAGATTTATAAAGCACAACAAGAAATTTTAGGAAAGGAAATGGTAAAAATTTTCAATGAAGTTTTAGACAAAGCGAATTGTCCTCAATCATGGCAAGAAGCTAAAATATCCATCATTCCCAAATCAGGCTCCGATCTAACAGAACCAGGGAACTATCGGCCAATCTCTCTCCTTAATGTAGATTATAAAATCTTTATGACGATCTTGGCAGAGAGACTAAAAAATACTTAATAAACTCATATCCCCTGACCAAAATGGCTTTCTCCCTCAGAGACATCTTAGAAACAATATCAGAGTAGCGTTGGACATATTAGAGTATTATGAGGATCGGAGTGCAGAACAAGCTGCATTGCTATTCTTAGATGCCCAAAAGGCATTTGATAATGTGAAATGGGACTTTATTCTACAACAAAGTGAATATTTGAAGTTAGGACCTAAATTCTCTAATGTAATTAAGGCTATCTATCAAAAACAATATGCTACAATTTTAATTAATGGGGACTTACAGAAAAGTTTCAAATACAAAAAGGAACGAGACAAGGCTGTCCATTGTCACCACTGCTGTTCATTATGACATTAGAGGCTTTAATTAGGACAATTAAAAAGACAATGATATAAAAGGACTAAAAGTAAAAAGGGAAGAATTTAAATTACAGGCATTTGCAGATGACCTTCTTTTCATTCTGGAAGAACCTCAATCTTCAGGACCTAAACTTTTACAAAAATTGGATGAATTTGGTTTAGTAGCAGGATTAAAAATAAATAAAAAGAAAACAAAAATGATTACTAAAAATATGACAAGTAAACAGAAAGAATTACTGACCTCAACAATGGGCATTGAAATTGTTGAAAAAATTAAATATTTAGGAATCATTATATCCCCAGATATAGCACACTGAAGAAAGACAACTATGACCCACTTATTAAACAAATAAGGGAAGACCTAATAAGATGGAACAATTTAAAATTATCCTTTATGGGCAGGATAGCCACGATTAAAATGAATATCTTACCAAAAATTCTATTTCTCTTTCAAAACGCCCCATAAAATTAAAAAATCCTTCTTTGATGAATTAAATAGATTAACATCAAATTTTATTTGGCAAAAAAAGACCAAGGATAAAACTAAAATTACTACAAGATGCAACTGAAAGGGGGATTTGGCCTACCAGATTGGGAGCTGTATTATAGTGCTGCAATTATGACTTGGATAAAAGACTGGATAAATCACACAAATACAAGGATACTAACATTAGAAGGCTATAATCTCCAGACAGGATGGCACTTTTTCTTAGACAAGATAGTTTAAAGGGACACAGCTACGTTTTGAAACACAAAGTAAGACAGACACTTCTACACACCTGGTTCAAAATTAAGAAACAAATGTACATTCAAATACCAATCTGGATATCAACATTAGAAGCTTTGATGCATCCACACCTGCTAAGATACGATAAAATTATTACTTATGAAGAACTGTTAGATGAAAAAGGAGATTTACAAACTAGACAGCGGTTGAATGAACAGGGAATAGAATTGGAATGGTGGGCCTATCTACAACTCCAAGCTAAACATGCAGAAGACAAAAAGGAATTGGGTATTAGCAAAACTAGGACGGAATTAGATGAAATCTTGTTAGGACCAGATGTAAAAATGATTAAAAAACATACCAAGTATTATTACAAACTAAATTGGAAGAAGAAACAGTCAAAGAAACAATGATACGCTGGATGAGAGATTTTGGTCACAGCATAGCTTTGAATGATTGGCAAAATATTTGGACTAGAAATAAAAAAATAACCCTTGCAATTCCATTTAAAGAAAATCTGTATAAATTATTTTATAGATGGCATATAACACCAACAAGACTATCTAAAATGAATAATAAATTTTCCTCCTTTTGTTGGAAGTGTAATAAGGAAAGAGGTACATATTATCATATATGGTGGAGTTGTGGAAAGGCCCAGGAATATTGGAAAGAAATACATCAATGCTTACGAGAAATTTGTGATGTAGAGATTAATTTCAAACCAGAATTTTTTTACTGGGAATCACCAATAAGACCTATCCGAAGGAAATCTTTTATTTAATGATCCATATTATTACAGCGGCAAGGATGGCCTTTGCACAGAAGTGGAAAAACACTGAAACTCCAACAGAAGCGGAACTTACGAAGAAAATAATTGAGTGCGAGAAATGGACAAATTGACAATGGAAATTAAAAATAAGGAAGAAACGGACTATTACAAAACTTGGAACAACTTCTATGGA
>CM019151.1:162735771-162862351 GCA_009733165.1 Naja naja
AGTCACGCTGCAACAAGAAAGAGCGGAAGTGAAGTGATACTTTAGATACATTAGACTTTCGAATTACTTTCCCTTTCTAAACTTTAAACTTGTAACTCTTACATAGATACTTTCTCTGATTCTGTTTCTTTTTTTTCCTTTCCCTTTCTCCTTTTTATACTTGAAAATTTTTCTGTAATTATACTCTTACCTCTTGTCTTCCTATTTTCTTTCTAATCACTACTGTATATTAAGAAATAACTGTTAATATTTTGCTAATACTTTCTTAATATCTTAATATTTAAAATAACTATTTACCTAAAACTACTGAATCACATAATTATATAATTGATAAGCGTCTCACTAGAACTGTTGACTTAGGAAAGAATTATTTTTTTATGTTCTAAATATTAGAAAGATATGGATAGTATAAATAAGTATTGAATAAGTATATCTATGTTATATGTATTAAGATAATTAAGATAATTTTGTCTACACTAAAACAAAAGGGGAGGAGATTGGGATATAAACTTGACTTAGGTGGAAAGAAACAAGGGGAAAAAGTGAATTTCAATTGATATGATTTTGTGAAAAAACTCTAAGTGAAATTTGAAAAATGACTAGTACCACCAATATTTCTAAGACTGGCACAGTTAGGAAAGCTCCTAACCAATTATCAACTAGCCATGACAGTGCAGAGCCCCTCTGCACAAAGACAATTGAGAAACGCCCCTAAAGAACGTGCAAATTCCTCTAAGGACCTACAAGTTTTTGTTAAGCATGCAGGAAATGATGGTCAAAAATCACGGGAGATGAAAGAGGAAATTGGGTCGGTTAAAGTAATTTGAAAGACAAGATACAAAAGATAGATGAAAAATTTGAAATATTTATCAGGAGATGAGGAAAAATCAGGAAAAATATTAGAAATAGAAACAAAGGTGACCAAAGAGGAAAAGAGAGTAGATGAGCTGACAGAAAAGTTAGTAAGAGAGAATAAAGAATTGAAACTGCAATCATCCATCTCGAGTCAGAAAAAGCTGCATATTATTTAAGATTTCAAAATGTGAAGGAAGAAAGGGAAGAAAATCTATGGGAGGTTATGACAGATATTTTAGCTGGCACACTAGAGATGGAAAAGAAATTTAATGAAGGAAATTGACGAACTGTACAGAGTCCAACCACTACGCTAGGAGATTTAACCTACCAAGAGAGATACATGTTAAATTTGTCAAGAAATCCCTTAGAGATGAAATTCTACATAGATCCAGAGATAAGCTTCTACAGTATGCCGATAAAACAATAATATTCTTAAACAAACCCCCCCAAAAATAAGAGATTTGAGAAGACCATATCAATTTTTAACGACCAAACTGATAAAACAAAATGTTAACTTTAGATGGTTAGTCCCAGAAGGTATAATGGTTACCTGGCACAACAAGAAGTATAAAATTGAGACTATAGAGAAAGCAGAGATGTTTTTGACCAACACTTAAACAGGGAGGGAGTAGATGAAGACAGGGAAGAAGCTAGGAGAGCTGAAAGGAAAAGATTAGAGACATATAAAAGGTAATATAACTGACAGTAAAGATGATAGCAATGGGAAACCAGAAGTTCCAGAAGAACCCATGGACATTAGAATTACAAGGAGCGCTAAATATAGGATCCAATAAAACGTAAATCTATCCGATCTTATATCTTGGAACATAAATGGATTAAACTCACCGGTAAAAAGGAAAAGGTTTTTAAGCACCTACAAATTCAAAAAGCAGACATTATAGCACTACAAGAAGTCCATATCACCCAAAACAGAAACATCTGTTAGAGAATAAAAATTAGGCAATATGTTTCGGCTTTAGACCAAAAAAAAAGAGAGGAGTAGTACTTTATTAAAAGATAGGATCCCTGCTTCATTAATATACTCTGACAAAGATGGTAGGACACTTATGGTAGAAGTTGAACTGGGACAAATTAAATGTTTACTAGCAGTAATTTATGCACCAAATGGCCCCCAGAATTCTTTTTTCAGAAATTATATGATAAACTTAAAGAATTGCAATATCAACAGTTATTTATCATAGGAGACTTCAATGCAGTTGTAAATAAACTATTAGACTATAAAGGAAATAACACCAATCTGGAAAAAAAATTACCAAAAATATTTTTGATCTCATGAAGGAATTTAATATTAGTGACGTCTGGAGAGAGAGGAACATGAAGAAAAAACAGTTTACTTATTATTCTAACCACCACATGTCCTGGTCAAGACTTGATATGGTTTGGGCACCAAAAATTAAACTCAGAATTCTAGATATAACAATGGAACCAACTACACTAGCAGACCATAATATGATTAGGCTTAGATGGGAAGGACAACAACCACAATCAAACAATTGGATGCTCCAGAGGTCGATTTTAAAAGATGAAGTTTTTAATAATATACTGACAAAAGAATTAGAATTTTTTTTTCAAGAAAATAACCCTCAAGACACCTCCCTTCAAAACAATTGGGATACTGCCAAAGCAGTGATGAGAGGAGTGTCTATTAAATACATGGCAAGGAAAATAGAGAAAAAGACAAAAGAAAATAAAATTACAGCAGGAATATGATGAATGGCATGAAAGACTCCAAACCACCCCACAAGATGAGCAAGTCAAATTTCAATTGGATAAGATCAAACATAAAATAAATTTAACTGAGAAGGAGGAACTAGCTCAGAAACTAAAGAAGACAAAGCAATACCAATTTGAAAAGCAAATAAACCAGGACGTTGGTTAGCCTCTAAACTTAAAAACAAATGAAAAAGATGGATTACTAAATTAAGAAATGAACAAGGGATATATGTTATAAAGAGGAGGATAAAAGGCAGATTATTCAAAAATACTATAAAGATCTATACACAGAGACAAGTCATGTTACAGAAGAACAAATTTTAAAATACTTAAAAAATACAGATCTCACACAAATTTCAGAAGAAGATGAAAAAGCGTTAAACCATTTTATAACCCTTCAAGAAGTCTATGAGGCTATCAACAAACAAAAATAGATAAAGTCCCAGGTCCAGATGACTTACCAGCAGAGATTTATAAAGCACAACAAGAAATTTTAGGAAAGGAAATGGTAAAAATTTTCAATGAAGTTTTAGACAAAGCGAATTGTCCTCAATCATGGCAAGAAGCTAAAATATCCATCATTCCCAAATCAGGCTCTGATCTAACAGAACCAGGGAACTATCGGCCAATCTCTCTCCTTAATGTAGATTATAAAATCTTTATGACGATCTTGGCAGAGAGACTAAAAAAATACTTAATAAACTCATATCCCCTGACCAAAATGGCTTTCTCCCTCAGAGACATCTTAGAAACAATATTAGAGTAGCGTTGGACATATTAGAGTATTATGAGGATCGAGTGCAGACCAAGCTGCACTGCTATTCTTAGATGCCCAAAAGGCATTTGATAATGTGAAATGGGACTTCATTCTACAACAAAGTGAATATTTGAGGTTAGGACCTAAATTCTCTAATGTAATTAAGGCTATCTATCAAAAACAATATGCTACAATTTTAATCAATGGGGGACTTACAGAAAAGTTTCAAATACAAAAGGAACGAGACAAGGCTGTCCATTGTCACCACTGCTGTTCATTATGACATTAGAGGCTTTAATTAGGACAATTAAAAAGACAATGATATAAAAGGACTAAAAGTAAAAGGGAAGAATTTAAATTACAGGCATTTGCAGATGACCTTCTTTTCATTCTGGAAGAACCTCAATCTTCAGGACCTAAACTTTTACAAAAATTGGATGAATTTGGTTTAGTAGCAGGATTAAAAATAAATAAAAAGAAAACAAAAATGATTACTAAAAATATGACAAGTAAACAGAAAGAATTACTGACCTCAACAATGGGCATTGAAATTGTTGAAAAATTAAATATTTAGGAATCATTATATCCCCAGACATAGCACACTGAAGAAAGACAACTATGACCCACTTATTAAACAAATAAGGGAAGACTTAATAAGATGGAACAATTTAAAATTATCCTTTATGGGCAGGATAGCCACGATTAAAATGAATATCTTACCAAAATTCTATTTCTCTTTCAAAACGCCCCATAAAATTAAAAAATCCTTCTTTGATGAATTAAATAGATTAACATCAAATTTTATTTGGCAAAAAAAGACCAAGGATAAAACTAAAATTACTACAAGATGCAACTGAAAGGGGGGGATTTGGCCTACCAGATTGGGAGCTGTATTATAGTGCTGCAACTATGACTTGGATAAAAGACTGGATAAATCACACAAATACAAGGATACTAACATTAGAAGGCTATAATCTCCAGACAGGATGGCACTTTTTCTTAGACAAGATAGTTTAAAGGGACACAGCTATGTTTTGAAACACAAAGTAAGACAGACACTTCTACACACCTGGTTCAAAATTAAGAAACAAATGTACATTCAAATACCAATCTGGATATCAACATTAGAAGCTTTGATGCATCCACACCTGCTAAGATACGATAAAATTATTACTTATGAAGAACTGTTAGATGAAAAGGAGATTTACAAACTAGACAGCGGTTGAATGAACAGGGAATAGAATTGGAATGGTGGGCCTATCTACAACTCCAAGCTAAACATGCAGAAGACAAAAAGGAATTGGGTATTAGCAAAACTAGGACGGAATTAGATGAAATCTTGTTAGGACCAGATGTAAAATGATTAAAAACATACCAAGTATTATTACAAACTAAATTGGAAGAAGAAACAGTCAAAGAAACAATGATACGCTGGATGAGAGATTTTGGTCACAGCATAGCTTTAAATGATTGGCAAAATATTTGGACTAGAAATAAAAAATAACCCTTGCAATTCCATTTAAAGAAAATCTGTATAAATTATTTTATAGATGGCATATAACACCAACAAGACTATCTAAAATGAATAATAAATTTTCCTCCTTTTGTTGGAAGTGTAATAAGGAAAGAGGTACATATTATCATATATGGTGGAGTTGTAGAAAGGCCCAGGAATATTGGAAAGAAATACATCAATGCTTACGAGAAATTTGTGATGTAGAGATTAATTTCAAACCAGAATTTTTTACTGGGAATCACCAATAAGACCTATCCGAAGGAAATCTTTTATTTAATGATCCATATTATTATAGCGGCAAGGATGGCCTTTGCACAGAAGTGGAAAACACTGAAACTCCAACAGAAGCGGAATTTACGAAGAAAATAATTGAGTGCGCAGAAATGGACAAATTGACAATGGAAATTAAAATAAGGAAGAAACGGACTATTACAAAACTTGGAATAACTTTTATGGATGGTTAGATAAGAAAAAGACTTAACAGACTTTCTGAATTGGACTTAACAAATGATGGACAATGAATGATATGAGCCTAGCCGTACTAGGTTCGACTGTAACATATGTTTTGTGTTTGATTACGTTTTGTTTATGTCAGTGTTTGTTTGTTTGGTTATGTTTAATTACTAAATAAAACGAATTAAAAAATTTAAAAAAAAAAACAAGCAATTACAAATTGCTCTATTATCCCCAGGATATGCCCAAAATATATCCTTAGAGATAATAACCCCCAGTGAAGAACCACAACAGATGCTTTGGCATTGGGAGTACTTGTAGGACCATCTTCTCTGACCAATTTCAATCTGCACAACTCAAGATGGCCTAGGAGAACCAACTTTTGGTTTCCATTAGATGCCGAAGGTTGTAGGGTTCTGTTGCTTCTGCTGCTGCTGTACAATTTGAAATACTTCCATCCAGAAGTTTGATCACCCCCCAAAAAATTATTCTATAATTTTCTATAATTAATTTAAATAATGAAACTATTTTGTAACTATTTCAGGGAATTGAAATGACATCATCAGTTATAATATGATTTATTAGTTTTGCATAATTAAGCTTAATTAATGGATGTTTCTTCATAATAAGGACATTTTTAATAATTTTAATTAATGAATGTAAACTACCAAGAATCTCCTTTAATTACGGAGGATACAAGTAAAATGAATGAATAAATGAATGAACTATGCACACTCATTTTAAGCTTCATATGCATGGAAAGGCACTTTATTAAAAGATCCTTCATTTTTCTGTGCTCTTAGATACTGGTTACTTCTTGCCATATTATGGACCATATCTAATACAAAGCATAGTAACATTTTACTAAATTAGTTTTGTTTACTCCTATGAAGTGGGACTTCAAATTTGGAAGCAGGCCATTTATCAGAGAGCTGATAACCTGTCTTCTACCAATGACTACATTCTCACACAGTAAAGATTTATTACTTCATTGTTTACTTATTCATCTAGTAAGTTTTATTATCACATGACAATCTGCAGGTTAAAACACTGCAGTTCATTCTACAGGACAATAAAAATATTATCACTCAAAGTTATAGTTTTGCAAGCAAAAAACAATATTCACAAATATTTCTAGAGATATAATCTTAATAACAAATGCATACATTAAGCTAGAATTAAGAAGACTTAATTAAAATGCTGCAGAATTAAAATGCTGCTTCTGCAAAGAAGCTGAAAAAAATATCTAATTAGCTGCTGCAAAATAGATCACAGAGACTAACTACAAACCACAGCATGACAAAGTACAGTAGCAACAATGGTGCACTAGAATATCTTGGGGGGGACCCTTTAGCCTGCAAGCAAAAATTGGTGAGACCACGTAACAGACAAAGTAGTAGAAAGTGAAAAGGCTGCAACAGTATGGGACTTCAGAATTCAAACAGACAAGAACCTGCCACACAACACCCCCATATGTAACAATTGTTGATATGAAGGAGAAAAAAAAAGTCTAGCTAGTGGATATTGCAGTATTTGGAGAGTATTATTATTGCAGTATTTGGAGTATTTGAAGAGAAAGAACTGGAGAAAACCACAAAGTACAAGGATCTGCAAACAAGAGTAGAAGGTTTGAGGCAAAAGAAAGCAAAGATAGTATCAATAATAATGAGTGTTTTGGGTATAATTCCAAAACATCTGGAGCATCACTTGAGCATCATTGGCATTAACAAAATCACCGTCAGTCAACTGCAAAAGGGAGCCTTACTTGGAACACGTTATGTCCTGCAACAATACTTTTAACACCATCAAACAACGACATCTGCCCATTTCAGATCCTTGTGAAGGACTCAGTAGCTGGATAAAAATCCCAAATCCAGTCTAAAAGTCTGTCTGACTGTGCGATCAACCATAATAATATTGTTTCATGTTTCAGGAAAATAGACTAACATATTATATATTATAATAAAAACTAACAAGAAACCAAAGCTAGGGGGGCTTTGGCAGAATTCCATTCACCCAGTTTTGCCAGGCAGCTATGTGAGACCCTAGAACAGCATACTGTACATTACATCTCTTCTCCACAAGCTGCATTGGTTGCCACTTGCCAGTTTCCTTTTTGGTCCAATTCAAGGTGCTGGTTTTGACCTTGAAAGCCCTTCATCAGACAAGGCTGGGTATTTGAGAGATCACTTTCTTCCAATTATAACTGTCATCCAGTGAAGTCCAGCAGAAGAGATATGCTGCCAGTCCTGTCTGTGAAACAATTTCATCTGGTGGGACACTGTCCCCATCACACACACACATACCCCGTGTGAAATTGGCTTTATCCTTGATGTTAAGTTTGCATAGAGAGGCAGGACGCGGAGTGCTACAGCTCAAAGTTTATTGTGATTTCAGCTCAGAACAGACCCAAATGTCTCAGGCGCGGCAGCCTTTTATAGCCGGCTGTTGCGGCTGTCAGCCAATCAGAGTGCAGGGTTTTCCCGCACTTTTACAACCAATGAATTCAAACACTTTATAACACAACCAGTCATTTTGAACTCTGCATACATAACACCCCTCCCCACCAGGTTTGGTCCATACTCAAAACCCCATCTATCTAATATACTCTTGTAAATAGGTGGGGCTTTTACGGGTACGTTGAGACCTGCGTGGTTCAGGTGTTTTGTGAGTCTCACTAGGTGAGGAAGGAAATGTTTATGCCAACATTCCTTTATTGGGACTTCTTGTACTAGTAGAACCTGATTGGTTACTACAACCTGGTCTCTCCTCCCAATCCATCTCCAACCCAATGTCACCCCCCAAATCTGGTAGTGGATCACAATCTTCCATTTGTAAACTTGGATGTTGACACCCTAACAGGTTTTGAGATGTTTCCTGTCGAGTTAGCTCGTTACACATGGGGTGGATTCTCACTTGCTGATTACCTTCATTATCTCCCCCTTCCCCCCTAGAAGAAGCCTGGAATCCGGAGAGGAGCAAGGGCGATGCTCCAGAGGCAGTCTGGATCGTAACTGGTCTATGTGCCTACTCCACAAAACACCATCCTCAGTTTGAACCCTGTAAGACCTGGGGCCTGTAACCTGGGTTATCTCAGCAGGAATCCACAATGGTTCACCCACAAGGTTTTTAGCATAAACAGGATCCCCCACAGTGAATGTGTGAAATTTGCTGGTGGAATCTAGTGGTGCGTTGGGTGGGGTGAAGGCGGTCCAGGGTAGTCCTGAGTTTTCTACCCATCAAAAGCTCAACTGGGGTTAAGTTAGTGGATGGACTAGGAGTGATGTGTTGGATACTGAGTAGTTTTTCAACTTTCTCAGTGATGTCCCCTGGACCCAATTGTTGGAGTTTCTCCTTGGTAAATCATACCATGCGAAGGATGCCCAGGGGCAGTAAGGATGCCCAGGGGCAGTAAGGGCATGTCTGATACCCTGTTGTGCTAAATATGATTCAAAAATGTTAGCAGTAAATTGAGGACCATTGTCAGAAACAAGTACATCAGGTAACCCATGAGTTACAAAAAGTTTCTTAAGCTGTTTGATAACAGCGTCTGCTGTGGTGGAACCAATGGGGATAACCTCTAACCATCTGGAGTATGCATCAACTACAATAAGGAAAGTGTGCCCCCTGATAGGGCCAGCAAAATCAATGTGAATCCTGGACCATGGCCCCCTAGGACATTCCCATTCATGTTTGGGGGCGAGAGGTGGAGCAGGCCTTACTTGCTGACAGTTTGGGCAGGATGCAACCCAGGAATAACCACCCTGTTACCCCACAAAATGCATCCCCTCAAGACAGATAATTCAGTTTGTCTGGATTTAAAAGGTTGGGAAACTTGAGTAGATCATGTAGTGGCCAACCCTTTTTAATCCAGCCCACAATAGGAGCCAATAAAGTGTCTTTGGCAGTTTCTCTAGCAATTTCAGCAGCATGGACTGGAAGTTTGGCAACAGTTTCTAAAACGAAGGTGTAAGTTTTAGGAGCAGGGTCCTCAGTGTGCAAAGGAAGTGGGCAGAGACTCAAAGCATCAGCGTGCCCAATGTCTTTTCCTGGTCTGTGGATGAGTTTATATGAATAAGCAGCAAGAAATTCAGTCCATCTCAGCATTCTTGGTGACAAGATGGTGGGCGTTGGTCTGCCCCCTGCCACAATGCCTAAAAGAGGTTTGTGATCTGTAACAATGGTGAACCTTCTCCCATATACGTACTCATGGAACTTCTTGACTGCTGCCATGATAGCCAACGCTTCCTTGTCCAATTGACTGTAATTTCTATCTGCTTTGGTCAAAGTGGGAGAGTAAAATGCAATAGGGGCTTCCCTTGCATATCTTTGTTTTTTATCAGTCAGATTCCACAAGAGCGAGTGCCATCCCGTTTGTAAGTCATGCCCCTCTAATGTTAATATTCTTTTATTTTCTAATTTCACCCATTCCCTTATCCATACCAAAATTGCAGCTTTATAGTAAACTTCCCAATCCGGGAGTCCGAATCCACCTCTACTTTTATAGCCGGCTGCCGCGGCTGTCAGCCAATCAGAGTGCAGGGTTTTCCTGCACTTTTACAACCAATGAATTCAAACACTTTACAACACAACCAGTCATTTTGAACTCTGCATACATAACACTTGACATCCTTCCAGAAATCATGGCTGTGTCATCAGGCCTGAAGATCTCAAGGAAATGGTGACTTCATGAGACGACCACATTGTTTTTAGAATCAATTCTCTCCATTATCTGTTATTAATAATATTGTTAAAGTCTTTTAATTACAGTTTTTTTTAACATTTGGATTTTATGACTGCTTTTATTTTAAGCCCCATAGTCACTTTATTGTGAGATGGGAGTCTACATAAGTAAGATAGATGACAGACAGACAGACAGACAGATGATAGATTTATAAATTATAGATTAACCCAAGGTTTTGTGGCCCTTGATATATTTATATTTTTGAAAAAGTAGTTATCACTTGTGATGGACTTTGCCTATACAAATAGTGAATGTTGCAATGAAGACAAGAAGAACTTTGCATTTTGAAAAGGGTTAGGAAGAATTGTATCATATCTCATACAAGCACAGTATTTTTCTCCTGTTAATTAAAGTATCCACATCAATTTTCAGTGTTCTAAAAAAAGATATTGCTATTGCTGATTCAAGGGTGGCTTTAATGAGTTAATTCCTTAAAGCAGCCACATTTTTTTCTAGGCTTATGCTCATAACAGTGCTTGGATTGTATGAGATCTGAAGCATTGCTTCCTAATCATTTTCAGCGTGTGCATAGCTATCAGTGGTGTATTAACCATTAAGCAGACTAAGTATGTGCTTAGGGCATCAGGCCCAAAGGGGGCACCACAAAACTTTTATGTAGCCTAAGCTTGGCTTCGTTTGTACAAAGGAGGGGGCACCAAGATTTGTCAGTGCTTAAGGAACCAGTGAGCCTTAATCCGCCACTGACAGCTATAACAGACTCTGTCATGACATGCTTTTCCAGTAAGCAAACTGCTGAAGCTAAAAAAACAAACTGCATATCAAATTATATACAAGACAGTTTACACACCCATACCACACTTAGACACACCCACATCCTAAACTTTATCATATAAACACATCCTAGAATAAATGATTTTGAAGCTGAAATATAGTCTTCAGTTATACCCATTGAACAAATAGAACATTTCTCATGAACATTAAAATTTAAGATGTGGCAACCATTATCAATAAAATTCAAGGAAAAATGTTTCATGATGTGATAGATGAACCCACTTTCTTGTTTGAATTTGCAGTGTGGGGAAAAACTGCAGTAAATTGAGACGCGTTTTTGGGAAATGCTTGCATTTAATAGGTTCCACTTGTTTTCTGGCTATAATCAAGTGTGGTTCCTTCCAGTTATTTAAGGAAGGACATTGTAATTCAGCTGCATGTAATTCTTAAGAGTGAAATCTCTACACAAATGCAGTTTACAGCAACTAATATATCCAGAGGAAAATTAATATAAGCCTTGATAAACCTAACAGATTTAATATCTTTGTGACAAACAAAATGCACTTAAACCAAGAATGATCTATTAGTAATACAAAGTGCTTGGCATGCTTTTGTATATAAAAAGGGTATAAAACTCTTAAGGAAAATTCAAGGAATGAATTGATTGCATTCTGTTTTGAGTGAAAGTGATCAGATTGCATATATACAATATTTTGTTACTTGGAGATTATATGAATTCCTTGAGAATTTAAACATGAAATAATCAGACATATAATGTATGAAACATTTTTCAAGTGCAATAATATTTCTATTGTGCATTTTTATTATTGGTTTATCATAGCACATTTTGTGGAAAATATGATGATGCTATCATTTTTAGACCTTAATGTGAGTTACCTTTGATTGGAGAACTCTTTTAAGGAATTATGACTATGGGCTAAGAACACAGTAGAATATAAATGCCTTTTAAAAATAGAAAATAGCGCATACCTCATCAACTTGTCCAACAGCTCCAAAAATCTTTGCCATTTGCCCTATCAAATTAGGAAAAGTTTCCCCAGTTTCTTTCAGTACAGGCAGTAAATTGGCCAACAGTTCTGGTTCATAATCTGATATTTCTATGAATATGTCTAGGATGATGTCATTATAAAGAGGGTCTCTTAGATGATCAATTAGAGAAGAAATACATTCTTTGAGAACCTACAAGAAAGGTGAAATATAAATTCAGTCTGCTTTTTGTAAAAAAAAAATCCATCTGCTTGAAATTCTTAAATAAGTCAATTCAACTTCAATTATTTTCAACATATACTGACAGGATACTGCTAGAAGTTATACATTATTTGATTTAGCATTTCTTACTAAGGAAATTCTTTAAAAATTTCTACAGTATTTACAAGATTCTCTGCTTAGACCAGTGGTAGAATTCAATTTTTTTTACTACCGGTTCTGTGGGCATGGTTTGTTGGGCGTGGCTGGGAAAAGATACTGTAAAGTCTCCAGTCAGAGGTGGTATTTGCTGGTTTTCTGAACCACTCAAAATTTCCACTACCGGTTCTCCTGAACTGGTCAGAACTTGCTGAATATCACCTCTGCCTTAGACTAATATGTTTTATTTATCTTTTTAAAAATTTCAGTTGAAGTCTCTGATGATAGATTATTGTGAAAAGGCAACATAAATTCCCATTAGCCTCCCTATACAGCAGGGGTGTCAAACTAGTGGCCTGTGGGCCAGATGTGTCCAGATGCCTGTCCCAGCTCCATGAAGGGGAAAATGTTGAAATACATCATGGGATGGCAACGTGATGCTGCGAGTTTGACACCCGTGATATACAGGTAGTAGTCCTTGACTTAAAACAGTTAGTGAGCATTAGATGTTACAACAGCACTGAAAAATGTCACTTATGACTGTTCACACTTAACAACGGTTGCAGGATCCCCATAGTCACATGATCAAAATTCAGGCACTTGGCAACTGACTCATATTTAGGACTGTGGCAATATCCTGGGGTCATGTGCAGAGGTGGTATTCAGCAGATTCTGACCAGTTTTGGAGAACTGGTAGAGGAAATTTTGAGTAGTTCAGAGAACCAGCAAATACCACCTCTGACTGGCCCCACCCCCATCTATTCTCTGCCTGCTGAGTCCCAGCTGATTGGCTGGGTCTTCTTTTGTTGCCCTGCACAGGAGAATAGAGCTGGAAAACAGGTTAGTGGGATAGGGAGGGAATGGAGATTTTACAGTATCTTTCCCCTGCCATGCCCACCAAGCCACGCCCACCAAACCACCCCATACCCACCAGCCACGCCCACAGAACTGGTAGTAAAAAAAATTTGAATCCCACCACTGGTCATGTGCTCACCTTTTGTGAACTGCTGACAAGCAAAGTCAATTGGGAAACCTGATTCACTTAACAATCATGTTATTAACTTAAGAACTTTAGAGATTACTTAACAACTGTGGCAAGAAAAGTCGTAAAATGGGGCAAAATTCACTCAACAAATTTAACAATGGAAATTTTGGGCTCAATTATGGTTGTAAGTCGAGGACTACTTGTATTGTACTGGAAAGTACATATTTACAGCAGTTAGGATTTAGGTCATTGACAGTCTGATAAATTGTAATCATATCCCTGTAAATTAATTGAAATCTATCAAATCTAGGCGCATTGTTGCTATCACAGGAAAAAGGTGGAAATGGAATCATACATGCATGGGTGTGATTTATGGAACTATGCTGAAAATCTATTGTGTGAATTCCCCATGTACTGGTTTTGCAATATCATGACTAAAAACTGAAATTATAATCTACATGAGTCTGCAAGAATTCATCTGAACATGGTAGGAAACCAAGTTAATGAACATGCTTTACAAAAATCTAAATGTACAGGCTTAAATTTTCCACAAGACACAAATAATTTAAAAAGAAAATCTTGAATATCACAATAATAGTTTTGCTTGTAATTAGGACCAATTACATATGCATCACTAGATAGTGACATTTATTTATTCTGTGTATAGTGTGATTATGCCTAAATCAAGAAAACCATACGCACCACCCAAAATGAAAAATAAGATATTTAAGACAGAATTATGTTCATTTATACAAAACAGAAAAAGTAGTCACTTTAACCCATTATCTGACTCTGAAGCTTATTTTATCTTAATTTATAGTATATTATCTACCTAAACAAGTATGGAAGATTTCAATTTATATCTTACAAGAAAGTCTAAATGCTCTTTTTTTACTTTATGGCCCAGTTTATAGATCATAAGGAATACAAATAAGTGTATCTGCATAAACTAAATTTATAGCAAGGCATTCTTTGGAAATGCTGCTCTTGCTCTGCGCTTATGATGAATTCTAAGGCAATTTTTTTGTATCCTGTTTATTTTGAGACACTTGACAGTAGCATGCAAGATATTTATTCCAGCTGAATTTCTCAGTCATTAAAAAGTGAAGCCTGCTTTGAGTCTCCATTACTTCCTATACACATCCATGTAGTTGTCTTAATTATAATTAGAACTGTTTTGTTGGTGATTTGTTCCGAGCGATTTTTCAACTTCTCAATCTGGTCTGGAAATTTCCTGTTCAAAAAGTAGCCAACCCAACCTTGCTTAGCTGCTGGTTGGCATTTTTTCCCTCTAGAAATAGGTTGCATTCTTTCTTGTGAGCAAGTGGCATTTGAACACCATATTCAATAGGCCTCTAACTTGACCTGCATAATTTGTCCTATACTGATTCTCACTAGTAGAAGGAAGGACTGCTGGCCTTATTTCTTTTAATGGCTTTTCTACCATAAACTAGAAATCAGATAGGTTTCCTAGATCAAACTGGTGTTCAGGAGATCAAACTACTTCTGTTCATAATGTGATAACTTCATCAATAACCAAATAACATTTTGGCTAGACTAAATCTATATATATATCACACTTTGAATCCAGATTTTTTCCCTCTAAGTCATTGAAAGCAGTATATATTGATATTGTTTATTAATTAAATTTTTATGCTGCTTATCTCCCCTGTAAGGCGACTCTGAGCTGTTTACAGATTATATTATTTGATTTCATGCTGTTAGCTGCTCTGTAATATAAGCTTCTGCTGAAAGGCAATAAGTTATATTAAGTCTTCTCAATTAGGTTTATGGATGACCAGATCTGACCCTTTCTCTCTTTTAAGGTCTTGAAATGCAAGGTCACAATTTACAAAGGAAGTCTCAAAGACCCCCCAATATCTTTAACAGAAGAACAGGTTATGCTGAAAGTTAAAGTATATGGCCTATACTTTAAACAAAGGCCAAAATGGGTTCTGTCAGAGAGGAATTATGTAAGAAATTATAGTCCCTCCGTTGCTATATATTTTGTAAAAGTTCCTTCAACTGTAACGTATAAATTCCTGGAGCTCTTTTTTATTTTTTTCAAAAACTTCTGAAATGTATATATCCTATAATCTGGTACTGTTGTATTTTATAAGGTCTAATGTGAGGTAGCACAATCATTCTGCCTACACAACAGAACTGGCTATACATGAAATGTTTGTACTATGTTATTTTTTTCTGCTTTCTTCTAAAATTACTTAATCATAAAACATCTTTATCTTTGTAAAGATACATATTGGGGGTTGTGGACAATGATGTCAGATCATTAGCACAAGACTTATCTGAACCAGTCTAACTTTGAGAACCAAAGAAATATCCTATTACAAGACATGATTCATAAGGGACATAAGGGATGTGCTAACCTTGGAAGAACAATGTTCTCTTGTGATGTTTGTGAGATTACTTGCATTATTAGACTTGGAAATTCAGGGTTAGAATAACCCTTATTTTGCAAGCTTTGGAGCCCTTCCCTGCTTACAGGCCATGGAGATTCAGTGGCAAAGTGTCAATTATCATTGCAGCAATTGGCACATATTGTACTTATTTATGCAAGAGTTATAATTAAGCCAAATGTATTGGGAAACCTCTTATCTTTGTGCAGTGAATATTATTTGAGGACAGGGTCATTCCCTTTTAACACTTTATTGTATACAATATTATGGAGAAACTATTTTTTTATATTTGTCAGAAAACTTGTATTAGTTTTGACTCAATAATGTTAAGCTCATAGACCATATTCCTTTGGAAATAGTCTTAATTTTTTATATTAAAAAAAGAATTATTTTGCTTTCTGATTGGAAGGCTTCTGGTTTTCTAATCCTCCAGGGCTATCGGTAGGAGGTGTTTTCATCACCTGATTATTCTCAGATGAATGAAACATTTTGTGCTTGAGATGACATTCATCTTTGTTACTCAATACACTCTTACTATATGAATGTGGAGAGGACAGTCAAAACTGTACTTCCTATATTCAATCCCTAATCCAATAAAAAAAATGGGAATTCGTGAATGTACAAATGTACAAGCATTAGTCCTTTTTTCCACACCAGTCTCAAAAAAGCTAATTATATTATTATATGGAGAGAGTTCAATATAGCATACATTAATGAAAAAATGATAATTGAAGCAAAGGATAGACCTTGATCTCCCATAAATTTATAGCATGTCATTGTGGTTAGGAATGATTCAACTTTTACTGGACATGGCATAATAAGTATTTTCCTGATGAACAATGAGTCAGAGTGTGTGATCTGATGCACAATAATCTTTTATGTATTATTATATTATTATTATTAGCTGCAAAATTGAAATTTTGCATTTAGGGAGTCTAATCTAAAACAAACTATATGAAAACCAGGCAGGATTATATCTGATTAGTACCTGGATGTGGAACCACCCCAAAAAATCTAAGATCTAAATATTAGATTGGGAAATGAAAGTATTTTGCTGAAATCATTAAAACAAGAAATTCACTGGCTTCTGTAAGTGGCTTTTAGAGTTTGCAATACTGAAAATTGAAGCTTTGTCTTTCCCCATTTTGGCTTCATTCCAAAAAATACCAATGTTAAATTAAGACACCTGATTAGAGATTAATAAGTGCACCAATTAATAAATTCACTAAATAATAACCTTCACTTTTTGGTGAAGGTTGTTGAGAGTGTGGTGGCCAGACAATTTCCGCTTTTCCTGGATGAAACGGACTACCTAGATCCGTGCCAATCGGGCTTCCGGCCGGGTTTCAGCACGGAGACGGCATTGGTCGCACTGATGGATGATCTCTGGAGGGCGCGGGACAGGGTTTTTTCCTCTGTCCTGGTCCTGTTAGACCTCTCAGCGGCTTTCGATACCATCGACCATGGTATCCTTTTACGCCTCACGGGTTGGGGTGGGGGCACTGTTTTTCGGTGGCTCTCCTCCTACCTGGGCGGTCGCAATCGGTGTTAGCAGGGGGCAGAGATCGGCCCCAGGGCACTCACTTGTGGGGTCCCTCAGGGTCGTTCTCTCCCCTTTTATTTAATATCTACATGAAACCGCTGGGTGAGATCATTCGTGGTTTTAGTGAGGTATCATCAATATGCTGATGATACACAGTTATATATCTCCACCCCAGGCCAGATCAGTGATGCCCTCTCCGTGATGACTCGCTGTCTGGATGCGGTACGGATCTGGATGGACGGAAATATGCTTCGACTCAACCCGCCAAGACTGAGTGGCTGTACATACCGCACGGTCCAGTTTGGAATGTCCATCGCTGACCATAGGGGAGTGGTGCTGCCCCTGTGGATAGGGCTAGGAACCTGGGGTCCTCCTGGATGCACGGCCCGTTGGAGGAGCAGGTGGGAGCCGCCACCAGGGGGCTTTGCCCAGGTCCGGCTGGTTCGCCAGCTTCACCCGTTCTGGACCACGATGCCCTGCGACGGTCACTCATGCCCTTGTTACTGACTACTGCAACGCTCTATCTAGGACTGCCCTTGCACACCACCCGAGATTGCAGCTGGTGCAAAATGCGGCGGCGTGGTGATGGGAGTTCCCCGTTCTCCCATGTCCCTCCCGCGCTGCCTGCATTGGTTGCTGGTTGCGCCCGAGTGAGGTTCAAGGTTCTAACTTTAACATACAAAGTCCTTCATGACATGGGTCCCTATTATTTAAGGGAGCGACTGTTGCCGACATCGAATACTAACCGCCCTGTACGATCTCACAGACAGGGCTTGGGTCCCGCCAGCCGGACAGTGCCGCTGGCGGTCCCCAATGACGGGCCTATTCTGTTATGCCCCTGACCTCTGGAATCAACTTCCCCTGGAGCTCCGCCTGGCCCCTGACCTCCGCACTTTCCGTCGCGACCTGAAGACCTGGTTGTTTAACCAACCCGGGCTGTGACCCTGGGGTGGGGTGGTTTTTAGAGTTTTAATGCTCTGATTTTAGTGTTAATTCGGCTTGATTGTTTAATTTGGTTTTATCTAACTTATTGCTGTGTGATTTTTTTTGTAAGTCACCCGAGTCCTTTCGGAGAGGGGGCGGCATATAAGTCGAATTAATAATAATAATAATAATAATAATAATAATAATAATAATAATAGTGAATTATTCACTAAGCTAAAGTGAAGCCCAAAGAGAGGATACTCTATACTCCTGAGCATGGCTGGCTTAGGAATTCTGGGAGTTGGAGTCCACAGGTCATAAAGGGGAAATAGTTTCCCACCCCTGCTCTACATCAAGACTGATTCAGCCAACTGATTCAGCCTGTGCTGAACTTTCCTCTTTGGGGAACTGATGTCTAACTGGTTTTCAAACTCAGCAAATCTTAATGCAAAGTTCATTATTCTTGAAAAGTTATAGGTAGGAATTTTGGATCCTGGCCTAGTGAGAAGTTTAATTGTTCTGGGGTGTATCAAAATTACAGGCTCCTTTGACTTAGGAGCCACATGTTTTGAGTTGGCCAAATATGAAATGAACAAAAAATTACCTTGGGCTGTTTTTTCTTTGCAACGGTTAGCAAAAGCTGTAGAAGATATTGCTGTTCAGATGGTTCCAGATGAGGCATCAGTCCTACCAATTCTCTCATGTGGTTGCTTAAAGGTTCTTGTTGCTTTTCATACAAAGAAGGCAATACACGGAGCAACGTGGAATTCCCTGTGAAGAATATGGGAACAGAATCATAACAAAGAGCCTGTTCTATTTTTTCTGTCAACAAGGCTTTAATTCTGAATGGTCTCAAGCTGAAAAGATAAAGCAAAACAGAATCAAGATTTTATTACCCATGGTTTCTGGGAACGATGTCTGTGGGAACTGAATGTTTGCACCAAACACATGGCAGAACAAGAGAAAAACATTTATTAAATATTATTTAATATGGAATGTGACTAAGTAAGGCAATATGGCTTTGCATATGAACCAAAATTATTTTTAAATGTTATTTAAACTGAGTATTAAACAATATGGTTATACTAACTGTTAAATAACTATTTTAAAAACCCATTATAATTTACCCATTCTCTATCCCACCTCAGCTTCAATTTAAGTAGCCTATGTGACACTTAAGCAAGCTATGCTAAAGAGAAATCTGGAAGCAATATTTATAACTATGCATTTAATACAAAGATACACTGATAACAACATAGGATACAATTGCTCAGATGCTGATAAAGTATGGGGGAGGGAGGTGGAGAGAATAAACAAGGCAAAATAGTTTTACAATTCTGGAAGAATGTTTGATGAAGTGTATGCACAAGCTGAATTGAAGCCAAATTCACAGAGAAATCTTTAACATGAAACATCATACAAGCCAGCTCTGGAATGACTGAAGTTCCATGCTGACAACATATGGAAAACATCTGCCTATCATGATATTACATGGTTTCATTCTCTAAATCTTCAAAACATACTGAAACTCTCTGTGGACTTACTTTCTAGCAAAAAAATATTCATGTTGGACTTCTGTACTTTCTATTATTTTAAACCAGGTTACTCATCAACTATAGGATAGTAAAACTTCAGTCTTTTAAATAGAAACATCAGTTGTTACTGCACTTTCCCTCCTAAATTCCTGGAATGCCTCCTTCATCCCCCTATACACATATGCACGCACACACACTCACACACACACATATATTTGCACCACAAATATATATTTATACACACATACTATATCAGCATCTTGTAATAAATTTAAAATGGTTAATTCTAGATGACATCACTTTCTAATTAGCACTCCTGTCCGAGAATCATGCACATACAATAGTTTCTCATCAAATAGATATGAACTAACAATACTTATTCACCATGTCTTTGACATAAAATACTGCTTACTTTAATCTTGGCCTTAAAAATGACCAAATGGAATTCAGATCTGTCAGTAGATTTACTCACAGTTTTTCAATTTATTTATTGGGGGGATCTCAAAATCTATTTCAAACAAGAGATTTGTCCCTCACTGTCTTATCTTTATCTTAAGCTGCTTTTTATTTTCATTTATTTATTTGATTTGTCAATCGCTTACAAGATAATGAGTATAAGGGGAAACCTAGTTATGAATACATGAAATGAATACATATAAGAAAAATAAAAGAAACAATAAAAGAAACAATAAAAGAAAAAATAGCACGCCCTCTTTTGCTTTTGTAATTATGCTGTAAAATAAGTTTGAAGGAGGTGACCAACATTCAGAAGCATAATATTTCCTTCTGGGATGAGTCCTACTGGAAAAGGAGTATGTATTCTGTGCTCTTCCATGAGGTTATATCAGTCAGTAATGTTTCTTTTTAAGTTTACGTTGGTTCACAAATATTGACAGTACACATTCATCAAACTATGTCAGTTAAATATGACATAAGGACAGCAGAATGATATGCACATATACAAGAATTAATATGTCTCTGAATACTGATTGCTGGCAGAGTTGTAGAATGAATAATGGATAAGGGCATTATTTTCATGGCTTCATGATTTTCTTGGAACCATAGGGACAGATCCCAGTGCAAAACAGATGTTGGATTAAATGGGTCTTTGGTCTGATTCAGCAGGCTTTCCTTTATGATTATCATTCTTATGATTGGTATTGAGATGTTAAGGATAATATTTTTCGTTTTGCATCACTTTAAAAATATTTACATATTTATTTGTAGATGCTTCAGATGGCCTTCCAATGCAAAACAGCCTGCTCAAGACTATATATAAAATATCAACAACAACAACAACAATAATAATAATATATTCAGTGCAACGAACACATAACTAATAAAAGCCAGAAATAGCAAAAGTAAAACCAAATCCAAGCATTAAAGTAAACCACACAAACTAAAACAATTTTCTTTAAACAATTCTATAAAAATATACATTCTAAACCCACATCCTTTTCTTCCACATGCTTCTCTGCAATGGCCTGGCATGATATCATCTAAGTATTTAGTCTAAGAATGTCTTGAGTCAGCAGAAGACGAGGCTGGATTGCTTCATATGCCTAATCAAGTATTTCTGCATCAGAACAAGTCAGCTACACTGACCTTAGACCAGATACAGGATTCTTCTGATGAAGTTAAGATGAAACTTCCAGGCACATGGCAGAACTAAACACGCCTGTAGGTTAAGCTCTGAATAGAAGAATTTGGCTGCCAGGCCTTTAATAGATACATTCCTGCTTTAAATCTCCAGATAAGAAATCTTTTAAATCAGACTAGAAAGGAACATACCAGAGATTAAGCTTTGACATTAGCATTATTCAGTCATGTTACTGAAGCTTCCAGATTGCTTTTAAATTAATGATGCTTTTCATTCCTACTTCTAATAGAAAAGCAAAACCTGGACTATCCAATCTTACTATGTCTACAGCATGCAAGCAGATGTTCACTCCTGAAACAAGAGATGCCTTTTTGTATGAAACTTGGGAAACAGTTGGGTCCTTATGAATTAAAAGGTATGAAGTAAAAGTTGGCTGATGAATTATTCCAGAGGGAATTTTTTGATGAAATGAGTTATGAATGAGGCACCCTCAATCTGCTGGTTGAAGCTGGGTAGTTTCTATTGATGTTAGCACATAAAAGGTACTTTCATACAACCAAATTTTGCCATCTTGTTTATCCAGCACACCATCAGCATTGGTTTCAAATTCACACTTTGTATACTTTGGCACAATGATAATCAATTACTGGCTGGCAGGTCAACTTAGATATATTTTTGTAAAGTTGCACACATACAGTATTATTGATTTGGGAAAACATAAGACTAAAACTGGAAGGAACTTTATTTTGTAACATAAAATATGGGCTAAACCTTTTCAGGGAAGTGTTTAAACTTTTGAAATCATATTTTATCTTTTGGAATATAGTCAACTACTAGTCATGCACTGTGTGATGCTAGCTTAAGAATACAAATGAGCAGCATTTTGAATGATGAATCAAAACCAAAACAGACATTGCATTAATCATGCCAATGCGTTTAACATGTGCAAATTCTCTTAGGTAACTAGCAGACATGGGCAGTCCTGAGTTAACTGGGAATAATTGGGGTAAGGAAAAGCAATTAATGCTAAGTAATTTCCTCTCATCTACCCTAACAAAATTTGCTCCTCTGAAGCTACTATCTTCATTTCTACTCTTTAATCCAGGATTTACATAGATAAACATGTGGCAGAACATACTATGAGTTCAAAGGAGTTGTGAGCTCAACCCATCTTTGGAATACTGAGTTGAATATATTCAGGTTTTTCATTCACATATTTTTCATCCACATGTCAAAAATAAGTCTGGAAAAGTGTTTCTGGAAATGATGCAAAGTAATCAAATGATATTATTTCACAGAGCACTGGCTATTTGTACCAGTAGGAAAGACATACCAGCATTCTCAATGGTGAGCCACCCAGGGTTGTTTGCTGAGATGGATGGCTATAAAAATCGAAGGAAGGAGGGAAGGAAGGAAGGAAGGAAGGAAGGAAGGAAGGAAGGAAGGAAGGAAGGAAGGAAGGAAGGAAAAAAAGGAATTCCTATTGGACCATTCTGTTACCAAAATAAGGCCATTTGAGTCTTGCTTTTATTAAAACCCTATTTATTTATCAAATTCATATAGCTGCCCATTTTCCAGGAGGCTGTAGGCTAAAACATATGAACAATGGTTGTAGGAATTGGGTATGTCTAGTCTAGTTTAAAAAAAAAGGACTAGGGGCAAAATGATAGTAGTGTTCCAATATTTGAGGGGCTGCCACAGAGAGGCGGTCAACCTATTTTCCAAAGCACCAGAAGTCAAGATAAGAGGCAATGTTTGGAAATTAACCATGGAGAGAACCAATCTAGAATTAAGGAGAAATTTCCTGACAGTAAGAACAATAAACCAGGGAACAACTTACCTTCAGTTGTGAGTGCTCCATTGTTAGAGGCTTTTAAAAAGAGACTGGACAGCCACTCGTCTGGAATTGTATATGGTTTCCTCTTTGAGCAAAGGGTTGGTCTAGAAAACCTTTAAGGTCCCTTCTAACTAATTCTGTTCTGTTCATCTCACCACTTGGGGGGAGATTGGTAGGAGATTAATAGCCCCACAATAGGAAGGAGTATTAGTGTGCCCACCATTGACTTTGATGCATTAACTCAATCACAGTCTAAGCATTTGTGATGGGCCAATACTGTAAATCTCTTGGCTACTTGTTAAAAAGCAGTAATAGGATTATCTTATGGTAGGTACTCCTTTCCACACATACAGTATTTAATGTGGTTTACATGATTCTTCCCTTTTTTCGCTGGGTGTTGTTTACGGCCACAATTGGAACAGTGTTACCTACTTTGTTTTATCAAATATTGATTGGGCAAGAAGGATGAAACATGGAATCGCAATTTTGAAAGGCAACACAAAGCATTTATCATATTCAACTCTGAAGTCAGAAGTGTAGATAGTAAAAGAAGAGGTTAGTTAATTCCAGTTGATTATGTGACCCCGTATTTCACATAATATTCTGATTCTTAGATTATTTACAGAAGAAAGTTCTTTTAAAACAGGGGTCCCCAGACCCAGGTTTGTGGACCGATACCAGTCTGTAGCCCATTGGAAACCGGGCCATCCAAGCGGCAAGTGAGCATGTGAAACTTCATCTGCGCGTGTGAAACCATCCCCTCCCTTCACTGCCACTGCCACCACTGTTGGTTGGGGACTACTGTTTTAAAATATACATTAAATAACATTAGATAAGTGTAAGTAAGCATAAGCAGAACAAACTATGGCATGCAATTCTTTAGTGATGTCACGTTTATCCTTAAATATTTTTAATGGAGCAAACATTAGCTTGTTATATATTTAGAAATTTTGTTTGTTAAACTCCACTTTGACCAGGCGTAGTACCAATAAATACAAGTTTGGGAACTAATTATATCCAGGATATGAATTAAAAATTATTACTCTAGCAGCAGGGCATCTTCATTTGCATAGGGTACTTTCTAGAGGTATTCCAGGTCAATGTCTAAAAAAAGATTGTTCTGGGAAAATGGGAGATTGATCCAGCCAACTTTTGTAAGTTTTGTGTGTGTGTGCGTGTGTGTGCGTGTGTGTGTGTGTGTATGCTGCTTACCAGTGGTGGATTCAATTTTTTTTTACTACTGGTTCTGTGGGCGTGGCTTGGTGGGCATGGCAGGGGAAGGATACTGTAAAATCTCCAGTCAGAGGTGGTATTTGCCGGTTCTCTAAACTACTCAAAATTTCCACTCCTGGTTCTCCAGAACTGGTCAGAACCTGCTGAATACCACCTCTGTTGCTTACCAAAGTTAAAAATGTAACATATTTTTCCTATTCAAGGGAATAATTGCTATCAGATAATTTCTACTAGAGGGAAATGAGGGTTTGAAACTTTGCAACTTTTTACATCTTCTCTATTTATCCCAATATTGTGCATGCTTTAATAATGCAAATGATATTCCCAAACCAAGTTCTGCAGCAGTGTATCCAATAACAATGACAAAATTTTACAAATGAATGCAAACAATAATTGGAGTTTATGTACTTTTCAGTTATAACCATAGAATCTCTTTAATTTTTCACCTTTCTTTAAATCAGCAAATGCACATTTTATTTGTCTTGTTTTCCATTAAAATTCATGACATTAAAAAAATCTAGCCTCAAAGAGCCCTGCAATTTGCAGGAACAGACTTTCCATCATTTCTCCCTTTTCACCCCTCACTAATCCACTCCCATTTCAGACTTAACAAGGTTCAGGATTGTGCAATCTCCATACCTCCCCCTTCCTTACAGTTCCCATCCAAAAAAATTAATAATAACCAGAAGCACTCCTCTTACAGCACCAGGACTAGAATTACTCATTCATTCAAGCTCAGGCATTCCCCCAGTATTATTTAAGGGCTTTCTCTGTAGGAATCATCTCTGCTCCAGTCTTGCAAGAGATTAAGACACTGAGAATTTTACGGAAGCAGTTGGAAATTATATCCAAAAATGTTTCCTTTTATGATTCTGTTTTTTGCTCTCTGTTATTCTTCATTTACTCAGAACACAGATGAATATGATGATCTCTTCTTGTTGAATTTTGATAATGAAATAGAAAGTGTAATTCCTGCAACAGAAGAAAGTAAGTATGTTGCCTTTCTTTCTTAGTCTTTAACTGCAAACAAATTGTTTTTGCATTAACAGCAGAATTAATTCTCTTATTTTTGCAAAATCTGCAGTTAGCAAACTTAAAAATAGCAATATTTCAGAAGGTTCATTTAGCCAAGAAAGGAGACAGGAAAATTTCTCTGTTCTTATTTCTAACTTATGATCTTGCCTTCTTTTCTAGAGAAAGAAAGTGTGTAAATAGTCTTGGAATACATCTTTCTTTAAATAGCTTTTTTGTGAGAATAAAGTTCAAATGTAGAGTAATGTTTGTGCTCTGTTTCAGCCATTTCATGTGATTGTCAGCGAGAACACACAGAATGGGACAAACTCTTCATTATGCTTGAGAATTCCCAGATGAAGGAAAACATGCTGCTTGAGTCTCTGGATGAAATCCTTAAGGTGGAGCTGCAGATGCTGAGAACAGAAATGCTGCAGTTTGTGGAAAACTTTGCTGGCACATGCACCACATATCTTGAGAAAACAACCACTCAGATCTGGAGCCAAATGGACCAGATGATAACAAAGAACAGAGCTTCTGGAGGTAGGTCTGGGATGCTTCATGAGATCAAGCAAGAAAAGATTCTCCAAGAGATTCTGCAATTAAACCAAAATCTTTCCAACCGACTCAGCCAGCTCGAGCGTGTCTGGCAGTGGAGAGCTGAAGAGAGTGATCAGCGGAGCCATTCACCAGAGGAAGGTAGAGTCAGCTACATAATGCAAGGAGGCAATTTCATGTTGAAGTCACTGTGGCAAGAGCTGCAGGAAACAAAAGCTGAACTAAAAAAATCTCAGAAGAAGACCATGAAGCCTTCATTGCCAGCTGGTGAGTCAGATTCTTTTTCAAATGTTATCATTGTCTTACACATTCATTCGCAACCAACCACATTAACCGTAAGTTTGTTTAACAACCTTACCTGATGATTTGCTTATAGGGAAGGGGGCATTATTATTATAAATTTGGAGACAACTGGGTGGAAGCCTGTCCGATTTGTATTGTGTAGCACCCAAACAATATAAATTCACAGTATAATGTGGAAGTCACTGTGAATATTCACTGCTTCAGCTGTGTTGCTGTAGCTTAAAATATGTTCATTGAATAATTACACTTGGCTAATAGAAGCTCTGAAAACATGTACAGATAACTCATTAGTAAAGCAATGATGAAGTTTTGCTAAGTCATTTGCAGTTATTCTCTTCTATTCTTACTTTTATTTTGCAAAGCCAGAAACAGCAATAATTCATTGACATTCCCAATCAATTCAGTTTTCTGGCTGTTCCTGTGCTCTGTCTTCTAACATACCTGCTGATTCCTTCACTGCATTCCTCAGGGGCTACTTCTGAACACAATTTGACCTTGTGAGCTCACTCATTATGTCAACAGACTATTCATCAATTTAATTCTCACGCTTCAGGGCATAAACAGATCCTCCACAGGGGTTCAGGAAAGTGGAATAGCTTAGATTCTGTGAAGCACAACTGCACAGCCATATATCACAAAGATTCCCCTGAACTATTCCAGTTGCCTTTTAATACCCAATCTGAACATGCCATGATTTATGCTAAGATAAATAATGAAACTATTTATGTTAGATAACTTTGAAACATAGTCTACTGCCCCATTTAAAGTCTAACTTGTTATTTTTAAGGCAGCTGTGTTCTTCATACCTAGATGTTCGTTGAGGCTGATTTTAAATAACTATTGGTATAATATAGAAAAATGACATAGGTCTCATGAAATTAACCACACAAAAGAAGAGTTTGCCACACTTACAAGAGGTTCTTGCTATTCTGTGACATTCCACAGACTGATTAGTGATCTCTAAAGCAACAGCTACCTATGTTTTTGAATCACTACTTTTACATTATAAAAATACAGTGGTGTTGAGAAATAAGCAGATGGTTAAATAACTCATGCTATGAGTTGTCTGTTCATTAGTCCAAAAGGTTTGTAAGAATTACAGTCACTATCTAGAGGCCTTTTCAAATGTATGTGAAAGGACAAAAGTCTTATATAGGCAAGCATCCTAATTTTTGGTAGTAATTTTAAGTTCCATTAATTTATAACCATTCCAGAAAAATGTTACTTTAAGATAAGAATATATATGTTGGGGGAAAGCATAACATAGATGTTGCTCTAGTGCTCACATTGATTAATTTTCCAAAAGTAAAGTCACATAAAAAAGCTTTGCTTTAAAATACTGTTACTATTTTACTATTTTCTAAAAAGCCCACCTCTGTCTCTAAGGAGTTATAGACATTCCTAAGGGATCCTGAGTGATTTTAATGTGGAGGATAGGAAATTACTAACAATATACTTCTTGATCAGCCATTTGTTTTGCTAAGATATCTAGAATTAATACATCAAATAATCTTAATAACTATATATTAAATAATATGTAATAACTATAGATTGCAATTATATATTAAAACTAATCAAGGAGAAAACAAATCCAGAACTAAGAAGAAATTTCCTGACAAATGAGAGCAATTAATCAATGAAGTTGTGGGTACTCCAACACTGGAGGTTTTTTAATGGACAACCATTTGTCTGAAATGGTATAAAGTCTTCTGCTTCAGCAGGGGGTTGGACTAAAAGACCTCCAAGTTGTGCAAAGGTTTTACTAAAGTACATTTTTTAGCACTGTTTACTCTTGGGTGCTTCCACAAAGTTTTGCGTTATGCTCTCAAAATTTCAAAATGGTGTTACCAGGAATTCCAGAGAATATCATCTTGAATGTCTATTTCCCCCATCCTAATTTTTTTATATTTGCTTTTACCAGAAAAGTCCACCAGAGAGGTAAGACTGGAATAGTTGAACAATTTCTTTTGTTTGATAATGCTAGCAGCCATTAGGCTAAAAATTATCTTGATTACTATGAGAAAGTCATGCCATAAGTAACCATCTGTTCTTCCCTTCTCTTTACAACATTTCAAAATAAAAAATTGTGTGGTGTGCTTTGTCATATTGTTGTAAGCTTCCCAACCCGACTTCACTTTGGCTACTGCCTGAGAGAGGGAATCTCACAATGGAATGATGTCACACATGTTTCCGATTACTAGTTGCTACAGAAGACAGGGAGGAGCATGACAAAAGATTGCTTTTTTTCCAAAATTTGGAGGAAAATCCATGGCGCAATTGAACTAATCTCTGAAGTGCTAAGCCCAACATAACTCCACCAAATTTGCAGGACCTGTTCTTAATTTTCCATGTTCTGGCCAATGATATCACTCAGTTCTATTTGTTTTGACAAGGGGGAGGACATTCATAATTTGATTAAGAACAAAAAGACTGACTTTATAAAAATATTCCACAGATCCCTCTGGAAATCTTTTTTTTTTTCAAAAGACTTTTCAGCAACTGGTTTTGATTTCTCACATAGTTTGGGTTTCTGCCAGGTTGATTCTTAAGGGTTTTTGTGATCACACTATTGTTGGTGACTTATAAAGCTGGTTTTCATTTTGTCTACCCTTGATAATAAAGTTAGAAATTTTGATAATTAAAAAGCCATGTCACTACACAGAGCTCTTTCCCCTTTGAAGAAGTATTCCTGCAGATTTTCATGACCCGTTGCCCCTTTTCTCAGTGGTCAAAGCATTTTAACATTCTTAGAACTCAAAGCATATGACACCAGCACAGCATGAGAAAATAGAAAAAGTATACTAATTATTACAGCTGTGATTTCAATATTTGTTTTACTTCAAGTTCAAAGAATGTAAAATGTGATGTTTGTTGACTATTTATCATACTGTATCTCAATTTCCTGTAATTGCTCTCTCATACATTTATTAAAATATTTGAATTGTCACCTGAGTTCAAGTCCCGCCATAACCATGAAAGCCAGCTGTATGACTTTGGGCCAGTCTCCCTATCGCAGCCCAACCCACCTTGCAGGATTGTTGTGGGGAAAATAGGAGGAAGAAGTTGTGTTGGGTATATTTTCTGCCTTGAGTTATTTGTAAAAATAATAAAGGTGGGAAATAAGTAAGTAAGCACAGAAAATATAACTATATATATAACTATAACTCAATAAAATTTCTGTTTCTTATCACTTCAAATGGTTTATCCTATAGGTCTTTACTTATTATTTTTGTACAGTCTTTTTGAACAAAAAGACAAAAGGTAGATTACAACATGGAAAATTCATTCTGAGTTTTTAATCCATGAAAACATGTAGCCTCTCACTTTAGGGTAGCATAAGATAAAAGGAGAAAATGCTATAAAGTATTTTTTCTGATGGTTAAAATAACTAACGATTTAGTGTAACACTCTGATAAACTTCAATACATTTATAAACATACTCTATAAATTATTCTACTGATAAAGTTATCCTTCCTCATTTCAACATGCTGAATTTAAACAGATATAGAGGTGCATGTAGCCTACAGAAAACAATTAGATTACTTTCATTTGTAATTATAGATGCATTTAACTAATACTTTGCTAACAAATTTGTTTATTTTGCATTTAATTTGTTGTAATAATCATAAACTGGATTTTATAAATTTAAAAATATATATGTAGAAACTGTTTTCCTTGATGTAATAAAAAAAGTGTAAGAAATCCAATGGGTGAAAAGCTAATAGAAAAAAATCTAATCCTTATTATGATGGTATATAATCAGAAAACAAATACATTAGTTTTGGGAGACTGTTTGCCAAATAGAAAGTCTAACAATGTTTATGTAATTTTTGAATTGGCCAAATGTTTACATATATTTGCATATCATGAGTAAAAATGTTTCTGAGTGAAAATGAGAGACAAAGGGCTTCTCCACCACACTACACCATGTGGCATGGAAATGGATCTCTAAAGAAATTATGAAAAGTAAATGAGGAAAACCTACTGGAATCACCTGGAAATATGCTGAAAGAGATATCAGCAAGAAATTAGCTACATGTAAAAAAAGTACATTATTTGAAATTATTTTCCAATTATTGCATCACAATATAAATTCTTGATGAACAGAGGATTATCTAATTCAGTATGAGATGGTCTTAAATTCTTAGTGTATTTGCTTCCTTCCCTTTTCAAAGTTGTGGCGTAGGTGGGCATTTTGAGGGGGGGGTCCCTTTGAATCAGTGTTGACTCATGGCAACTGCATAGACTAATCCCTGCAGTTTACTTGGCAAAATTCCAGAAGTGGTTTGCCATTGCCTTCTTCCTAGGACTGAGAAAAAGTGACTTGCCTAACTAAGATCATCCAACTGGCTTTATGCCCAAGGCAGAACTAGAACTCACAGTTGTCTTAACCACTATACCAAACAGTCTCTCTTAAAAGGTATTACAAAAAGTGAAAGAATATATTTGCTTAAAATCCAAAAGAGCCATTGCTACTCATAATACAGTTGTCTAATTAATTAACATAATGTAACTGATACTTAGAATTATACTACATTATGATTATCCCAGATATCTATGAGCCTTCAGTATAATTGATAACAATTTCATTCTGTTGTTCTTACAGGTTGTGAAACAGCTATTTTATTCCCAATGCGTTCTAAAAAGATCTTCGTGAGTGTTCATCCAACTGGTGAGATGGCACTTTTCTCCTTCACTGCCTGCACATGGGTTAAGGTAACTGAAGCATTGGACAAAACTATTGTATTCTCATATGGAACAAAGAACAATCCCTATGAAATTCAGCTTTATCTGAACTATGACTCTGTGGTTCTCGCCATAAAAAGTAATTTCAACAAGATATTTGCCCCAAAGGTAATTTCTTCTGGAGAGTGGACTCACATCTGCAGTACTTGGGGTTCAGTCAATGGAACCATATCTTTATGGATAAATGGAAAGGTTGTGGTCACCTCTTCTGAAATATCTGAAGACCACATCATCCCAGATGGTGGAATTTTGCAGATTGGCCAGGAAAAGAATGGCTGCTGTGTTGGAGGTGGTTTCAATGAATCTTTAGCTTTTTCTGGAAAAATAACTGGCTTTAATATTTGGGACCGAATCCTCAGTGACAAAGAGATAATAAGACAATCTGAAGAAGATGCCTGTAATAATCGTGGCAACATTGTGGGCTGGGGAGTTACAGAGATTCTGCATCATGGAGGGGCTCAGTATATTTTTAGCCCCTGAATTTATGTTCTTCAAAACTCTATATAAAATCAAATCAATAAACAGAACTTATAAAATCTGAATATATATACACATATATTTAGAATTGATCCATGATACAGTTTCCAAAGGAAAATCAGAGGTATAAAGAACACTCAGAAGCCAGTTATCTCTGCTTCATACAAGAAACTCTGAATGAGGCTTCACATGGCAAGAAGCCTTTGGATGACTGCCATGGCTACTACCATAAGCCAATATCTCTGCTCTCCAGATTCCATAAAAAAGAACAGTGCTGTCATAAGTGGAAGACAAATGGGTATAGCTGCTTTCAGAACAAGTACACGCTAAGCCAGTAAGATGAATTTTATCCACATGAAATCTCATTCGTAGAGAAATCATGTATGTAGGGCATAAATTAAAATTGCTACCATATGAAAGCTAAAATATAGGTTCTTAAACGTATCTTGTTAAGAGTCAGCATATAAACATGCTGGTCTAGACTGCTATATAGATCCAACATTCTCTAAGCCCATATCTTAATCATACCCCAAAACTATTTTTGAACATACTCTGAATTACATGATTAGCACCTATCATAGTGAAAAGGTTCAATAGCTATAATGACTTTGAAAATGTTGCTAACAGGAACTTCCAGTTGGATTATCCTTGTTGATCAAATCTAAGGAGAGATGTGGAGCTATAAGTAATCCATAATGGAGTCGAAGGGAGTGGGATTCTGCAGATCTAAGGAAAGTTAGAAAATGTCAAAATGAAATCTAGAAGAAAGCAGTAATAAATCATTTCTGGATTGTTGCCAAGAAAATTATATGAGTATGGCTCAAATTGTTTGGGCAATTTTGGTTGCTAGACAATAAGATTAGAGGGGGAAACCTAACTATTGGAAAGAAAGGTGAATTTTCATTAGTAAATCTATAGATGAGGATATGGCAAAACCAACGTGACAAAGAAGTCTGGTCATTGTAAATCAGAACTGAAATCAGAACTGAAAAACAAGTTTTTCTTTTATAAAGACAAATAAAACAAGTAATAAATATGGATCAAACAAAACTTGAAACTATTAAAATGGAACTGGAATTGAAGCATTTAAATTAGATATTTATCAGTGAACATTGGTAGACTGCAATAGATCACCTTAGTTCAGATGATAATGTGATATATTATTCAGAGCATAAATTCATACAAAGTGATGGAAGAATGATTACACCCCAAAAGAATATCACTAAGTTTGTACTGGCTATGAACCAATAAACAATCGGTTCATGTTTATTAGAGTTAGCATATATTCATTGAAAGAACATCGTTGTTATAAAATGTATGCTGCTATTTGAAACACAACAGTAGATATTAAGGAAATCTATAGTAATTTGCAAGAGGTGCTAAATGTAACAGCAGAAAAGGCTGCAGTATGTCTGGTGCATAGTTTGTTAAATACAATGATACAATAAATAGTTATAATATAGTTTTTGCAAAGATAATTCTTTGTTCATTGCCAATACCTGCTTCAAATAATACATGGACATCACTAGATTGACAACATCATAATAAAATTTGTTATAATTTAGGAAAAAGAATCCAATTAGTCAGATCCCTTCCAAGTGTATATATATATATATATATTAATTACATTTATATGCTGCCCTTCTCCGATGACTCAGGGCGGCTTACAATTTTTTGGGATACAACCCAGTGTGCTCAGCAATAGCCTTCATTCCATTGTATATGCCTGCTTATTACTAAGTGGCATTTTTACAAAGTCAGCTTATTGCCCACAACAATCTTGGGTCCTCAATTTACCTACCCCGAGAGGATGGAAGGCTGAGTCAACCTTGAGCCTGGTGGGATTCGAGCCTACATTAATTGTAGGCAGCTGGAACTTAAGTGCAGGCATTTAACAGCCTGAGCCACCAAGGCCCTTTCAATTATTATAGAACACACTGTCAAATTCATAGGGTGTCAAATACATGGGATAAACATAAATGTTTTTTTAAAAAAAGGTGTGCCAGCAAGATTGGATTTGGAGATATATAGAATATAAAATCAAAACAGGGAACAAATCAATATGCTTAACTTTTGCAAGAGAGTATCTGAAGAATTATGGAACTAGATAAGAGACACTGTGAAAACTGAACTGGAACAAACTCTTCCCTAAATTTCAAGGCAGAAAAGTTTGAGTGGCTTTCAGAACAAGCTACCATGATAGCTAGGGAGAGATGAATGATGAAAGCATTGGTCAAAAAGAAGGATGTACTATAGTTAAAGACACTTTCAAGAAGAAAAGATAAGGAATAATATCACAGTCAGTAATAGAGGAAATTAACAAGGCAAAAGGAAAGCCTTTTAAAAGATGATCAGAAAAATAATTGCAACAAATCACAGTTGAAGTAGAACTTTTCAAGAGATCTAACAGAAACAAATGAGATTACAGGGAAATGGAAAGATAGAAACTAATAATAGTATTACAGACTGGTAGTACACAATGGCATAAATATGAGTAGAGTATATTTCAAAATTGACTGTTCTAGAAATTAGTGAAGAGAGCCAATCAACCAGGTGTCAAATGAAGAAGCAGTTGTATTAAAACTGCAGAAGAAGAGACAATTAAAGAGCTAAGACCTCATGTCAACAATGAGCAAGAAACTACTGTAAGGATTGAGTACAATTTAAGCTTATATTAAATATTAAGACAAAGATGTTGTCAATCAAAAGTGAAGAAGTGAAGATGAAGGAAGCTGTGCCGTTTTATGGAACCCTCTTGTTTGTAGGTTTTTTTTAATGTGAATTTTGCAACTGAACTATTTAAATATTATGAAGCAATAACTTTTTTCTGCTTTTATTACTAGTATATACATCTTCATAAAGTTAGTAACTTGTCCAAGGAACTTTTAACTGGAAGCCTACCTTGCATTCAGGATGACTGCAGTTTTCTGGTTTGAAATTAATATCGCTGTGTGATATTGTAAAATAAACTGATTTTGTATTGACTTTATTGAAACTATTTTTTATAAAATTGAGCTGTAAATAAAAAAATACTTTATCAGATTGACATTACATATCATTTTCTTTAGGGTGTTCAGAATGCAATGCAAGCACTAAGTCAGAATGTAAGAGGGGCCTTTTCTGTTTTATTTCTATAAAAATCATGTCTCTAAAAGCAGAACAATCTCAAAACAAATAGATACCAGAACCGGGAACACTAAAGATTAGGAAGGAGTTATATTAGCATTTTAGCATTTGTTGTATCAAAAATTATTCTTGAAAAACAATACAATAGTCTTCCCTTAAGCATGAAAGTTAGCTGTATGTCTTTAGACCAGTCACCCTCTCTATGCCCAATCTACCACATAGGGTTCTTATTGTGGAGAAAATAGAAGTGGAAGCAGTAGGTATTTGCATTGCCTTGAGTTGAATAAAAAATAAATACCAGTTTAAAAAATCAATCAAAGATATAGAAAGATAAATACTTATGTTATTGCAAAATTCCTGAGATCTCCAAATTGAATGGATAAAGCATTCTACTGAAATAGGTTAGCAATTATATGATACAGGCACCTCCAACACACTGATGTATTCAATTTCAGTTCTCATAATCTCTCAACCAGCATGACTACAGACAACAGACTCTCCGCAGTAATTCTTTTTTGTTTCTTTAGGATGAAAGTTTCAAAGTGAAATGCTGTGAGAATCCTTTGGGTTGATTATGTCAGGAAAAAGATTCCCCAGAAAGACTAGAATTATACTTTATTGAGATGGGCCACAATAACAGAATCTCTCAAGTCTGATTGCACTGTATTTTACCCAGTGGTGGGATTCAAACATTTTTACTACGGGTTCTGTGGGCATGGCTTGGTGGGTATGGCATAGCTTGGTGGGCGAGGTAGGGGAAGGATACTGCAAAATCCCCATTCCCTCCCCATCCCACTAACCTGCTTTCCAGCTCTGTTGTCCTGTGCAGGACAATAAAAGAAGATCCAGCCAATCAGCTGGGACTCGGGAGGTAGAGAATAGATGGGAGCAGGACCAGTCTGGTTCTCTGAACTACTCAAAATTTCTGCTACTGGTTCTCCAGAACTGGCCAGAGCCTGCTGAATACCACCTCTGACTTTACCTGCCCACCCAATGAATCAGGAAGAATTCTGCCCAAATCCCTTCTGAATATTATCTTATTTCCTTAAAGACCTAAGGAATGATTTAGTCACCTTGGCTTTCATAACTTTTCTTGTCAATTCCCTTCAAGGTCATTTCCCTGATTCACTACAGATTCTATCTTTTTTTTTTAATGCTGATAAGTAGAGGTAGATTTTTACTACCTATATGAAGCACCATAATTTATAGTGGTACAGTTAAAGGTATAATAATTTAGTGTATATATTAACAATTAAGTTTAAATGGATTAAAGTCAGAAAAATTAAGAAAACTCATTGGGAAGGACTCAGGTTAACTTTAGCTGTTTTGAATATTTATAAGTTTTCATATGGAAAAGATGATGATGAGATGATGATGATCTATCAGGTAATAGATTGAAATAATGTGAGATGGGCATTGTTACTGGTGAAAATTGAGTTTTACCTTAATCATCATCATTGGGGTGTAAATAAATTTTGACTGATTGTTTAAATCACGGTTTAATAAATAAGTATTCCTCACTTGTATTGCCCTTTAAATACTTCTAAGGAACATTCTAGTTATACAGAAAGTTATTATAACTGAACCACCTGATCCCATACAGATATCAAGAGCACTGATTGGCCCTTCTTCCGAAATGACATGTATTGTATATCATATAATGTTTGAAGTCACCCTCAACTTAAACAATTTTTTTTAAAAAAAGGTATGGAAATTCTTATGAAGTAGGAACATATACTGTAAATCAAACACAAAATGTATTGTATAGGTATTTCTTACCTTGCAGGATACTTTTTACAATACTTTCTGTGTGTTCAGCAAGCAGCTCTGCTTTGCTAATTGCAGCAAGTGAGAGATAACTGGATAAATTCCTGCACAATTCTTTGTTACCTCTCTGGAGAAATTTAACTGCCACTGGGACAGCCAATGCTATGATGGGAGGGCGATTATAATTCTATTGGGGGAGAACAAAAATAGAGTTACAAATTATTGCACATACACTCACTTTGGTGTTATTATCACATCTGAAAATATTATAAGTTTTCATCAGGTGTGTAGAAACAAGCTATTCTGAATTACCTTTACTGCAATGAAATATGAACATGAAGATGTACTGTGGAATGTCATATTTTTCTATCTCTTTAATGATGAAATATACATTTTATATTTACATAGAGTCACTTTGGATAGTGAGATGAGTGGCATATAAATTTAATAAATAAATAAAATAAATGGTCTATCTTTAACTGTAAGAGTGAACAAGTGGATCAAGATTTTTCATTTGACAAGGAGCCTAACAAAGGAGTTGACCACAACATACTTTAAGAAAGTAGGTTAAGGAAAGAAAGCACTAGAAAAGAAAGATTCTTGAAGCAGCTCTCATCAGCATGTTAGAGAAGGGAATTGGGTTGTCTGTTCCTTCCTCATTCCTTAATTTCCAGATTAAAAGAAATTCTTTGAGAATATTTTTAAACACCCAATGAAAGACTGTTTATTAAAAAAAACCAACTAGATCATCAATATTAATATTATCAATAATATAATAATATTGATAATATTTGTCTGGATTCACACAACACCCAAATCATAAATCATGATTAACAAGCCACATTGGCTGAGTTTGTACAACATGCTAAGATTAGACTACAAACAAAGTGAACTGTAGCCTAGCCCGATATGTGAAACCATCTTAAAGCTACTGGTTGATTTTGCTCTTTCCTGGATTTTTGAGTTTCCTTTGACTTATTTTTTTTGTACACTTCCAACTGGTCATGAGTTTTCTATGTTCTACTTTAATATACCAGGAATAACATTATAAATATAGACAACCTAACAAAATTGGGGTAAGTTTTTGATCACATATATTTTCATCAAGTATAACTGATTTGATGGTAAGTTAATATATCTTCATCAAGAGTCTTTAGAGTAAAATGAAGACAATGGAGTCTTGTTCTACTTATTAAAGAACTACTGTTTTGAAAATCAACATCTGTTTAGGACCTAGATTTTAAAATTTGTTTAAAATGCATATTTGGACCTGATCCTAGAGTTCTGAAGCTGAAATAAAAATAATTGAGCCTTGAGGAGTTTTATATGGCATTCCATTGATATGAACCAGGTTCTAATTATATGATATTTCCTTTTGAATGAAAATAGATTCATATGATTTTAATATGATTAATATTAGTTTAAAATAAACAAACCTTTAGTATGACTTCTGAACTAACCAGCAGAGCCAAAAACAACAACAACCCCCAATTACTAATACAAACTTTAGTAATGACAGGTTTAAAATTAGCTAAGTTCTATCCTCAATTTAGATGGATAACTAAATATTACTATGAATATGCCTGAAAAAAGACTTTCTAGTTAATACAAGTTAATATTTAATAAATGAACATGCATTTTTGATTCAGTTTCATGTCTTGTTGTCCAAAAGAACAAATAAATTATGTTGGGTTGTAATTATATTAACTTACTGCTAATATGTAGTGAAATTTGGTCTTTCTTCAAATTATTTCAGTTTTGCAATCTTGAATGTATCATTTGGTATAAAACTGTACATGACCTGGGGTATGGATTTTGCTTCCATTCTTATCATATAATTGAATTTATTTAAGGACTGTGATTGAATAATTTGACTCCAGAACTTATCTTAATTGAAATATGGACTACCATCAAAACAGTGCCTCTGTGTTGAATATTCCACTTAAACCTTCAAAATGTGCAGTAAAATTTACTCTAAGGCTAGTCATCAAGCTATGTATTTATCCTTATGAAACATAAAGAGAACCATACAGAACTTAATGGTATGAGTCATAGATAAAAATTCTTATGCATCATAGTTTGGAAGAATTGAGCATAGGGATGACATTTTCATTAACACATATATAGTTCTGCTTGCCAATTTCTGAGTTTTCTAACACATTGAAGAAAACTATTAATCTGAAATATATTGGACCACTTAAAATAGATATTATTATATTACAACGTTTCTTGCCACAGTTGTTAAATGGATCACTGCAGTTGATAAGTTAGTAACCTGGTTGTCAAGTGTATCTGGCTTCCCCATTGACTTTGCAAAAGGGGATTGATCACATCACCCCAGGATTCTGCAATGATCATAAGTATGAACCAGTTGCCTAGCATCTGAATTTTGATCACCTGATCATGGGAATGCTGCAAAGGTTATAACTGTGAAAACAGACATGAGTCACTTTTTTCAGTGCTATTGTAACTTTGAATGGTCACTAAATGAACTGTTGTAAGTTGAAGACTACCAGTATTCAGAATGTTTTTCAAATAGCAGGAAAGTCCATTGTTTTGGCTGTGAAGTTGACAAGGTGCTTAGGAGCAGGCAGGGATATGAATTGGACCAGCTACTTCTTTGCCCCAGGATTTCACGGTAGCCACACAATCTCAGAAAAATATGTATTTCAGTTGAGATAGTACCAATATTGGCTCCTTAACTCAACCCAAATTTTTTTCAGAAATCACATGGCTAGACTACGACCACGAAAATTTTTTTTGCTGGATCTTGAAGGAGAAATCAAGAGGTATAATGTGTATTTTCTTGTCTAAAACCCTTTTCTCAGCTTCAGACAGTAGAGTAGAACACATTCTTTTATACTTTTCATGAAATCTGATCAAAGAAAGATTATTTTAGACATTCTTTCAAAGGAGAAGAACATTTCAGAGGATTTCTCATGGATGGAGTGTCCTTGAATTTATTTTGCTATATGGTGGCCAGGTGGTTGATGTGAAGATTTTGCCTTTTTGTGATTTCCCATGCTTCCTTTCTATTTTAAGGAAATATATCAAGAGGGAACTTCTCCCATCCTCCTTTTTCAGCATATTTATTACTGTAACCACAAAAGGATTCTTGTCCATGATAAGTTGTTAGATAATTTCTCTGTCCCTTGGTAACAATTGAATAAATCATCCAACTTATCTACTTTTCTACTTATAAATTTGGAGGAGAATTTCTAAAGACTGTTTGTGTGCAATTCTATTACAAAAAAGAATTAATCAACATACTCTCAAAAAGGTACATCATTAGGCAAAACATTCCTACCTGCAGAATGCAGCTCATAATATCAGAGGCAATTTTTGCATGCGGTGTGTCTTCATCTTTACAAAAAGGTTTCAGATTGTGCTCTAAACATGACTCCCAGAGATCAATAAGAGCTTTTCCATGCTTCTCAATTGATTCTGTCTCCCTGATGGCTGAAGTAATTCGAGTGATACAAATCTCCACAACTGCTTGGTCATTGTCATTCGTCTGGTAGTCCTGAGATAAAATATGATAGCAGTTGGAGACTTTCCTGGATATCTGTTCTTTAGTCCATACCTGGAGGAAGGTGTTTATTCACTTATACATTGCCTAGTATTTTGATTGGCAGGGAGGCTGGTTCATTGTGACTGAAAAGCACTTGACTAGACTACACTAAAACCAAGATCTTAACTTGCATTATTTAAAACATGTTAAAAAATTCAAACATTTGGTCATGGTTTTTCATAGCTCTGTCAAATCCAGCACACAATGAAACTCAGTAATCCAAAAGGCATGAAAATCATTGACACAACCAGAATATATCTTCTTTACCAAAATAACATGACATACATACCTTTTCTTTGGTGCTCAGTTGGGACCATGTAATTCCTTTACCTGTCTGGACAGGCTGCCTCCAAACTTTTAAGGACAATATTTCAAGTGGCCCCTTGTATACTTAATATGGTTTTAAAGAGAGACAGAAAGCCATAAGAATGTATTATTGCCCACTAGTTATAGGCTTTATTAAAACATTATGGATTTTCAAGAGTTGGCCATTCTTATAATGGGCCATGTTTGAGCAATTACTGCATTGAAATAACCTGTTCAACTGGATCAATTTGCTCTAACAGAGCTATGTTCCTTAGCCATGCCCCTTTGTTTACATTGGCAAAACACTTAAATAACTCTTCCTAAACTCTGAAGTGCACTAATGTTAGAATGTTTTAGTGTCATCTCAACTGCTGTTGTTGAGGGTGAATATTTGTTTTCATTTGTTTGTTTATTATAAAATTTATTGGCCACCCATCTTATCAAAGAGTAAGTCTGAGCAGCTTACAATCATAAAAAAAAAAACTTTGTATAGGTAAAAACATAAATAGGATACAACACACAGCCAAATATAGTGACCCAATTAAAAGAAAGGAAGGCAGGAGCAGGTTAGGAGGGAAGGTGGGATCTGTGGTTAATCAATCAACCATCTCCATTGTGATACTCCTTCATTGGAGCCCAAGCCAAGTGGCAGAGCCAGGTCTTTAGGCACTTAGGAAGGTTGGTAGGGTTTATTTATCCTTTCCCTGTCTTTACATTAAATACTATGTATTCTGTGTCAGAATCTTTAACAGAAAAATCTACTATGCTTCCTGGTTTCACCCTTTTTCAAAAATCTTTCTTTTTTTCATTTGTATTCATTTAATTTTTAAAATTATTTTTTTTTAATTTTTATTCTAATTAAACTAGCGTGAGAATTTTCCTAAAGGTTTAACAACTAAATAAGCAAATTAATAATGTGTAAAGTTTATATCATTCTGGCTTTAGAAAAAGACAAGAAGCAAGGAATTTCAATAACAAAGTGAATATCTTCATGTAATAAGCACCTCTAGCAGTTCCCATTTCAGGGATCAACCTTATAAGTAACTGTAATGTAATTCTTTCTCCCACTAAGAAACCAAGGAGGGTCATTTGCCTAAATTCCAGATTGTTGCCCTTTATAGGAAAAAGTTTGCTGGAAGCTTTTTTGTTCTTTGAATCTTCCTAGGAACAGAACATACTGGGTTGAAGAAAAAAAATAAAGCTCACAGATTATGAACTGTAAATTCTTTCAGGAGTCCCTATAAATATCTAAGGGCAATAAGTAATTAGTACTTTAGATATCTGATTTTATTTTGGATATGTTCAGTCTTGCTTGATTTCTGATGAAGCCATTTTCCCTAAGGCTAAATTCCATTTTGAATGGTACTATGCACGATTCCTTCACTTACATTTACCCTGTAGATGCTGGTTGTTTTTCTCCAACACACAACCATTTCTGCTGTTGTGCAGCTTATTAAATTAAATGACAGTTTGTACCTCAATAGAGAAGGATGAAATCTAGTAATACACCTCAGAAGGCTGAAGTGCCTGCAGACTGACTACCACTTACTGTGGTTAAACAGTCTTTGTTAATTAAGAGAGAGAAAAGGCATTTTTATTCTTTGATATTGATCCTAGATATCTGGTTGAAAAAAGACAAAAATTGTACCATAATTCCAAATTATGGAAATCAGTAATTGCTGTACCACTCTGAGCTATCTTGATTGTTGAGATTCGTACAATATGCAGAATAATGCTAATCCTTGGTCCTGTGATAACATGGTTAGACCAGACAAGAAATTTGCACTGGTTTGCAATCAAGAATAAGACTTAATAGTCAGCATTTCAGTAAAAACCCAGGAATTAGGCAATTTTCCAAAGACAGACCTATTTTGACTGTACTCCCTCTGGTGAGAATTACAATGGCTGGCATTTAATCCAACGTTTAACAACACATCTTTTCGGAAACTCATTCTAACTGCTGCTAATACAAGGGCTTGCTGGAACATGAGACATTTAATAATGAATATGTAGGTTTTTGAAGGAACCAAGCTTGGGTTTAGCTAACTTTAGAGGTTAAAGATTGATGGACATGGACTCCATAGTATGACCTGCTGGCTCTTGTACTCTAATTGGGTTCATTTGAGCACTGCATATTTCTAATACAGAAATTTGAGATTATGTATATTAGTTTTCTAATGAACAAAAGGAACAAATCATACACATTGTACTCATAGTTATCAATTACCACCAAGTGGTCTGGGAGGCTCCTTTCTTGTTCCTATCCAGTTTGTTCACTCATGGGAATTGAGCCGCTGACCTCAGCAGTGCGTGGCCCAGCGTCTTACCATGTGAGCCACCACAGCCCCCTCCTGGCATTCAGGCATCCCACGGGTAAAGATAACACCACCTGAAAAAATTCCTTTCACAGAGGCAGCCAGCCTCCTCAGTGATTGCTGGCTAACATGTGCCATACGCTAAACAAACAAACAAACCCAAGTGGTCTAATTTATGATGTTCTGTGGACCATTACAAAAGCTTTGTTGCTACAGGAGCAAAGTACTTTATTGAAGATACTTAATCTGGATCCTTAGCCATTGCTGACAATAATCATGTACCATCTCAGTTCCAGAAATCTTTCCATCCATTATGTTACAAGAAACAGGCTCTGAAACATATCTAGTTTAAAGGTTTTATCAGAAGGTTTGACACAGAATTTTACATGGTGTTGTGGGAGAGAAAAGTGAATGCTATTAAACAATGAGAGACCTAGTGCCATTCTGAGAGTGAAAGCAGTCCAGCTGGTCCTGATAGAACTGAAGCCCCACTTGTAAATATTATATAAACCACCCTAGTCTCCACACCCTAAAGTATTAAGTGTGGAGAACATTTTCCAACTGGATAGAAAATACTAGCAGCAATATAGAAACTTGGCAACTGTTTGGCTGCCAATAGCAGAGGAGTTTCCAATTTTATTGTGGCCTGACCTCGCTAGCAATTTGGATCTAAAATTAATCAGAAAGACTGTCTATGACAGGAAGAAAAAGTATGTGTTATGACATTTTGTGTTCTCCATCATGACATCCTGTGTTCTCCTTCACTAGAGATCTTTAGACAGGGGTTAGATATCAGAGATATTCATGTGGATCCTGCATGGATGAGAGATGTGGATTGGATTACCTCTGAGGTCTCTTCCAACTATAAATTCTGTGTTGGACAACTGAAATTGAAAATAATGATCCAAGTAAATATAATAATTTGATTCCCTTGTCCTTCCTTTCTGTGCTTGTACTTTTATAATTACTTGTTTTTATGCAAAAAATGAGTTCAATTCAAGGACTGTACAGTAATTAAAGTTTTCTATTGCTGCACTAAAACATAATTTATCACTTGTCATTTATGATAAACCTATGTAAATCAGATTGCTAAATCAGAATGAAAGGGACAGTCTAATCCAATGCTCAGTTTCCAAAATTGCTAGATTCTTACCAAAGGAACATTATGATTATTTATGAAAAACATGTATTTACTAACCTAACTTGAGCTTAAATAATTTTTTAAAACTAAAATATCTGGATATCTAAAAAGTGAACTACAACAGAATTAGTTGAACCCCTCTGTCTGTTTCCGTTTAAAGGATTCTACCCTGGACTGCAATACAAACCAGTCCTTTAGAAAAGGACATCTTCTGCTAATGCAGAAGATATGAGGATTTGTGAAAGAAGACAAATGAAACAAGGTAGCTCAAGGAAGAAGTGAGGGATAACTGAACCCCCAAAGCTGTCTGAGGAGTATACAAGCAATGAAGAATGGTGTCACAATAGAAGGCACACCTCAAGAACATGAGGGGACACTAAGTACTAGTAGAAGCCCAGAACAGTAACAGTCTCTCCAGAAATTAACTCTGGAATGTTGGTAATCCAGAAAATTGGCCAGTGATAGCAGCTTCAAGAAGTAGGTCTTAGAAATAATATCCAGTCCAGAGTTGTATTAACAGCAGGAAGGGATCTACTAGATTCTCCAACATCCCATCCAACAGCAAACCCAAGCACCAGACCACACATTCTGTTATGTATGCAGGTTTGAATGTCGTTGGTTTAGTTTGAACTGTTCTTGTAAAATGTCAGAAATGATTGGTTTAAAAAGTGCAGGAAAATCCTGCACTCTGATTGGCTGGCAACTGCAGCTGCTGGCTATAAGTAGCAGCCGCAACCCAGCCAAAGTGGGTCTGTTATGAGCTGTAGTCACTAATAAACTCTTCACTGAAGCACTCCGCGTCTGACTCTTCATGCAAACTTAACACTGGCAACGAAGGTGGGATCCTTCCTGAAGAGAAGACGATGCGGAAAACAAGCTGAGAGAGATGGCTGCACTGAACACCCCCCCAGCCCCATTCGATCCGATGGCAGAAGACTGGGACTCATATGTGGATCGTTTCCAAATGTATTTGGAGGGAAACGATCTCGCTGACATTTCCGAGAAGCAGAAGAGGGAGGTCTTCCTTACGCACTGCGTCCGGCAGTTTTCAAGATGGCAAAGGCATTGGCGGGAGCTGCAGACGTGAAGGTAATGGACTGGCCCGACTTAGAAAAGCTTTTAAGTATCGTGCCTCATTAAGAGACATGAGTTTTACCATCGGGATCAAGGGGAAAGCGAAAACGTTAACGACTTTGTGGCAAGTTTAAGAGACATTGGGGGTGCATGCAAGTTTAACAACTTGGAAGAGGCCATGCACGATCAATTTGTTCTAGGCCTAAAAGACAAGGTTTTGCAGAGCAAATTATTAATGAAACCTAAGATCACGTTGAAGGAAGCCATAGAAGAGGCCTCTTCAGCAGAAGCCACCAAGTCCTCAGCAGCAGCCATGAAGAAAATTAACAAGGCCTCAAGCCATCCTGATGTGGAAAAGTCCACAACACCTCATTGCGAGCAAATAGATTCTGAGTCAGACTGTAGTGAGGTGGAGGAAGGAATTTATAGACTCAGAATGGAGAGGAAAAAGAAAGACCTGGGAAGAAAGAGGCAAGATTTTTACTGCAGAGGTTGTGGGGGGGGGGCATCCCCGCACTGAATGCAAGTTTCTTGATACCATCTGCCTCCGTTATGAAAAAAGAGGTCACCAGAACTCCACCCCACAGAAGGAAGTTTCCTGACAAAGAATTCAAGCCTAACAACTTCAGTGAGAAAATGGGGCGCAACACAGAAGCAAATGGGAAGAATGAAACTCATCAAACAGTCACCATTGGTCATTCTTCACCCTTAAGAAACAGAAAAGTACATGTGAAGGTACTAATTGAAGGTAGGCCTTGCCAAATGAAGTGGACTCAGGCTCCTATTTATCTATGGTGTCATGGGACACTATTCACAGGCTACTTCCCAACATTCAGAAGAAACATTTCCAGAAGCAAGCACTGACTCTTAAAGACTACCAAGGGAACAAGATTCCAGTAGTTGGAACAAGAGAATTCAACGTGAAGTTCAAAGGCCACACCAAACGTTTGCCCCTGACCATCGTGAACAAGGACCGCCCAAGCTTGCTGGGACTTGAGTGGTTCAATCCACTAGACATCGAGGTGACTGGCATCAATCACGTGAGCAACACTGAATGGGAGGAGGCCTTGAAGTCTGAGTTTCCAGAGGTCTTCAGCGATGGATTGGGCAAGTATATGGGGACCCCTATCACTTTCAACCTAGATCCCAAGGTGCCACCAATTCGTTTAAAGCCCAGAAGGGTCCCATTTGTCTTAAAGGAAAAAATTGATGCACAATTAGATAAACTAATACCTCAAGGAGTTTTAGAGCCCACTGACCACTCCAGATGGGAGACACCCATAGTCACACCAGTCAAGACTGATGGGTCAGTAAGAATCTGTGGAGACTAAAAGGGCACATTGAACCATGCGCTTCAGCAGAGCGCATATCCAGTTCCAGTGGTGCATCATTTATTACATTCACTTGGCAGGGGTACAGTCTTTGCCAAATTGGATCTGGCCCAGGCATATCAACAACTAACAGTTGATGATGCCACTGCAGAGGCCCAAACCATTGTAACTCATAGAGGTGCCTTCAAATGTAAAAGGTTACAGTTTGGAGTAAGCGTGGCACCAGGCATCTTCCAAAGCCTTATGGAAAGGATGCTCCAAGGACTGCCAGGGGTAGTGCCTTACTTTGATGATGTGTTAATCTCTGCTGAAAATGACACTCAATTACAAGAGAGACTCAGAGAAGTCCTTACCAGATTCAAGAAAGCGGGGTTAAAAGTCAAGGAAGAAAAATGCACTCCTAGAACTGACAAGGTTGAGTTCTTGGGCTATATGATTGACAAGCATGGCATCCACCCTACAGATGCCAAGGTTCAAGCAATCAAAGAAGCCCCTAGACCAAAATGCAAAACAGATTTGCAAGCCTTCCTTGGACTTATTAACTTTTATCACATGTTCCTACCTCAGAAGGCAACCATTGCAGAACCATTACACAGATTATTGGACGAAAAATCTGCTTGGGTCTGGGGCAGGAAGGAACAATCAACATTCAACAATATTAAAAAAACTAATCACGTCTGATGCTGTACTGATACAGTTCTCTGAGAATTTGCCTGTTGTACTTACTTGTGATGCATCCCCTTTTGGAGTGGGGGGAATTGATTTCGCTGGCCCTACCAGAGGGCACACCTTCCTTATTATAGTAGATGCATATTCCAAATGGCTAGAGGTCATCCCTATGGCATCCACCACAACTGATGCTGTCATCACGTAGCTTAAAAAGCTTTTTGTAACCCATGGGTTACCTGATGTTCTGGTGTCTGACAATGGCCCTCAATGTTGCTATAAAATCATTAATTGCTTTTGTTAGCCATTAGAACTTGTGTGTTCAGGCTTCTGTAAAAGCTGAACCACATACAAGGATCCATTAGTTACTTCTGTATTTGACATATAACCTTTGTGTGACCTGTATGTGTAGATTCTTATCAGAGTCGGACCATGTACAGGAAGTTAGCAGCGGAGAATGTAGCTGCAATGTCTGTCTGTTTCTACATATCCTGTTCCAACCACATAACCACAAACTGTAACCTTTTGCTTGCTGCTTGCACAAATTTTGCAGCTACATTTATGGAAAAATGTACTCATAGTATGCTCTACTAACCCCGCCTATACTCACCCAATAAAAGAGCCCCCCAGACTCTGTGTCGGGGTCAGCTCATCCGAGGAAGAACCTGCGTGGAATCTTCTTGACGATTTGGCCTTAACATGAGCGGCCCTCCAAGTGCGGACCAAAACCGCATCTGGTGACCCGGCGTGATTCGTAAAACAACGAATCGTCTTGGACCGCTCATCTCACCAGCCGGACGTGCCAAGCTGCAGCTACTCAGGGGATGCCGCGGACCAGCGACTACCCTCCCCAGGATCCCAGCCAGTGGAATCCTCCCTTTCAGTGAGTATGGGCAGAAAATTCTCTAAGTCACAGGCGGCGCACCTACAAGAACTTAGGGAGTTAACCAAATGTTCAATTGTGATTATCAAAAACCAGAAAAAAAACTTTACCTTTATCCTCAAAGAAAGATTTGGTCAAATTGTTGAGTTATATTTATGCTAATTGTCCGGCTTATCCGGAAAGGGGTTCACTTAAGGTGTCAGTATGGATAAAATTGGGAACTCATTTCCATGAACAACCTAGAGCCCCACCCAAAATTTTAGCGACATGGTGAATTATCATGGAATGTCTAAAAATCCATGACAGTGCGTTTTCTGATGCCACCTGCAAAGAAAAGCCACCGCCATATCAACCAAAATATGAAAAATTGCCCAACCAGAAGGAAAAGACATAGAAGCTTTTCCTACCTCCACAGTAAAATCACTGTCCGGTGTCCCTTCGCACCAGTGACTAATTCATCTCCTATGGGAGCCATTGCAAAAGCAATGATACAAGCTCGACATGGACAACAAGGTACAACTCGTTGATTGGATCAATTTGACCCACAATTAGAACCAATCCCAATTAAGACAATTCCTGTCCACAAAATTGGCCGGCCAGCTGGAGAATCATCCTCTGTCCCCATGGGCAGTAAGAAAAGGGCTCAAAGAAGCCCATGAGCAGGGCCTTTAGATTCAACGGACCTTGCAAAACTAACCTTATGTCCCTTGAAATATACTCAAAATGCAGCAGGGTTCAAGTGCCCCACATCGTGCTTCTGCCTCTAAAAGTCTTAAAAGATCTGTCTCTTTATCTTCTATGCTACCATGTGGTTTGTTCCTTAAGATTTATGCCTTCCCCAATTTAACCAAGAAGGTATTTATTGTGGGAATGATCAGTGTGTGTGTGTAAACCTCAGAAGTTTTGTTTTCCTCTGTGTCTTTGTGTGTGGGTGTGTGTGTGCGCGCACATGTGTGTGTCTAAGACTTTGTGTGTCCTAGAGGTAACTGTTGCAACTGTTAAGTGTCTCTGATCCCTTCGATATTAATTTTAAATTGTTAAGAATTAAAAACACTGAGAGATTGTCTTCTTCTGGTCTGATCTGGCCAATTAGACCGGATGAGGAACAGAGTTAAATTTTCTTTCCTCTCTGTGCTTTTAAGAAAAACCCAGGGTTATTAACGAATGTTCTAAGTTCATTTACAAGAAAAGTTTCATTCTTGCATTTACTGTGTGTTTAAATGCTTTTACCTGTTCATCCTTTTCCTGAAGCATTTGAATCCAGTTTTTCCCTTTCTCATCTGTTGTGTCTCCATTTTGTTGAAACTGATTTATCTGTTTAGTAACTGCAATACTGATGTGTTATTTTTCTTTCTCCTGAAACCATACCTGCAAGCTATCTCCAAACCCCTCTCTAATCCTTTTAAGACAAAAAACGCCACCACAAAAATCTGCAGCGTGCTGAATTGGCGCTGCAATTTTGGCTTTTCAGCTTTTTTCTAAAGTCCCAATTAATTTGATTCTTGATAGCTTGTATGTTTCTCAAATTGTTTTAACAATATTTGGCTCATACCTATCACCATCTATTGAACCTGATTTATTGGCATTATTTTGTACTCTGCAGTCCCTAATTGCAGAACGAAATTGTCCATTTTTTTTGCTCATATTAGGAGCCACCAACCTTTCCCTGGTGTGCTCCAAGAAGGTAACAATAGGGCAGACGATGCAGCGCGATTTGATCTTGCCTTTACAACCTGTAACACCTTGGGAAAGCCACTCATACTTTCACCAAAATACAAAAGCTCATTAAACAATTTGGTATTTCTGCTGCTGAGGCAGCGCCATACGGCAGCAATGCCCCACTTGTAGTCAGCAGGCTATTGCTATTCCTATGGGAGTCAACCCCAGAGGCACACAGGCCTGCCAAATATGGCAAATGGATGTTACCCAATATGCTCCTTTTGCCCCTGGAAATATCTACATGTTTCGTTGATACGTTTTCAGGGTTTATTGTGGCCACTCCTCAGAGAGGCGAAGCCTCTAAACATGTAATCAATCACGGTATTCGAACCTTTGCATTGTTGGGATGCCCAAAAGAGCTAAAAACTGATAATAGTCCTGCGTACACAAGCTCTGCCATGTCAGAGTTTTGTAATCGATGGGATATTATCCACAAATTTGGAATACCTTACAACAGCCAAGGCCAGGCCTTGGCAGAGCGCTAACCAGACACTTAAACATGCACTCAATCGATATTTGAAACAGGGGGAAAAAAAACCCTGGCCTCCCATCGATACAAAATACCTTAAATCTTTGTCTATATACTCTGAATTTCATAAATTTAACTGGACATCCATTAACTACCGCTGCAGAGCGACACTTCCTCTCCCTCATCTGCAGATTTACCCAAACCACAGGTATACTACCGTTGCTTACCTGACCTGCATTGGAAAGGTACCTATACAGTATAAACAATACTGCAATACAACACATAGCACAATCAACACAACACTCTTTTACATACCACCTAGAAATGGATGGTGGGCCTGTTCTACAGGCCTTACAGCCTGTGCCCACGGCCATGTGATTAACACCACAGGTTTTTGCATTCTTGTCCATGTTATGCCACACATATACCTTCACACAGAGGAAGACATTTACAACACCTACTCAGGGTCAGAACTCATTAGGCACAAGCGAGAGCCTATCTCCACCCTCACAGTTGCTCTGTTAGTGGGACTTGGCCTAACAGGAGCAGGTACTGGAATAGCCTCTTTTGCACATCAATATTCTCAATATCACAACCTTAGGGCGGCTATTGACGAAGACCTGGAAAGAATAGAAACTTCTCTCACTTACAAAAATCCCTCACCTCCCTCTCAGAAGTAGTTTTGCAAAATCAAAGAGGACTTGACCTACTTTTCTTACAAGAAGGGGGGTTATGTGTTGCTTTAAGAGAAGAATGTTGTTTCTATGCATATCACTCTGGCATAGTTCAGGACTCCATGAACAAACTCCGGGAAGGCCTGAACATCTGGAGAAGGGAGAGGGAGGGTCATCAAGGGCGGTTTGAGAGTTGGTACAAATTCCCTCCTTGGCTCACTACCTTGCTAAGTGCTGTTGCAGGACCTTTAATTTTGCTTATATTGTTATGCACATTTGGGCCATGTTTGCTAAAACGCCTTTCAACATTTATCGAGAGCAAAGTAGATTCATTAGAGACTCTAGTATTAGAATCTCAGAATGCTTTGTTAAACCAGAAATATAGCAGCACCTATCAACTCGTGCCACAGGATAATGTATCAGAACAAAATCTCTTCACCATGAGCAGTGAGGATGAAGATGATGACACCACTGACCAGACCCTTGAAGGCAACTCCTTGCACAAAACACCCTTCGCACCCTACGAGGAAGAAGGAGACTACTATCTTTGAAAAAACAAAAACAGAGGAGATGTTGCTATAAAATCATTAATTGCTTTTGTTAGCCATTAAAACTTGTGTGTGCAGGCTTCTGTAAAAGCTGAACCACATACAAGGATCCATTAGTTACTTCTGTATTTGACATATAACCTTTGTGTGACCTGTATGTGTAGATTCTTATCAGAGTCGGACCATGTACAGGAAGTTAGCAGCAGAGAATGTAGCTGCAATGTCTGTCTGTTTCTACATATCCTGTTCCAACCACAAACTGTAACCTTTTGCTTGCTGCTTGCACAAATTTTGCAGCTACATTTATGGAAAAATGTACTCATAGTATGCTCTACTAACCCCGCCTATACTCACCCAATAAAGAGCCCCCGGACTCTGTGTCGGGGTCAGCTCATCCGAGGAAGAACCTGCGTGGAGTCTTCTTGACGTATTTGGCCTTAACAATGAGCGGCCCTCCAAGTGCGGACCAAAACCGCACCTCAATTTACATCCAACCCTTTTGAATCCTATCTAGCACAACAGGGTATCAGACATGCCCTGACTGCCCCTGGGCACCCTTCGGCTAACGGCCGGGCTGAACGCATGGTACGTTTTACCAAGGACAAGCTTCAGCAATTGGGTCCTGGGGACATCACTGAGAAAGTTGAAAAACTTCTTAGTGTTCAGCATATCACTCCTAACCCATCAACTAACTTATCCCCAGCAGAGTTGTTGATGGGTAGGAAACTTATGTCTCCCTTTGACCGCCTTCATCCCACTTACGCACCCAACGCACCACTTGATTCCACTAGCAAAGTTCGCACGTTCAGTGTGGGTGATTCTATTTATGCTAAGCACCTTATGGGTGAACCTTCATGGATTCCTGCTGAAATAACTTAAATCACTGGCCTCGTTCTTACAGGGTGCAAACAGAGGATGGTGTCCTCTGGAGCAGGCACATTGATCAGTTAAGATCCAGATTACCTAAGGAACATCGCAATTGTTCCTCTCTAGTTCCCATACCTAATGCCTTTTCTAGGGGTGGAGGGGAGGACCATGAGGATAATCAGCAAGCAAGAATCAACCCCATGTGTAACGAGCCATTACGACAGGAACCATCCCAAAACCTGTCACAATGCCAAAATCCATCCCTACAAGTGGAAGATTGCACATCACTACCTGACTTGGGTGCTGACATTGGTTTGGAGATGGGTTGGGAGGAGAGACCAGATTGTAACAATCAAACAGGGTCTTCTTTCACTGGAAGCCCGAGTAGTGAAATGTCAACAGACACATTTCCTCTCTCACTGGGTGAGAACATTAAAACTTCTGAACCATGAAGGTCTCAACGTACACATAAGAGCCCCACCTATTTAAAAGAATACATTAGATAGGTTGGGGTTTGAGTATGGACTGAACCTAGTGGGGAGGGGTGTTATGTATGCAGGTTTGAATGTCATTGGTTTAGTTTGAACTGTTCTTGTAAAATGTCAGAAATGATTGGTTTAAAAAGTGCAGGAAAATCCTGCACTCTGATTGGCTGGCAACTGCGGCTGCTGGCTATAAGTAGCAGCCGCAACCCAGCCAAAGTGGGTCTGTTATGAGCTGTAGTCACTAATAAACTCTTCACTGAAGCACTCCGTGTCTGACTCTTCATGCAAACTTAACACATTCCATCTTCAGTATGGTCCATCCTCTCAGGCTAGGTAAATTGAGGACCCAAGATTGTTGGGGGCAATTAGCTGACCTTGTAAAAATGCCGCTTAGTAATAAGCAGGCATATACAATGGAATGAAGGCTATTGCTGAGCACACTGGGTTGTACCCCAAAAATTGTAAGCTGCCCTGAGTCTTCGGAGAAGGGCGGCATATAAATGTAATTTAAAAAAAAATCACTTTGGGGAAGGTTGGCTGGGAAAAGCAGCATAAATTTCATATTGTGAAATAGATATGGGGGATTGCTGAAGAAATACAATAAGATCTTCAAATGTAAAAAAAATGTAACTGTACAAGAGTAATTAGATTACTGGAGTGATATTAAAGACTTCAAAGCTTAGAAATATTATCTAATTACAAACAAGACTGAATCCTCAGTTGTTGGACAAATGCTGTATTTTGTAAAACATCTAGTAATAATAATAAAAAAGAAAGTTGCTTATTGGATTTGCTTTGCCTCTGCCTGAGTCTGTCCCTATTCCCAAATCTCAGCAATAGTGCATCAATTCCTGAAAAGTGTGTCACATCTGGAAGCATTACCTAATCTAATCGTTTTCAGAACCACCTAAATCAGCACCTACCACAATTATCCTGAAGTAATGAATTATGTAATTTTGCTATAGAAAAAAGTATTTCCTTTAGTTGCTGTATGGGAGGGAGGGAGGACATTGTATTTGATATTTAACTGCACCTTAACTGATTCATCATTGATCATAACTGATCATGCACATTAGGAAACTAGATTTATTAAGCTGGAAATGGCATAACTCTATTCCAATTTGCTATGGGGCTATGTAAATATAATTTAAACTCTCACTGCTGATTTTATCTTCTCTCTTAATAAGCTCTTAGCATAGTATTTTGGGATTTAAGGGGGCACATATGGTTTCTTTTTTTAATTCATTGATTATAAACAATTAAAACTTTACAGGTAGTCCTTACTTAGCAACTGGGTCATTTTATGACAGTTGAAAGTTATGACAGCCATGTAATAGGTGCTTGATGGTCCATAAAGCATCCCCAATTGTCATAAGTGATCATATCATACTGCCCAGGGTCATATGAATGCATGTTGGGTGGGTCAGCTTTACAAACTGTCATGGCATTCCACAGTCATGTCTTTGCAATTTGTGATATATTTTTTGCCAGTTTCCAGAATTTTTTTCAGTTTCCAATAAATACAACCAGTCACATGAATGGTTTACTTAATGTCATGTCATTTCTTAATGACCTCTGCATTTTCTTAATGGGACAGTAGCATTTGCTTAACAACTGCCATGAAAAAGGCCAGAAAATTATTCCCAGTGAGTGAGTGATTTACAACTGCAACAATTTATGCCATAATTCCAGGGTTAATTATTATAGTAAGTCAAGGAGTACCTCTATCTAACCCAATATAGTAAGATTAATTAGTACAAGTTGTTTTTTGTTGGAGGAATATCAACAATTCTTGCTTATTTACAGGATAATAGTTTTACTTTTTCATAAACCCCTCTTCTCTTTCCCTTTCTCCCCTCTTACTATTGACTTTGCTCCTATTCCCAAAGCTCACTCTTCAAGTTTTCCTAGCTTTTCCCCACTTGCCTTAAAACAATGGCCCACTTACACTCCTTCCTTCTTCCCAAACCACACGTTCTTATTAGAAACAGTGAGCCTTCATACTCATTGCTGTATTTGTTCTATTCTATGTCGGCTATATGAATGCAATCCTTTTAAAAATAATTATCAGTTGTGAGATATTGAAGAATGCATAGATTTACTATTAAATTTGCATTCTATTCTCAGTTGTGAAAAACTACCTATATCCTTCACATTCTGAACATTTAAATCATTAAATCAAGTTTTTTTAGGTCAGTTACGCATTATTGCTGCCCTCAAGTGGAAACTAATGGCAAATGTTTTCTCCACATTATCTGATGTTCTATAATAATACTGAATTCAACAGTGGTATCAATGAGCTAAGGCAGTGGCTTCGGTGGATTCATTATTCTACACATATATTTCAAAGTTACCACAGGCTTTCTGCTGAAATTTGAAAGGGATTGTGGGGTGTGTGTGTTTGTATGTGTATATGCAGTCACACACGTGTGTGTACCTGAGTAGGGCATACTTTTGAAAAAAAAAATTCAAAAGAAGTAAAAAACAGTGGTGCTTGGTAAATAACTATTCTTGGAACATATATTCTCCTGTAAACCTCTTGAGAAAATCAATAAATGTTCATCATGGGCATCATGTTAATATTCTTTAACACTGAATACAGACTTTATTGTTTTATTCTACTTCAATATGTATTGTTTTCAAGTCAGGTTGTAAGCCATTCAGTCAAAGATACAAATCCTGGGTGTATATGATTCATATTAGATAATTTTTGGCCAGTCTGCCAAATTTCTCAATAATAATAAATTCTAAAATGCATAAATCTGATGACTGGTATAATTCATGTGTCATCTAGCAGATGCATATACTTTGGCAATATGCCTTTATCACAAGAAACACTAAAACATATTTAATATTTGAGTTTAAAGGCCAGATACCAAGTGTACTTTGTATGAAAAATATTTTTTTCCTAAACACTGAAATATTTTGTAAGATACCTGGTTTCTAAATTTTATTGCCATATTCTGCTATCCTTGCAATCATTCAACATTTCTTTTCTTTTCGCTCATTGCCTAAAAACAGGGAATTGTTATTACATTGATGATTTTAATTTTAAAAAGGTTCTAAATAACAATAATAGCAATGATTGATTTATTATTTATCAAATTTATTTGCTGCTTTTCTTATGGTTTGAAGTGACTCTGATTTAAACAACCAGAAAACATTTTCAAATAATTTTGCTTCCTGCTGACTTTATTTTCGGGCACAGACACACTGATATGCTACGTTCCCAGTCATTCTGAACAGAAATCATAACTGCTCCCACTTTACTGAGAATGCAATTTGTAATCTGTTTTCAGCCAACTTCTGTTGCTAAGTCTCATTTTCTAACGCATATTCTGCTTTACAAAGAGTATGAAAGATTCTACTTACAAGAGATGAACTAATTAGTTTGATTTGCTCAAGAGCTTCGGATAGGCAGACTTCTATTTCAGAATCATCCAGAGAAAAGAGCTCTCCAGCACGTGAAAGGTCTTTCTGTTCCAAAACAAGTCTTAGAAGATGATGCATAGTTGATTTTGTCAATGAGACTGAACCAGATATGTGGGACTTCTTTCAGTTAAGGCTTGTGACACATAAATCCACAACACGTCAGGTATTCCTTTTCTATAAATGTTTCTTCAAATCTTGAGACCTTTTTGGCCATGAGCTGAGGAAAACAAAGGACCTCATTAACAATACATATTGAAATACTGGCTTGTAAACTATAGGCAGTCTTCAACGTACAATCATTCATTTATCAACTATTCCAAGTTACAATAGCACTGAAAAAAGTGACTTTTGACTGCTCCTCACATTTATGAGTGTTACAGCATCCCCATGGTCATGTGATCAAAATATGGGATTTGGCAACCTACTTGTATTTATGGCAGCAGGAACCTCCTAGGGTCATATGATCACTATTTGTGACCTTCCTGGCCGGCTTCCAATAAGCAAAGGGAATGGGGGATGCCAGATTTGCTTAATGATCATATGATCCGCTTAATTGCAATGATTCACTTAAAAACCGTGACACAAAAGATCATAAAATTGGGTGCAGCTCATTAATAACCACCTCACTTAGCAACTTACTTAGTTAGAAATTCTGTTCTCAATTGTGGTTGTAAGTTGAGGACTACCTGTGCTACCACACAATATTTTAATATTCCATTGCCAAACTCATTTGAAGGCATGCTTAGCTATATAATCTATAACTTTTGAAAGGATACTTATAGTAAAGTTTTGGAGCAAAACTGTAGATAGAGCATCTTCACTTTACTTCATACTTGAAATTTTCACACCTGATTAAAAGTGGTTAACTTAGTAGCAGCACTGATTTGAACAAAAGTGAGCATAGTACAGTAGAAGTCCAAGAGATATCCCACTTGCTTTTTTAAAAAATTCATATTTATATACCGCCCTTCTCCGGAGACTCAGGGCAGCTTACAATTTTTGGAGCGCAACCCAAAGCGCTCAGCAATAGCCTTCATTCCATTGTATATGCCTGCTTATTACTAAGCGGCATTTTTACAAAGTCAGCTTATTGCCCCCAACAATCTTGGGTCCTCAATTTACCTACCCCAAGAGGATGGAAGGCTGAGTCAACTTTGAGCCTGGTGGGATTCGAGCCTGCAGTAATTGCAGGCAGCTGGAGTTAAGTGCTAGGCTTTTAACAGCCTGCACCACCAAGGCTCATTTGAGAGTAAATGAAGATATGTAAACTCCATTGGATTATATCTGTGATGTGTAGCAAAATAACCCCCACTAATGACAACAGTCTAATGCAGGAGTGTCAAACTCATGGCCTGTGGGCTGGATGTATCATGTGATGGCCACACCCACCCCCAGTTTAGTGAAGGGGGGAAAAGTTGCAATACATCACATGACAACAACAATGTGTTGTCACAAGTTTGACACCCCTGGTCTAATGCATTCAGGTTTCATAGGAGAACATGAAATCAGAACAACTCCAAAGTCTTTCTTGGGAAAGAAAAGAATTCTTAACAATTTCAGCAAAAACAGTTGGATGTTTAAATCACCTTATTATGGCCTATTTTACTGAGACCAAAAGTCCACTTCATCAGATGTATGCAGTATTACCCTCACACTCACACACACACACACACACACACACACACACACAGACAGACACTGTGGGTGAACATAGAGATGACTTTAGAGAAGTTACATGGAGGCCTTTAACAAAACATGGGCTTAGTCCAGGAAAGCATAAGAAATAAACTTAAGCTTGTCTTCCCTTGTTCTCTCTGTTATAAGACAGAAAGAAAGGGAAACACTGTGAGATTGCAAGTTTCTGTTATTCTACTCTATATACACAAAGTAGCCTATATTTTAGCTTATACTTTAGCCTAAAGGGTAGTGATGGGAGCTTCCCGATACTCCCATATTACACCCCTCCTGTGCGACCTGCATTGGCTTCCGGTTGCCCTCCGGGTGAGATTCAAGGTTCTGGTATTAACATTCAAAGTCCAGCATGGCATGGGTCCAGGTTATTTACGAGAACGGCTCCTCCCAACATCAAATACTAACCGCCCTGTACGGGCTCACAGATGGGGTCTCCTCGGGGTGCCGTCTGCGACTCAATGTCGCTTGGCGGCGACCGGGAGGGCCTACTCTGTGGCGGCTCCCACTCTGTGGAATCTTCTTTCTCTGGAGCTCCGGCTGGCCCCCGATCTTTGCACCTTCTGCTACGATTTGAAGACTTGGCTCTTTTTACAATCTGGGCTGTGCTGATTCTCTGGGGTTGGTCCTATTTTAACTATGGGTTTTAATTTTCAATTCGGCTTAACTTGTTTAATATACTTTTAATTAATTTATTTATTGTTGTATTTTTAGCTGTGAGCCGAGTCCTTTTGGAGAGGGGGCATATAAGTCAAATAAATAAATAAATAAATAAATAAATAAATAAAATAACAACAACCCTCAAAGGGTGACTATATTCAGTCATGGGTGAGATAGTAATGCAGGAAAATAAATAGGAGGATGAGTTTAATGGAACATAAAACAGTAGAGGTATTCTGCGGACTGGATTGAATTCCTGCAAAACTATTTCTCGCCGTGTGGCATATGTGCCATAGGGCTCAGTATTATAAAGTGATCAGCTCTCAATTGTACCCATGACCTGATGTATGTATAATGTGCACTAGAATTACATTATCTCATATTTTACATTTGATTTGTACCCACTTAGAAAGCGATAGATGCAATAAACTATATTATATTGTGTATTCCATTGCTAATTAGCATGTTTGCCTATTCTCAGGAGGGTTAAAGTTTTGTAAAGATTTCTGTAATGTGCTCTTACCGCACAACAGTGGTAACCCAGGACAAGAATAACTACAATAACTTAGCTTATACTTCTTTTTGAAGCTCCTAAATAAAGTTTATCTAAGAATAAAACTAATTTTTTAAAATTCTATCCTCTCTTTGCATCTTCCTTTTTGTGCACAAGATAGATATTGTTCATAATTTATCATTATTTAAAAAAGAAAAAAAGCTTTTTTGGTAGACATGCTGTATAAAAAGATTCCACCACATATTCCCCATCAATGCCATAAGCTTACAGTAAGTAATCCTTGGGTTCCAGATGGCACATCAAGAGCCTTTTTCTGTGGATCCCATTACAAATCTCCAAATTGTACTTCACCTGAGATATCAATTTGAAGTTTGACTGCAAAAGTGTGAAAATAAGTTGATATAGTTTCTTTCATTAGTTTTACTTGCTGTTTGTACAAAAATATTTTAAATGCTCAGTAGTAATTCTAGTAACTAGAAATGCCTTTACCAACAAGTTATCATTTACTATGTCATAATTGGGCATCTGCCATCCTTATCCCCACTTTTATACCAAACATCATCCACAAATGATTATACTACTTGCTTGGAACAAGCACAGTTCTATAATAAACACAATACATATTAATAGATTAGTTTAAAGGTCACCAAAATCAGAAACTATGCAATTTATGTGGCATGAAAAAAATACATTCAAAATAGAAGTGCTTTGTTTATATTGCCAAGCATCCTTTAGAAAATAATCTTGTGCAAATATATACAAATTGCAAGCCTCTGTTTTACCTGATTATGACTCCACAGCATTCACATGAAGACTTTTTTCTTTTTTTGTAGCTGCAAAAGGTTGGTTTTGAGATTCAGAGTTGAGTGCAGCTTTGACTGTTGCATTAGTCTTGCATTTGAGGGCACAAGAAGTGGAAAGTTATAGAGTCTACGTTTTAGGCAGTGAACCTGAAGCTCTTAATTAAAGGGCCAAGTATAAAGAATTTGAGGAATGCAGACTAAAGTAGCCTAAAAATTACCAAGAGCCTGATCAGGTGACCAGAAAGAACTAAAAGCAGAGAAGCCTTATATCTGAATGAACGCCTTTGTTCCTGAAACAATAAAAGGCCTTCAACTTGAGCATTTTGTTTTTATGTGGATGAAAGAGTGCTCTCTGTTGGTGAAAAACTATCCTCTCCTAGGCGGACACCCCAATGAGTTTTTATTGTTCTTTTAAAGAAACCAAATGAATGAAACTACTGTGGAGAAGGCCATTTTCTCCCCCAAAAATAAATTTGCTAGGAATACAAAGTGTGCCTGAAATTACTCACCCTAACCCTAACCCTTATAAACATATATAAAAAAGATCTTGAAATTAATAACATTAATAATAAATGTTTTGTACACTGTGAAACCATTCTTTATTTTTTAGATAAATATACATTTGTGTATGTGTATGCTAGTTGGATAAGAAGAAGCAGGAACCTAAAACAACAAGGGAGGACATTCAAAAGCAAAACCTAGATTTTGTTTTTTGTTATGACTAGTGGTGATAGATGTGATCTATTGTGTTTCATTTTTTTTCAGCTTGATTTCCCTGTAGCTATATGGCACTCACTATATGGCTTTTCAACTAGAAGAAGGGAACTGATAAAGTAAAAACGATCTGTCACGGCCATTATGATAGGTTGCAGGCCGTGAAAAGGATAAAGCCCTTTGCATGCAAGTCTACATTCCAAATTTTAATTATTTGCTTTTATTTTATTTTTATTTTATTTTGTTCATCTTGCTATTATAACTTCAGAGCAGAGAGAACATTGTTACATATACCAGCTTCATTCTTCCAGAAAGGTTTTGCCCAAGGTAATAAGGCAGGGGAAAATTTTTTTTGCTGTTACAGCAACAAAAATATGTCTGCACTAGGCTGTTTCATAGGAAGTCAGAGGTGAACATTCCAGAATTATAATGCATATCCAAATGTGGTTTATTCAAACTTCTCCCTAATACTTAACTTATACCAATCTTCACAACAAAAATAACTTCTCTTATTAACTGAACAAGAATTTTATCTGCCTTTATGACATCATGATCTTTTTTTTAATGCATTCTTTAACTTTGCTGGTCTGTTGAATTTTCTTTGCCTTAAGGAGAATATATTCACTTTATCTGTCTTAGATCTTGAAGGAAGCTTTTGTTCTATATATCTGCATGGGACAACTTTATGTAAAGCTGTATCAGAGAATGGAATGGTTTCCTCACCACTGTGGCAGTCAGAATTAAGGTTCCAAATCACAGTATGGAATGATGAACTCTTCCTCATTCTTGCTGTCTGGTGTCAACATATAGCTCTGCAGTCCTAAATAACCAATTTTACTTAGGCTTTCCAAATTAATTCTTACTTGAGTTCTCTCTGATAAAATTATAAGTCATGGATTGGGAATCCTACTTTGTGTACATCATGTTACTCAAGACATAGATGTCAAACATACAGTTTTATATATTTTCGGAGAGCAGAATGTCATCAGAATGTATGTTCTGCCTAACTCATCAAAAGAAAGACTGCCAGTCTGCTGTAAGAAGGCATTCCCCGTTTGATTTCCTTATGCCTATTATTAGTGCCATTTAGAAGATAATACACTTGGCATCATGTGAAGACTAAAATAGTAACCAATAATTCCCATGCTGGAGATTACTATTACAGTATGTAAACATACAACTTCTTGGCTCCATGGACACAAAGCACAATATCTGGATATTTGTAACAGTAATCAAGAAGCCCCAAGTAAAGGCAATAAAGCTCATGCAATTTTCTCACTAATAGCAGGTAATCAACTATCATGTAAGGCTTCATTCTTGTTTACAATAAAGATTCTCATCTGGGACAGATATGTCTGTGAATCTTCTACAGATGTAGCTGAAGAGCAAAGTTAACCTGTAAACTCTTACAAATCTGTGATTCATTATTGAATCCTAGTCATGCAAAAACAAAAACCTTTAGTTATATCTTGGTCTAAACTCTCTTAAAAATTCTGTAAAAGAATAACAAACTACCAGTGAAAGACACTTCATCATAGATTAAAGAGAAGAGTAAAACAACAATTTAAAGAATTTAAGAATAATGGCAAAAAACTGGATTAGAATTTAATTTAAGAATGTTTTGAATGGATTAAGGGGAGAAATGTTTTTGTTAAAGTGCTTTAGAAATAAATAATCTTTGTGGAATGCAGATTGCTTAGTATTTTAGTGATTCTTAAAATGTATAAGCTTTTATGGAAACTAGAAATGAAAGAAGAACAAGTAAAAGAGCATATGATAAAATGGTCCAATAGTTTTGGTTAAAATATATAGATGGATCAATGGGAGAAGGTGTGGTGATGCTGTCTAACTCACATTTTTCTATCTTATCAAGTAGTAGGTTGTGGTCTACTTCATTGAAGTCAAAGTAAATTATATCTACAGCATTTTTCTGGTCTACTAACAACACAAAGAATGCATTAAGACTTAATGCTGTTGTTGTTGCTAAAACAAAACTGTGTCCTAAAAATAAAAAAATGTTACTACTTCTAGTTTGAACTGTCTGACTAAATCCATCGGGGTCATTGAACTTGGTCTTGCATCTTTGTTAGCTACATAAATCAGATCATTTATGTAGCTAACCAATTAAAAGTGCCATATGCCTAGTTTTTTTCCCCCATGCAATTACTCTACTTAAGATACTAAAATACTAAAATCAAAATGTGAACCAACTTAATATCAACTGTCTGGATTTAAATAAAAATGAAGATTCTTGTGGTACCTTAGACTTAAAGTTATATTACTGTACCTCCTTAAGAGCAGTTTGACAACTAAATAACAAATGTACATATAAGGATAGGTCTGAAGAAATGGTAAAAGAATCACAAATGTTAATTTTGCAATACTTTTGCATGTTGCGTATCATTCAATATTTATTCTTCTATTTAAAAAATAAGATGTTGCACCACATGTTGCAGTCCTAACAATATACCTTCATGCAGATCACAGATCTTTGGGCTTACATCTGGCAAACCTCACATAGATTAGTGATGAAATTCTTCAATCTTATGACCAGAGTAATAGAGTGCATATGATGATACTACCCCTTACAGTTTATGTTGGCTCATTAGGAACTATGAGGATGATCCAGATCTGTAGACAGCCTTGCATTCCAGAAAAGCTTTAATACTGAAGATTTTGAGAGTTTAACTCAAAAGAGTACAACAATTGACTCTGCCCATCAGAGTTTACTTTGAGTTCAGTTTTATAGCAGTCTCTCTGTTCTATTGTCCATAGCCAGCTGGGCATCTACTGAAGAAACTTCATTATAAGACAATTCAATTTTTGTTCTCCTAAAGCAAAGTTGTCCCTGAATTTAAAATGTCATGTTTCAATACTTTGGACAGGAAAGTGGTGAAAGATAACTATAGCATCCTGAAGCCTTGAAGGAAAATTCGGCACAATTTATCTCTACTTAAAATGAAATATCAGAACCTACTTTACCTTCTAATACCATTTCAGAAATGTACTGTTTACAGACACCACCTATAAAAACATAATAGCATCCTTAATACAGCAAGTTCACTTTTAAGTATCCATAGTACATCCCATCTTATGAAAACTCTCAAGTCTCCATTACTACTGTTAGATTTTCTGCTGCCTCAGAGATCACCTTATGGGTTTTGACATTCAGCCATTTGAAGCCAAACATCTCTTATGTCAGGCCCACAATTAATTATTCATTCTTGAAAAAGCTAAAAGAAATGCATGTTGGTTTACAGTTGTTCATTACCTCACAGAAAAGGGGGAAGGAAGGTTTAATAATTCAAAACAAAATGGTCAGCCTTTGGAGAAATTCTGATAAAATACATTACAACTGTCAAAGACTCTGAGCCTACTTCCTTCCTCTAGGATGTGAGGCTACTGATTGTATGTTCTGCCTTGTTAAACTAACCATATAGTCTATTCAATTATTCTGGGTGTTGTCATGTGGAATCAACCAAATAAATACCCTCTCCCACATTTCTCCTCTATTTAAAAATCAGATTGCAAAACTTGTACCTGAAATGTACCAAGCATCAAAGTTGATTTGCAAGTATGAATTAATATGGTTGAATAGTATAGGGATACTGTTAGGAGTTTTATTTTCCTACTTATAAAAGGAGATGAGAGGTTCTCCATTCAGTTAATGAATAAACCTTTAACCATAACAAAGATCATTTAGAGGTTAATATAAGTCACAGGGCTTGTTATTAGGAATAGCAAAACAAGTTAAAAATAGCTAATACAAATATGCGAGGCTAAAAGAAAAGGAAGGTACAGAACCCACAAAACTACTGTTTGAAATTATGCCAAATCTGCATTTCAAAATAAAAACATGTCTGGAAATCTTACATTCTTAAATATGATAAAGTCTATTGTCACAATGGCCCTGACTCCAAAAGAAAATAATCTTGAGAGACTCAATAGGTCAAAGACATCATGAGAAAATTAACATAGAACATTAGAAGCACAATAAGTAGGGGTTATTTCTTTGAAAAGGTCCACATCTTATGTACTGACACATTCTCAAATCTTTGTATGGGCTTTCTAAAATCCTGTTTTACTGCTTCATATTATCTTGGCCCACACAATAAGTTTATATACTTATTGTGTGGGCCAAGATATACACACAGTAAGTTTATATACTTACTGTGTGATCAAAGAATGCATTTCATTATAAAGTATAGCTAAATTAACCTAAACCTTATAAAATCAGTGGACCAAGCTATCATTATCAATTTAAATCTAAATTATTTCAGTGAGACTAAAGCATGACTACCCAGTTTGGGTAGTGGTAAAGCAGGGGTGTGTCAAACTCAATTTCATTGAGGGCCACATCAGGGTTGTTTTTGACCTTGGGGGGGCCAGGGTGGGTGTGGCCAAGCTCAACATCACTTGTGTCAGGGGTGCCTGTGGTGGCCCTAGCGGTCTGCCAGCAAAAACAGACTCCTGAGCTCTGTTTTGGCTGCAATGGCCTCCTGCAACCCTTTGCCAGCGAAAACTGAGCTTGGGAGTGCCGCCCATGGCTGGTCCTTTGCTATTTCCAGAGTGACCCTGTAAGCCAGATCTAAGCACCCCGTGGGCCGAATCTGGCCCCTGGGCCTTGAGTTTGACAGCCCTGTGGTAAAGCACCAGGCTATTAGGAGACTGTGAATTCTAGCCCTTTCTTAGGCACAGTGGGTGACCTTGAGCCAATCACTTCCTCTCAGTCCTAGGAAGGTAAGGTAAAGGCAAACCACTTTTGAAAAAACTTGCAAAGAAAACTTGTTCAGGCAGTCTCTTCAAATTGAACATGATTGAATGGAACCGGGGGGGAACATGACTTATTCTCATTCCACCCTATCGGATATGTCAACACGCTGTACTAGGACATAACATTTAAACTTAACCACTTTTTTTTAAAGGCTTAGTATTGAGTAAAAGCAATTCATTCTTATGTATTGTTTTGGTTGGAAAGGGAAGTTAGTGACTCCAAAGGCAGTGGGAAAAGGTTTCTTCCCAAAATTGAAATTAATTGGATAACATAAAATACTTAAAAATACTTGAGAGAAGATATAATTTTTGTAAGGTGGACATATTAAACTTGTTAATTTCCCTAGGGTGATTGGTACCCACTTATCCTATATATAGGAAATAATCTCTTAGCCCCATTTCTTAATTATTTGCTTCTATTTTTTAGATAATAAAATATTCCTTAGCAGGCAACCAAGATTTCTATAGGGTAAGCTATATGTTCAACTATATATTAATTCTTTAACAGGCTATCCAAATTGGTTGAATAAGTTAGTAGGACAGAAAAGGCTAAAGCAGAGTATTAAAATTCACATTCTATGGATGGAAGATTCCAGATTCTATGACTCACATCTTTGAAAGAAGCTTGTAGAAATGCTGAGGAACATTTGCCAATTTTCTGAACTAGATAGACTAATGAGTTTATCATAAAGAATCTTTACAATTTATCAATGAGAATAAATGTATGTTTATACCAAAATTTGTTCAAATAGGGGAAAAAGTCTTTCAATTCAATCCATATTTACTCAGAAGAATATTTCAGTTAATTACTTAAAGCAATTACTTTAAGTACATTAAAAATGCAAACTGAAGTAAAGATTATAAGTAAGACCTTGCTGGCAAATAATACCCAAGTTAATTTTATTTATGTATTGTTAATCTTTTGGCATTTTAAAATTTAAACCTAAAGTTTTGAGTAGAAAATTCCCAGGTAAAAGTGACAAATCCAATATAGGATCAATATTTTTACCAAACAGTTTTTGCCTATACTATTTCAGAAGGTGGTTACTATTTAAAAATAATTAAATAAATAAAAATGCTCCCTGGACACAGTAATCTAAAATTAACAATATTGTTTATCAGATTTTTTAAAGTGTTTATTGAGTGATTATTCCTTAGTTTTTCTCTTTATCTAACAGTATCTAAGGCAGGAAATAACATATGCATTTATAATAAATACTAAACAAAACACCTTAAAATATGACATGTCCCTATAATTTTAAAATATTGTTCCCACCTGCAATCTGAAATCAGAAGTCTATCAGGTGACTCCATGGAGATTGTAGATCAAATTCTGAATTAGTCAGGAATATGAGGCAAAACAGCATTCAGTGTGCCTGTAACATCAAATTATATCAAACAGTTAAAACTATAAGCATAGCATTATAAATGTTGCTAACAGATAGACTGAAAGCATGGCTACTCGACTGTCTTCTGGTTGGAAGATCAAGTTACATATGAAATTATCTACCTGCACAGAGAGTTAATTGAGCTGTATATTCTATTGGCCAAGAGAAACACCCTTTATCTTGCTTGTGTTGCTTGTGGATTGTGTTACCAATCCAGAGAGTTTTGTTAATTGAACTGCATACTTGATCTTTTGAGCACTCTTGTGCTATCTGAACCAAACTGCATTTTTGATTGCTGAATTCTTTAGTGCTGCTTAGAAGGAACTGGATGTGAGGAGAGGCTGAACTTTTGTGTCATTTGATATATATGCTTTAGTACCAGAATGTTTGACTAGTTCTGCTGCATTCTTCACAAAATGTTGCTTTCTTTTCTTAATATATGTAAAAAGAACTTTAGGAATTACATTGTGACTACTTGCTTTGAACAAACATTTACAAGTACTCTTAAGGTTAGTAATAAAATTTATCTGAGTATTAAGAGAATGCTATTTCTGCTGTACAACTGATTAATTGATTTGTGGGCTAGGCAATCTAGATCAGTGGTTCTCAACTTTTTCTTCACCACTGACCTCTTTTAAATACCTTTTGTGGCCACGGATCATTAAGACTTAAGACTGAAACCATAACATTTCTTCAAACCTTTATGGACCCTCTGTGATGACATTGTGGCCCCCAGGGTCCATGGCAGTGGTGGGATTCAATTTTTTTTTATACTACCGGTTCTGTGGGCATGGCAGGGGAAAGATACTGTAAAATCTCTAGTCAGAGGTGGTATTTGCTTGTTCTCTGAACTACTCAAAATTTCTGCTACCTATTCTCCAGAACTGGTTAGAACCTGCTGAATACCACCTCTGGTCCATGGGCCACAGGTTGAGAACCACTGATCTAGATAGCTAATGAAATCTTCAAGCTCTTTATAATGGGTTCAGTTCTCAGTGTCCTCAATTTAAAGGAGCAAGCAAAAACTTTTGGGAACATTCATTTTAGGCTAGACAAATAAACAGTTTGATCTAATAGACTTATTTCTTACATTTTTGTGGTTAAAAAATTGAAGAGGAATGCACTGTAAAAAAAGCAGATCCTGAAAATTAATGCTCAAGACAAATAGTCAAGGGCGACATTGAAAAAAAACAAAGCATATACATTGTTAAAATGCCTAAATTGAATAACATTAACAACTTTTGGGTGATATGAATTCAAATACTAGAAGCCAATAGCGTCATCAAGAGATTGAGATTTTTTTTAATTCAAGAAGATTGATAATAGAAAACAATTGTTTTAGGAAAACTGATGAATTTTACTGAATGTTGGAAAGAAAAAAATTGCTGGAATGCATATGAATATTTTGAAATAAAACCACACACAATGTATGTGTATTAAGTTTTGCAATAAAATAAAAAGGACAAAAATGAAGGTGTAAATATTATCTATGGGTATACCATGTTTTCACATGGAATTGGAATGTTCCCTCCCTGAATGCAGCTCAGAAGCAGAGAAATAAAAGAAAATACAAGAAAAAGAGGTAGCTGCTACTACAGGTATGTTAATGACACTTGAGATTACCACTTCAGAATATTCTGTAGAATTTCTACAGGGGATATAAACTTTTGAAAGATATTATTTGCACAATATCTCAAATGGGTAACCATTAACAAGCAATTTAAGATGATAATCTGTAACTCGGGAGTAGATTGTATATTTTGCATGCTTATATAGATAGTCCGCAATTTGCAACAGTTCATTTAGTAACCATTCAAAGTTATAACAGTGAATTATGACTGTTTTTCACACTTTAACCAGTGCGAGTGTCCCTAGAGCCTTGTGATCAAAATTCAGACATTTGGCAATTGACTCATATTTATGATGGTTGCAATGTCTCAGGGTCACATGACCACTTTTTGCAAAGTCAGTGGGGAAGCCAGATTCACTTTACAACCCTATGACTGACTGAACAATTGCAGTTATTCGCTTAACAACTGTGGCAAGGCGGGTCATAAAATTGGGCAAAACTCACTTAACAACCGTCTCAATTAGCAATGCAAATTTTGGACCCAATTGTAGTCTAACTGTCATAAATAAAGACTACCTGTAATCCTAGTTCAAACCTTAACATCATGGTTAAAAGGTTCTGATAGAAAGTGGAATATGTCATTTGGAGCACATAGTAAATCAAGGTAAGCCACACCAAACTTGATTGCAGGAAATACAACTTCAGCAACAGAGTGGTCAATGTCTGGAATACTCGACCTGACTCTGTGGTTTCTTCTCCAAACCCCCCAAAATGTAACCTTAGACTGTCTACTATTGATTTTACCCTTTCCTAAGAGGTCTGTAGGGGGCGTGCATAAGCGCACCAACGTGCCTACCAACCCTGTCCTATTGTTTCTTTTTATTTTTCTTATATGTATCCATTTCATGTATTCATAACTATGTTTATACTTATACCTGTTATCTTATAATCACTTGACAAAAATAAATAAATAAATAAAATAAATAGTGTTAAACTAGATTGAGAAACAATCTGACATTATAGAAAGTATCTCAAAGTAATGGGTAGAGGAACAAACATCTGTTCAAAAACATATACTCTTGTAGAACAAAATCTACCCAAGAAACAAGGTGCCCAATAAGCAATACCTACTGCAGATATTTATATCTTAGCCATATTTGTCCCTTGCTGTCTTAAAATTGTCCCTTGCCATCTTAACCCTATCTCATTACTCTCCTATTTGATAAAAACATTGTTAGTTCACTATTATTCTCTGAAATTGCCATTTTTTAAAAATGATACAAAACTTCTTGAACAGAAATAAAGCAGACTAAATTTCCACTATATTGTAGAGAATCAATTTTTCTCATAAAGTTAAAAAAAATAAACCAATAATCTCTATTACATAAACCAAAGAAATGGTTCCTCATATTCACAATATAACTTTCTGGCATTGTCCCTGAGGTCTGAATTTATCAAGTGCCCAAGTTTACACATTGCATAAAAACTGAGAAACAGAAAATTGAGCATTGGCCTTTCAGGCCCAGCTCAGTAGTAAAAACGATTGAATTTTGCTGTCAAGTACATTAGGGAGAAAGATCACAAAACAGAGATAAATCAGATTAACACTTTAAAAGATAAATGGTATTTCAGCCAAATTTAATTTTACTTTTGAAATGTGCAAACTCATCAAAAGCCTTTACTGTACATCAAATACATGATACTGCACTCTAAAATTCATTATGGGACCTTCATAAACTTTCTTCAATCAGGTTAATAATGTCTCCACCCAATTCCATTGAAAACCGTGTAGACATTAGTTCTCTTGATCTAAGAAATGAATGTGAAAATCCAGCCCAACTGGAATTCTATGAAGATTCTTAGTCATCCAGGTCATGGTTGTCCCAAAGGTGCTTTTCAAGAGGCAATTGGACTTTCTGGTTTTTCTTTGAAGATGTTTCGCTCAAAAAGGCCATCTATGTCAAAATTGAACAGCCATAAACTCTCTCAGCAGACAGGGAGAGATACAACATCATCTATCTCCACTCTATAACACAATCCTTTCATCAGTTCCAAGAAGGCTCCACACCCATTTGCTTTGGTTACTCAGGTGACCCTGACGACAAAGATAAACTTTCAGATGGCTTCAACAACTTGCTTAAAAGTATGCAAATGACCAGCTGTCTGCAAGGAGTATAAATCCTTCAATTCCCCAACATCCAGTCAGAGCTGAAGAAGCTTCTTGGATGAGAAATGAAACATCTTCAAAGAAAAACCAGAAAGTCCAGTTGCCTCTTGAAAGAAGGACCTTTGGTTCAAGTGGAAGCCAAAGTATATTGCCTTCTTACCCTTTTGTTTTCTGTTAGTTGTTTCCCCCCCCTTCACTTTTGAGATACTTCTTGTGCTGTCTAGCCAGTTATAGTTAATGGGATTTGGAATAGTTACTTAGGAATTGGGAGCTGTCCCCTTAAGGGAATGCATCATGGTAAATGTAGTTAAGGTATCCTGGGAAATGTAGTACATGTCATGTGGTCACATCTGTAACCCTGATTGGTCACTGAATTGACCCTTGGTCGGTCGGGGGAGGTTTCTTCACTCTTGCCTGAACACACAGCCTCGTGGTAGCAGCTATACCCCCTGCCTCTACGACTATGCGATGAAATATGGGATAGAAAGATTACTATCATTTACACTACGATTTCAACTGTACAAAGAATTGGACATTAGATGCATCTCGACATAACTGTGAGTTACCTTGAGGATACCTAATATAATCCAATAAAAGAAACTTTGTATGGAAGAATTTGTAGAGTGATCTATCTGTCTTTATATTCAGCAAGTGGACCAAAAGACAGAATAGTAAATGATAATAAAAGCTTGAAGTCCTGCAGTCCATCAGTAAACAGACAGAAGAATAAAAAGGCAGTTAATTTGGAATCCCTGTGAAGGTTAAAAATAATTTGAAATTTGTGATAAAGACAAAGATATATTGAAGCTAGGAGTGAATGTGAAATGCCAAGCTCTCTGTGCCTCATTCTCCTTTGAAGCAACAAGCTTTCAAAGCCAGTGTAAATTAGCAAGGAGGGGCAAGAAATTCCCCTCTTCTCCTTTTGTGCAAGAGACTTTCAAACATCCTATTCTCTGGCTTACTCTGCATCTTCCCATTGTTGGCCAAAGTAATGAAACAGTTTGAGTGAGGTTTGGAAAAGTTTTCTCTCTGTTTAACTTTAAAACCTGTGTAAATTTGCTGAATCTTCCTTGTGCCCTCTAACAAAGTAACTGCATTTCTCCAGCCCAGAAGCAATAAAAAGAGGCCCTCTCCAGCTATTTTACAACCACCCTGGCCGGTTTATTGGGGGTTATAAATCATTAATGCAGGACAATCTCCAGAGCACAAGGCTGATCCAAGCAAGCTATTTCAACAAAGGAATGCAAGGAGCTATTCCCTTTGCTTAACGCCTAAAGTTTTTCATGTTCTCCTCTCTTTACTAAATTTTTTTTAAAGTATAACAAGGCCACACTGCATGCAACCTTTGGAGTTTTGCATTTGATGAATTTCTCTTCCAGCAAGTAAGCAATAAATTCCTTTGGGGCTCACCCACCCCCTAAAGACTCAGGCAAAGCCATCCACAGCACCATCTGGTGGTCAAGAAGAAATTTCCCAGAGAATTCAAAGAATTTTTTACAGATTTTCACAAGAATTAGAGGAACTTTCCCAATTTAACCAGTGTTTAACTAATGAAAATTCTGTTTTTTGTAACTATTGTGGAAACATTTAGCAACTTAATTCAAGGTTCCAGTACTATCTGCAGCCTAACCTGTGTTTAGTGTCTTCCAGACCTAGCCAGTACCACCAACAGGCCTATAGCGCCAACTTGTGTAGCAAGCACGCAACGCACCCTAAAAGCAGCCACCTGCACACAGCGCCCCTAGCAAAATTAAGGGAATTACACAGAAACCACTAAATTTTCCAAAATTCACCTTTTGCCAGTTTGAAGTATGGCAACTTCTTCTGCCATGACAGATGTCTCTGATGTACCAGAGGACTCGAACCTTCCACCCACCCTTGATGTAAATGTGGAGCCTGGTTCCCCAAACCCTCATCCGACATCCAAACCTCCAAAGACATGGCAATACCACAGAAAACCTATGACCTCAGACAGCATAGGAAGCTTACCCCACCCATGGTGGCACGCTTCAGAGAGGATTGGGCCAGGCAGTGTCGCCATCATGCAGATGCATGGATGGAGCTGGTAAGGATCTGCGATAACCCCAAAAGCAAGTTGCCCCTCAAGAGCCTCCTACTAATGCAGAAAGAGATAGAGGAGCATCTCACACGGTGGAGAGACAGTGAAAGTAAGCTTAAATACATACAGTCAAACCTGGAAAACCCAGAGCTCTAAGAACACATTCAATGCTTCGAGGAGGCAAACAAAGAACGTGAAGACTGCATTCAGAAAGAGAAAAACTCCCTCCAGGCTGCGCTCTTTGATGCGCTACAGGGGGAACAAGTACCGAGGAGAAGGCCACCTCCGACATAGGTCTTCAATCACTAGCAGCTTCTTCCCACCATTCAAAGAAAGCCTCCTCCCTCCACCCCAAGCCCACTAGATCTCCAGCAGGTTCCAGTGTCTCGTGCCAATTCTCTGCTACTGGGTATCACCATCCTTCCAGAGCATCCTCCTATCGCAGCAGCGCATCCAAGGCCTCCAAAGCAGCAAGTTATGCTGACTGGGCTGCAGAAGCTGAAGTAGAAGCTGTAGTAGCAGATGCAGATATACGTGCAACAGAGGAGGTGACACGGCAGAAGGTGGCAGTAGCAGCTAAAGCAGCAGAAATGGCCAAGGCCCAGGCCAAACAACAAGCAGAAATGGCCAAGGCCCAGGCCAAACAACAAGCAGAAATGGCCAAGGCCCAGGCCGAACAATAAGCAGAACTGGCCAAGGCCCAGGCCAAACAACAAGCAGAAATGGCCAAAGCTCAAGCGAACCAACAGGCAGAACTGGCCAAAGTTCAGGCCCAATTGGAGTTGGCTGAATGACAAAGGGACTTGGCAACAAAAACAGCATGGGCCGCAGCATTGAGGAAGGTGGCCGACAACACCTCCTTCAACTTCGACCTCGAAGAGTTGGGAGAAGAGAGCCCAGATACATGGGTCAAAGCCTACGTGGATGAGCAGCACTCACTACAAAATGAGCAGATGGAAACGCCTCTTGCCTAGCAGTCTCCCACAACCAGGGAAGCATAGGAGTGAATCTCAACCTCCGACTCTAAACCTCAGTCACGCAACAGATGTAAGACCTAAAATACAAGATTCACTTCCCACCAACAGCAAATCTTCCCCAACTGATGTTGTACGACCTACAGTCTGAGATTCTCTTCCCAGAATCAGCAACCCTAACCCAATGTCTCATGCCTGCCGGGCAAGCAAATTAGCCCATCAGTGATCACAACGACTTCTCGACAAGTAGACATGCAACCAACGACACCTGCCACACTCAATCCACAGGCAGTAGCATTCCTGCCACAACCTCAATACTACTCAAGCTCACAAGTGAGGCAGGCTAGATGATTACATGATGGAAATGTTTATCCATTGCACTTCCTATTATGACTGTATTGTAACCAGGTTAAAAGAGAATGTGCTTTGGAGTATTTCTTGGTAGGGCTATTTCCGTTCAACCTTATTCATGTGTTTTGCAAAGAAATCTGGTTAGCAACTGTGGGATGCTGAATGCTGAGTGACCTAGATTGAGCAATGGCTGAACTGCTCTTCTGTGCACAAGATTTAAAAAAAATCAGACGCATTGTAAAAATAATGGTACATAAAACCAAGAGAACTTTGAAACTTATTTTTAAAGAATGTATGAACATTTCCTATTTATGTGCTGAAGGAATTATTTAGAGATCTAATACAGTGAATTGAATTTGGCTGCCCTTTTCTTCAGCATAAAAATGGCTATAGAGATAATATTGTGTGTCCTTACTCATTTAATATTCCAATCACAACTGCAGATAGTTTTACGGTTAAAATATTTACAATATTTTTTAGAGACAAAATAATTGCTATATATGTTATATATATAGTTATATATGTACAATTCATTTTTCTTTCTAGACTCATGTGATTGTTTTATCTAACTTAGTTACTGCATTTAACACTTAATAATAAAGCTAGTGTTCTGGCCTAACATATCAACCTTCCTCTTGATGTATCTACGGTATGTATCTTTCCATGAGAAAGCCAAAATGACTCCTTATTCTACCGAAAGGCCTTATTCTTTTCTATTTCAGAGAATAAAAAAATAAGAAAAAGTGAGGAAATTTTTCTTCTTATGGAAGTAATTTTTCTTGGGGCATTAAAAATATTTCCTAGAATTAATGTTAACAATAATCTTGTCAATACTGAGTGTGCTATTTTGATTAACTTTAATGTAAAAAGTAACCAGGGTGTGCACACATTGTGGCTCCAGATGTTTAGCGAAACATATCACACAATTCAGAGCAGATATAAGCATTTTTTGCATACCCTCTTTCTCTCTCCCACACCTTTTCACTCACAAGGTGGCACTCACAATCTAGCTCTCTGCATCTGTTGTACTTGTTAACAATACATATGAAGCTTCAGAATATGAATTTTGACCATACACATTAAAACAGGGGCCCAGATCATTGTGAAATAATCATTTTATTCTAATAAGAAGTGCCATACTAAGCAAGATTCAGATCCTTGTTTTTGTTCTTGAAAATTGTTATGGTTTGGGTTGGCAAACCATAGGAATAGCATTTAGACTTATGTACCACTCCATAGCATTCTCTGAGCAGTTTACAACTGTCAGCATTTTGCTCCCAACCACCTGGTTTCTCATTTTATCGACTTCAGAAGAATGGAAAGCTGAAACAACCTTGAGCTGGTCAAAATAAAACTCCCGGCTGTGAGCAGAGTTAATCTGCAAATACTGCATTCTTTTTTGGGAGGGGGGGGTATGTTAAGATTTTTATTGTTTTTGTATCACAAATTCCATTTCTATATTGAACAGTGTGCAAATACTGCATTCAAACCACTGCACCACCACGGATCCTTTCCCATTCTGTATTTTCCCATTCTTCATTCTTCATTTAAGCTTGGTGCAGCTATCACTCTAATTCTAAAGATTGGTATTGCATCTTAAAGCTGCTGGCAGGAAAAGATGTTTTTGCCACAGGAATTCCCAGGAAGCGCTGGCAATGAGTTCCAGGAATTGTAGGCCTATGTAAGACTGAAGTTTGGTTTAAAAGGTTCTATTTTGGGTGGGTGGGCAGCTACTTTAGAGTTGTTCAAAGTTTGTATAAAAATCATATTGAAAATAGATTATTATTATTCTAAAAAACTTAGATGTTGTTATAAGTATAACAAGATGTTATTATCACAGTCATGCATTTCACTAGATTGTTAGGGTTTTTTCAGCAGAAAATTTGAAAATGATATATTGATTGAAAACCCTGCATTGATCAGATTTAGACTGTTAAAAGATTAGGAGCAGATAAACACATGCTTCATTTATAAGCAATATATTGTATTATTTTCAGACAATCAAACTTCCTTAGTAAGAACTAGGAGCAAGTTTACCAATATACATATCATGATGGTGTTTATTTTTAAAATGAGGTATGATACGCCATTTCAAGAAAAGATGTGGCTTCTTTGAAGAAGAAAAATGTGTGAGAGAAAATTCTTTAGTATTTCAGAAAGAAAAATGTTTTAACAAAGAAAGATACAGTACATGTGCTCATGCCAACTCTGAGGTATCTTTCTGCTTTTTTCAAGATTGTGAGCATTTATTCATGCAATTATAATAAGTAAAACCTGACTGAATTATATGTAATGATCTTGACTCTTTTTTTCATGTGGAATCTTGGAAAAATAAAATTTTAATGAATATCAGCAAGATTTGATAGCTCATTTCAGGATGTGAAGCATTTTCCAAATTATTTTGAAGCATGTATAGTAATAATTTCTTTATTACATCGCAAAAAATACTGTTACTATAATCTATAAGCAGCCAAAGACTATGAAAATTTTTACCATCCCTTATTTTCTGTATCAGCATCTGGAATATGGAAGTGTATCTCAACATGAATGTATCACTTAATATTTTAACTGATCATCACTGCTAGAGCCATTGTTCCATGAATTTTAAGATCATTTCAATTATCAATCTAAGCAAGTAGTCAATGTCACTGTTAGACTAAACGGAGGGGTACACATAACAATTGCTGCTATTAGTCTTGCAAAGTTACAAGTAAAAGTAACATCAGAAAGTAGTTTAAAATTCAGTTAATCAAGGAAAAAAAATAGTAGTTAAAAAGAAATAGTCTAATTTATCAACGTAGCAATAACAATATTTATTGTATGCTATCTATAGTCACCTTTAGTGAGATGTCGATTAGATAAATTTGAGAAATAAATAAATAAAGTAAATAAATAAACAAAAAGTGATTAAATAAAGTAATAAGGACATGATGATGGCCACCTTCATGAGATTGAAGTCCTGCCCCTTTTTGCTTGCATTATGCAGTAAGATTTTGATCCCATGTTTGTAGGTGCCATCTTGATCACTCTTCTCAGACCTCCTTATTTTTTCTACAATTCCATAATGTTTATCTGGTACTCTTAAAAATGCAGACATATGTTCGTTTGGTCTTATTGGTGGGAGATAATTCCCAATAAGAGTCCTAACATTTAGAAGCAATGCCTTTTTAAAAAAATTCATTATTTTTTTTGGTGCTGAATCTAATACAGTACAGGCTGAGTTGCATGTTATCCTGTAAAAGGGCGTGTGGGGAGAGAGACTTGTAAGTGCCTAGTCTACCACCCAAGGTAACTGATAGGGATGCTTTATGTTCTAAAACAAACAAAAACAAAGGCAAAGCAGTATCTCATTTCCTTGGTCATGAGCAGCCTTTTTATGCAAGGTATTTTATCATGAGGAAAAGAATAGGGGCAGGATGGAAATAGGAATTGAAACCATAATGAATTGTCAGGAAGCTTCTCTGATATATACCCCATCTTTTTATTTCATAGAATACTCCAGGGGTTGTGTATGAGAGCCACATTTTAAACAAATTCAGGATTAAATTGAGATGGGGGGGAGGAGATAAAATAATAATGTAGAGATTTTCAATTCAACTGTATAGAATGTGAAGGATGTGTGTTTGTGTTTTATTTTTATAGTTATAATGTAGATTGAAGATGGCATTTAATTTCGTTGTACGAGATGCAATGACAATAAAGTAAACTAAATAAATGTTTTTTAGGATGTCCCCACCCAACAGAGCAGCGTCAGGACAAGGCAAACGATGACTGGGATATCTGGAACTTTCGGCCCACAATACACACACACACACACCCCCAAGCATACACACAAACACACACGAAACTACTCTCCCCTCCTGGAGGATCGCCTGCTAAAAGGCGGCTGGCGGGCAGCAGAGGGAGCTGCAAACCCTCAGCCGCCTTTCTCTCTTCCTCTGTTGTGGCCGAAGGAAGGAAACGGCCGCTCGGCGCTCGGGCACGCGGGGATGCGCTTCGCCGCCCCGCTGCTTTTGTTGGGCGACTCGAAGGAAGAGAGGAGCTTTGGACCGCGGGGAAAGCGGGCAAGACGGTAGAAGAAATCAGCCAGCGGGACCGAAGGGAAGACCGGTTTGGAAAACCAGGGTACCCTGTTCCCACTCGAGATAGCGAGCCAGCCCTTGGGAGGCTTTTCCTGGGTCAGATAAGAACCATCCCTGACCTCTCCAAAAACTGACCCAAAAGCCTTAAGCCAACCATCTGCCTGGTTCTTCCGAGCGTTTCATCAGCCTAGCTTGGTTTAAGGATGGTTTTTAAGCCATCATTCTTCAACCTGGTGGCTTTTGGGTATTTTGGACTCCAGTTCCCATGGTTTCCATTCATTAAGGATGAAGGCTAGGCTAGGGTGAGAGTTATGAGAATTGAAGGCCAACACACCCTGAAGGCACCTGATGGAAGGGTGGGAGGAGAGATAGAGCATGAAATAGAAACATGGAATTTGGCATCTTTTTTATTGTTGCTCTAAGAGAATGATACATGAAAACCCAACACTTCTGGAGGGCACCAAGCTGAAGAAGGAGAGGATAATTTAGTTGTAGTTCTTCCTTTGACATATTCAGAATAATTTGTCAGTGTTGGATGGCTGGTGAATGTGCAGAATTTCGTCTATCCATGCATCAATACTGTTCCTAAGGTCATAGGCACCATTTCAAAAATCAAATATTTATGTGAAGGTCCAAATTTGAGATAACAGGCATTTCCCCCTTCCACCGGTTCTTTCTTGCTTTCCATGGGTGTTTGAAAAAGGCTGAAGTGGAACCTTTGTTTGGCAACTGTAACATTATCTAAGATTAATTATCTGTACAATGACAAGAAAATGAAGTAGTGGAACGTGGGCCAGTCTCTCTATTAATCTGTGATTACTACTGTATGATATTAGCTCCTGTGCAGGCTCCCTGTTGTCAAAGTATGATTGTGAAGTATGTTCACACATTGCATTACATCATAATGTGGCTGATGTGGGTTTGGCATAATGTTTTATATATTATTCACTGTGGTTTGTAAAACCCAAATTATGGTGTAAAACGACGTCTGAACCAGATCATTCTCTTTGCATATGTGTATCTGGTGGGAGATGTCTAGTTTTTTTCTGTTAATTACATGGTTGGAAATTGTTTACTTTGGAGATTATTTTTGAATTTTGCCTGAAATACTAACCATTGTTTTTAATGGTTAATCTCCAAAGGTTAAGGTGTAGAATTGGTTTAAAAGCATCTGCCAACCTTGGCTATGAGCACACCTGACAGGTTTTCTGTGAAAACTTTGTGATAGTAAGATCATTGCTTGACAATTGCTAGTATGGCCTAAACATTAATTAGCAACATATAGCAGAATAACAGGAATCTAAGGAGATATTATAAAGACAGAAAGCCAAAGGCCAGATTTTCAGCCTCATAAGAATTGTAGGCTTACCTGTATAAAGACTATTGCTTGCTTTCTCTAATACTGATTATAGCTAAGCTTTATAGATGTCCAGTTAAATTTCAAAAATAAGGTATAAGTATCACTGAATAAATCTGGGCATCCTAGAAGAACATGAGGAAAAATATGATATCATAATCAAAATGTTTGTTTGACTGAAGCAAATTGTTTTGTTTTTCTTAAAGGATACAAGATGTTAATTTCTACCAATATTCACTGCCAGTTTGATGTTCACTGTGTTGTTAGATTTGTCTCAGAGGCTTCTCAGGAACATGCAGGCCCTGAGGTAATGAAGTGTATTCTACTTTAATAATGCATTGCATTGATTTTTTTTCCTCGCTGCATTACTGTTTTAGTTTTACAGCTGTTTACTTTGATTTTTTCTGATTTCACACTTTTATCTCCATTTCAAACTGTAAAAAAGTGATAAAATATAGTCTTTTTAAAGCTGCTTGTCAGAGTTCCTAAGATGTTGGAACTAAGACAATGAACTTAATTTTACTTAATTGTACTAATTTTAGAGTAAGGTCCCCACTAAACTCCAAGGCTTTGATTCTGAATTTGTATGTGAAGATTGCAGTGCAAGACAAATTAATTAAATTAACAATATGACTTTGAATAATAAAGGTGGCTTAGATAAGTTTAGTTAAATAGCAAACAATAAATAGTTAAATAGCAAACAATAAATAGTTAAATAGCAAACAATTTGAATTTTGCCTGAAATACTAACCATTGTTTTTAATGGTTAATCTCCAAAGGTTAAGGTGTAGAATTGGTTTAAAAGCATCTGCCAACCTTGGCTATGAGCACACCTGACAGGTTTTCTGTGAAAACTTTGTGATAGTAAGATCATTGTTGACAATTGCTAGTATGGCCTAAACATTAATTAGCAACATATAGCAGAATAACAGGAATCTAAGGAGATATTATAAAGACAGAAAGCCAAAGGCCAGATTTTCAGATTTCAGCCTCATAAGAATTGTAGGCTTACCTGTATAAAGACTATTGCTTGCTTTCTCTAATACTGATTATAGCTAAGCTTTATAGATGTCCAGTTAAATTTCAAAAATAAGGTATAAGTATCACTGAATAAATCTGGGCATCCTAGAAGAACATGAGGAAAAATATGATATCATAATCAAAATGTTTGTTTGAAGCAAATTGTTTTGTTTTTCTTAAAGGATACAAGATGTTAATTTCTACCAATATTCACTGCCAGTTTGATGTTCACTGTGTTGTTAGATTTGTCTCAGAGGCTTCTCAGGAACATGCAGGCCCTGAGGTAATGAAGTGTATTCTACTTTAATAATGCATTGCATTGATTTTTTTTCCTCGCTGCATTACTGTTTTAGTTTTACAGCTGTTTACTTTGATTTTTTTTCTGATTTCACATTCTTTATCTCCATTTCAAACTGTAAAAAAAAGTGATAAAATATAGTCTTTTTTTAAAGCTGCTTGTCAGAGTTCCTAAGATGTTGGAACTAAGACAATGAACTTAATTTTACTTAATTGTACTAATTTTAGAGTAAGGTCCCCACTAAACTCCAAAGGCTTTGATTCTGAATTTGTATGTGAAGATTGCAGTGCAAGACAAATTAATTAAATTAACAATATGACTTTGAATAATAAAGGTGGCTTAGATAAGTTTAGTTAAATAGCAAACAATAAATAGTTAAATAGCAAACAATAAATAGTTAAATAGCAAACAATAAAACGTACCATATGTTGGTATGGCTTTCAAATTCCTTTTTTTTTTCAACATAGGGGAAAAAGTAATCTCTATTAGTATAATAGATCATCAATAATCTGTGACATAATTGAACCATATACTATGATGTACATACAGATGTAAAATTCCCTGAATTTCTATAGATTTTAAAAGAAATAATAAATAATTTTAAAGAAAAAAGTTTTTCTGTTTATTTAAACTTCCAAAACTAAAATAAAATTTAATTTCATATCGGTGTAAAGCAGAATTTTCCAATATCGATTCCAATATGGGATATAAACTGAACCAATTTTGAAGGTGATTAATTGATTCACATCTGGTAATCTCTCCATTCTAGTAAAAACAGATATATTCCAAAAACAAAATTTCATCTTCAGTAAATCAAATTATACTGAGATATTGAAGAAAGACTGGGAGACCTCTGTCCAGTCTGACAACTAAAATGGGATATAAGAACAAGGCTTTTAAGCCATATTAATCATTGTAAAGATATAACCTAGTGGGACCTAATGATCCCATATTTTTAAAACCCAGAATATAAACATATGTTAAATAAAGGATTTTAATTTTATTTTTCATTCTAATACATAATAGTTCCTAAATATTTCTGCATTATTTTTCCTTGAATTAAACATTTTTCTGTGTATCAAAAATCAGTTCTTTTGCATTAAAAATAAAGTTATATAAATAATATAAAGAGCTTTGTAATACCTTAAAGACAAAAAAGAGCTAAATTATTTTAGAGTTACTTACTTATTTTAAAGGGTTTTTTTTGCAGAGTAACTACCTATCTGGAAATTATTCCAAAACAACTTTACAAATGCCATTCTACAAATGATAATAATTTTTAAAAATAAGATACTTTATCTGAATACAATATTTATAAAAGCTACAACTCTTTGAAAATGTTTTGCATGAAATAAACCGGGGTTGTATAAGAAACAACATTGCATTTATGTTGAAAACTGCTTTGCTGTGTTGAGCCTTGTGCTGTTTTATATTGGAAGATCTTAGTTGGAAACAAGAATTGGAGGAATTAAGAAGTTACAAACTCTTTCCGTCAGAAAAATAGCAATTTTCTCCCTCCACTCTGCCCCCTTCCAAATGCCATTAACATTTGGATAATGGTCAAAAGGATGCAACATGATACGCATACAGAACAAATGTAGCAAATTAAACTCAGGAGGACTGTGGCAAATCTGTTTAAAAAGCTAGTCATTTGATTCCATCATTTAAATGTTTTAATAATACGCATCCAATCTTATAATGTAAAAATGACAAATTAATGTAAAAAATAAAAATGTATGTGATAATTGTTTTTCTTCTTATGTTATATCTATTTGCTAATATTCCTGTTTTCCAAAAAAAATTATCTTCCCACCCATATGAATGGTGTACAGTATGTCTTCCTCAATCTTGGATTTCTCCCTGAGGCCCAGGAGTTTGAGGGTTCTACACAATTATTTTAGCTGTTCTTAGCACTGCACTCTTCTGGACAGAGGGCTCTGATGTTGTTCCTGGGATCTGTTAAAACCACTTTTTTTTTCCAATTTGGTGTCACAACCCAAATGATCCTACCATCACTGGGACCTCCCTTGGCCTTTACATATCCTCTGTAGTTCCTCTTTCAGGCCCTGATACTTCTCCAGCTTTTCACCATTGCTGCCTTCTGGTTCTTGTCTACAACCATGATGTCTGTTTGATTGGTTTCTATATATATATATATATATATATATATATATATATATATATATATATGACTGGTTCTGTGAAGAGAGGTTTTTCCGCAGGCTGGAGGGTGCGTGGTTTTGTGTGCTGCCTGCATTCTGTTTCCACAGCCCAGTTTCTGTTACGATGAGGCCATGGACCGGGGATTGGGAACCTCAGCTTTATGAGCTTTAAACTCCTTTTAAATGTTTATGTTGTACTTAAAAATGAACAATAACTGTACAAAAAAGTCCAACTTCAATCTGTAAACATGTTTAGGCACTGTGGGTTGATGTCTACAAAATTTTCCTTGCTTTGCCTTTGCCTTTCATATGTGTCCAAATAGAATAATTTGGGTCTGTCCTTTTAAATTGATGTATTCATGCTGGGGATGTTATTTTGTTTGAATTGCAGGCCCATCTGTGAGGTTGGAAGCAAATTATCCATCTCTGTGTGAGAGCTTGGACAAGGGAAAGAACATATTCAAAATTGATAAAAGGATTTGTATGGGGTTCAGAGCAGAGCCAAATTTGAAGTAATATCCCTGAACCTGAATAGATGGCTCTTCAGCTTCACCCCGCTGCTTTAAATATTTCTCCAGTAGAAGCTAAGAAACTGTGTCTGAATGGAACACCCTGGATTTGGCATCTTCTTGAAGAATGTGTCAGGAATGCATGGGAATACTGGAGCATTCTGCTGGGACTGATCTCTATTGCCTGCTTTCTGTTTGCTGCACTGCCGTGAGTTTAAACCTTTAAGTATTTTTCAGCTTCATACATGAGCAATCTTGCCTGAGGCTTTACTCAGAAATTGCCAGTTTGGTTTATTCTTTGATGGATTTCTGTTCCTTTCTACATATTATAAATAGATAAGCCAGAGCAGCATGTTTCTTCTGTTTAAGGTAATTCTGTGATGGTTGATAAACTAGTTGGCTATATTCTATTGTGGCGGTTGAAAACACCAATCTATATCATCTGAAGCTCCTTCCTACAAGAGCAGTGAGTGCGATGTTTCCTCCTGCTTTATCTTGGAGGAAAAATGGATATACAACTTTTTCTTTGAAAAATCAAGAAATAACCATTCATGGCATATGTGGGATACATGGTCCTATGTTCCCTGGGGCTCTTTCTGGACTCAGTTCCATGTTAGGCTTATGTGTGTTTTGAGGGGGAAACCCTCCACAACGGGATGAGCCAGAATAATCAATAGTTCAATGTTTTCTCAGTCATGAAATTTTAGTCAATAATCCCTTAACCTCCATTCTTTGTTCATAGAGAGCCATTATGATGTAGTGGTTAAGGGGATGGATTAGCAATGTGGAGACCCAAGTTCTAGTCCTTCCATGGTCATGGAAGCCAACTGGTGACCTTGGAGCCAGTCACTATCTCTCAGACATAAACAGCATATACACTGATACCTTTGCTATATGAAGGAAGTGAGTGCAGTACAAAACAAGTGGATTTTGCCACGAAACGAGGCATATGCCAAGAGGAACAAATTCATTCCTTGCTTGTACAATATGGATACAGGTAGTCCTCAGTATATGACCACAGTTGGAATTGGAACTTCTGTCACTTAGCAATACAATCATTAAATGACTAGCACCTGATTCTACAACCTTTTTTTGCACAGTTGTTAAATCACTGCGGTTTTTCAGCCAGCTGTCAAGTGTTCATATTTTGATTATGTGACATTGTGATGGTCATAAGTGGGAAGACCAGTCATAAGTCACTTTTTTCAGTGCCATAAGTTTGAACGGTTCTGAAATGAATGGTCATAAGTCAAGGACTTACCTGTACTACCAATTGTCTTCACAGATTAATTAATAATTTGTGAGAGAAGATTTTTCTTGTACTCTGAAAATAATTACAGCCAATATTATATGGTTCTATTCTGTTCTATTCAGGGAGCGCATTTCTTTACTTCTATATACCATGCTTATCTTTGCTTTTATCTGAATTGACTGTCATGCATTTTATGAACACTGTGTAGCTGGACAGTTCCATTGTTATTGTTTTTTTCCCAGTCAACTCTATGTCGCCTGCCAGAATGGAAAAGTGGAGCAAGCACTTTCTTTGGGTTTTCTGCTGTGCTGGCTTGCAGGAGATGTCACCAATTTTATTGGGTGCTATTTAACAGATCAACTTCCAATACAGGTAAATTTTGCTAGAGTTTTAGTTTTATACACTTGACAGTGGCTAATATATATAAATATGCACTTTTGGATGTTCTTTTTCTTCAATCTTCTCTAAAAGAAAAGAACAAGAATGAGTGAGCAAAACTTTTGACATATATATTATTATATATTCTATAAACTGATATGTTAAATTAGGCTTGATTCTTTTTACTTTTTTCCAGACTGTAACTGCAATTTTTTATATTAACATGGACATAATTGTGATATCTCAGTTTTTCTACTATAAGTTAAAAAATCAGAAGATAACAAAATGTAAGTATCTTCATTTGAGATCTTTGTAGTAGTGGGTAATGTCTTCAATATTTATATGAGACATTTAAAATTGCCCAAACTATGTAAATTTAAATGGCACGATGGAGTTACAGGATAAGATTAAAATTGTCGCATTTAGAATTCTGTGATTTTAGAATAGCATACATGGAATATCAGCAGCAAAACATGTCGACAAGATCAAGATGAAGCTAAAAGCCTGAATAACTGATCACAAACCTTGTTGCTGAAGGATATTTTGCTGCAGTTGGCAAGTTACAGCATGAATTTGTCCCATTGTTCACAGTAGGGGTGTCAAGCTTGTGGCGTCACGACAGCATCATGTGATGTATTGGGAGTTTTTCCCCTTCACTAAACTGGGCAGGGCCAGCACCCGACCCACGGGCCGCGACTTTGACACCCCTGGTTCACAGTAACAGCTGTATACACTAGCCAACAAAAAGGAAATATAAAATACATCACATTCCATTAGTGCAATACATTTAACATCATTTGTGATCTTACCTCATTTCGATGGCATAAGGGCAATTCGTGTCTCCCATAAGGATATAAGAGTGAGATGTAATCCTCAAACGCCTCTCTGTGGCACATTGATTGTTATGAAAGGGGTGTATTTTTATCCCCTCTTTTTGAACATATATATCAATTCAGTGGTAGACCTTTTTCATAACCTAGACTTCTAAACTATCAAGGTACAATATCCCTATAGTCCTCCATGCTGAGGAAACTGCCATAATTTCACAAACCCCATATAGGGTTGAAAAGAACAATGATAGCAATATTATGGTACTGCAGACAAAATCAACAGGTTGTAAATTTTGAGAAATCTAAAATTCTGGCCTTTGCTGGAGCCACTCAACTATCATGGATGTCACAAAGCATATTTCATTTAAATACTTTGCAGTGGTTTTCCATTCTAAAGGCACCTGGGATGAGCACCAGAATCAAGCAATGTAGCTAACCTTTAGATCCTCAATTACTAGAAAGTGCGTTTTCTAGGTAAGGAGAGACCAATTAGTCCTGCAGCATTCAAACTTTTTGAGGCCAGTTCATTGGCCTAAATCTTTTACAGTGCATAAGTGGAAATTTAGGCAAAGAAGGATGCACTAGAATCCGTGCAAACAAAATTCTTGAAATCAATCCTTGATGCCCCCAATAGAACAGCAAACACCCAGTTAAGGTTTAAGATAGGAATGCCCATAATCCAGGTTAAGGCATGAAAGAAGTGGATGAATTAATTGCTGAAAATCCAATTCTTTCCAGCTGAGCTGACCCCTCTACTTTTAATGAATATTTTTCCTTCATCCTGGAAATAGGTTGCCGAGCAGAGGCTGGCATTGTGCACGTTTTTCAGATATGACCAAGTAAAGGATAAAGTATATGAAGAAGCTAAAGTTAATAGGTTGCCCCAATATGACAGAAATTGGGTACAACAAAGAGGTGTGGGAAGAAGCAAAATACTTATAAAATCTTAACTTTTCCTGGGTTGAGGATAACATTTTTCCAAGCCACGCATAATATAATCCACATTGGTGCTAGGCAGATATTTCAAAACCCCATTAACCAAGCATACCTGCCCATTTGATTACAATGAATTCAACCTATTTTTCATGTATTATTACGCTATAAATTCCATAGGGAGTTCAGTTTTTTTTTTAAATTCTTCCTTCAATATTTAAGTTCCAAGGAAGCCAGATAATTTGTATCTGAATCATTTGGAAGATTCACAATCCTTGATTACTTGGTCAGTAGACAAATTTTGAATTCCACAGGGAAAATAAAGCAAGACTGGTCCCTGGGATAACCACTTTTATTTTATATATCACTTTTAGGTGACGTGCTTTAATTTCATATATTGCAGTATTTTAGATTTACATCTGCACAGTTAATTAACATATAATTATAATAGCTTAGCCTATATCTTTTCAACCTCCTTGTTATGTTGGTATTTTATTTCATCCATTCAATTTTACTTTTGTCTTGTATATTTTAAAATCTTACTAGACATTGACCAAATAAACATAACTGGTACTACATATGATTATTGCAAAATTTATGTTGCAAGGTCATTGATGATAAAACAATTGAGTCAATATAAAAATCCAGTGCTGCTCACTTGTGTTAGAATAGTACCATTTATATTGCAAACAGTTTTTTTTAAATAATCAAATATTTTGTTAGCACTATTTTTCATTTGTCTTTCAAGGCGGAATGAATATGAAGTATTCTTGTATAGCCTGGGTCCTGATATGCTTATTACTCTGTTTAATCTTACCTACTCAGCTGTTGATGAAAAATAACGTCCAGAATACTATTTTGGGATCCAATGAGGTAAATCCTTGTTTTAAATTACTGTCAAATTTCCATGTAGATATATTAGGCAAGCTAACCTTGACTGATTTCCCAAAATGAAAGCAGAAACAAAACCCTACACAGAAATGGAGCTAGCTGGTACGCAGATGGGATATCCCATGACTATAAGCTACAATGGAAGTTGAAAAAAAACATTCTGGAAGAAGACAGCATCAAACCCCTTTTATATTTTGTGAAGAAACCCATGTAGATATATCAATATAGTCTTCAGAAGATGAACTCTACCTGAGGGAGTCCTTATCTTAATATTTGTACACTATAAAATATTTCTAAAGATTGTAACAAACTCAAATTATATAGAAAATATCTACTATCCCCAATGTTTAGAATACTCAGTTTTCAATTTTGACAAGGATTTCCATGTTCACTGTTTTAGTACATGGCATGCTATTCACAAGTTATTTGAGAATTTCCTTCTGCAAATGTAAATATTTTTCTATTTTTTAAACTCTTCAGAAATCTCATGGCATGACTGAAATATCAGGCTTTGTTTGTGGCTATTTATCGTGTGTGTTTTACTTGGGATCTAGAATTCCTCAGCTCTATAAAAATGTAAGTTTATTAGTTCTGAAGATAATGTGCCTACCTATAACATTCATCGATAAAGTAAATGATCAATTACAATCTCACTTCTAAAATCACTATAGAATATGTCACACGTATCAACTAGAAAATACATATCCAAAAGTATGACTTCATCCATCTGCAGTTGAAATATGATACTCTTAAAAGTTGTGAAAATGGTCGGTAAACAAAGCAATTAGCATGGAAATATTGGTTGAATTATGTGTAAAATAAGCTGAATTTTCTAAATGCTTATGGTTTTAATAGGGGCCTTCTATTGCATTTAGATTCCGTTTATTGAGAACAAGCCTAGATTTAACTGATTAAGAAGAAACAGGACTCAAATAATCAGAGTAATTTCATCAGCATCCAAAAAAAAAACTGGTAGTTTTAATACATTATTTGTGCTGAGTCATTAAAAATTTCCTGAAATTATAGATGGCAAGACTCTAGATCTGCATTTGGGATTAATCTTAAATATTTTTTTATAAATGGAGTCTTAAAAAAAACCCATTGTAATATTGAGTGCTTTTATTCAGGATTCAAGTTTCTCAGTCATCTTTTCAATACTACCCCAATATTCCCTTCTTTTAATGAACACTAATTTATTGATAATAAATATTGAATCATAAATAAAGATAATCCCAATTGGTGGTTTCTTTTTTAATTTTGGGTGATTTAAGGGAGGATACACTAGACTCCATCTATGTCCAATTTCACCATATTTGATTAATGTAGTTTCCTGTGTTCTTGTTTTTGTGGAACTGAGGACAACATGAATTCAAAAGCTTACAATGGTCATGAAACAGTTATGATGAATTACTTATAACACTGCTTTGCTATATTACCCTTTAGTTTCAAAGAAGATCGACAGATGGGACATCTTATCTTCTGTTTGCATTAGCCATGATAGGCAATGGCACATATGGCCTGAGTCTTGTCTTAAAGATGCCTGCAACACAATATCTTATACGTCTTTATTTCTGGCATCATCTCCCTTGGTTTATTGGGAGCTTTGGAGTATTGTTACTAGATATTTTTGTATCCTTTTCTAATGAAAATTGATAGTCTTTCTAATTCTTAATTAAATTAATATGGCTTTGTTGACAAATGATAAAGTACTAATTTCTTATCTGAAATATTTTCAGGATTTTATATGTAATAGTAATTGATAAAGAGGATTGCTGATTTTCTTCAGATTTCTGATCAGTTGGCATAAGTTTTGTTATTACAGAACAGAATATGTATGTAGACATTTTAGTTAAGATGACAACTTGTTTTTATATATAGTTTGAATCTGCTAATCTTTGAGTTAAAAATTGTTTGTATCCTATACTATAACTATAAAATCAAAATGAACATTTTTGGGAACTAAGCCTAAGTTCTTATTAAATTATAAAAACTGAGTGAATTCATTTCCATGTTCATATATTTTCATTTTCTCTCTAATTTAACAAGGACCTAAAGTGAGCTAACAAAGAGCTAATGTACAAAGAGCTAATGTTGAAAAAAAATTATTATAATAAATGTTTATTTGACTTTGATGATCATTTCCTCATATCCTTAGGAACTCTTAATAGCATTTCATTATTTAGGATTTATCCACAAATAGTCCTGCATTTACTTGGAATACCATACCTGAACAATTTATGAATGAAAATTTAATAATATAGTGTGGTTCTGCAAATTAACTTTATTCTAACATTTGTATACTCAGATTTAAACTCCCTTATTACATAAATCTAGCATAATACAAAAAACTAATGTCTTGAGTGCTGAACCCAAAGCTTGTAATTATAAGTAAAATGTTTAAAACATAATTTAATATTCAAACTTTTTTTCCTTTCCCATTGTCTTAATCCTTCATAAAATAACTATCAATGCCTACTGATAAGTTATATTTAATGCATTGTATAACTCAATGCATTTTTCTTGTAGTCCACACTGTGATTGTTATATTTTAGTAGCTGGTAGCAGGTAATTTTATTGAGTTCAGCCTTCTTGTTGCAATAATTTTTTTCTCATAGGAAAGCAATAAAAAGAGTTTGTTCTTTGATTTTGAAAAAAAAACCACTTAATAGAAGAAGTTTACTGAAGTATCATATCCCTCCCTCCTCTAGGCTATTTTGGAAACTGTTAATATACAAGTTGTGACTTTATGTTTGGGCAAAAAGTATCAAAAAGACATAAAGCTATACAGGTAGTCCTCGACTTTTCATTTAGTGACCGTTCAAAGTTACAGTGACACTGAAAACAGTGACTTAGGACCATTTTTCACACTTATGACCGTTGCAGCATCCCCATGGTCACATGATCAAAATCCAGATGCTTGGCAACTGATTCATATTTATGACCATTGCAGTGTCCCAGGGTCATCTGATCCCCTTTTGTGACCTTCTGCCAAGCAAAGTTAATGGGAAAGCCAGATTCACTTAACAACTGTGTTACTAACTTAACAACAAATGTTATGGCAAGAAAGGTCATAAAATGGGGCAGAACTCAGTGCCTCACTTAGCAACAGAAATTTTGGGCTCAGTTGTGGTCGTAAGTCAAGGACTACCTGTATATTTCCCAATGATATGTATGTTTCACAATATTTTTATTTCCAAGAAGAAATGAAACATCCCCCCATGCCCCATGTGTGTGTGTTTGTCTGTCTGTTTCTCTCTTACCCTCACGCAGTTACCTATTTCAGCTCTGGAAGCAAGGAACATTTTCTTGTCCAGCTCCAGAGAAGGGATAAGCATGTGGAATTTGTTTTTGTATATTTCCTCCTTCTATTGTCATGCATGTGTATGAGAGCAGAAACCGGAATCTAGATCAAAGAAAATTTGATGCTGTTCTAAATAGATATTTGTATACTTAATTGTAAACCTCATACAATTAAATATATGTATACATCTATTGTATTTATACACAAAGTGTTTTACTACAAACACTGATTTCACCAATAAATAAGTGGTAAGAGTAATTTGTTTGATTTCTGTTAAATTATACCATGTTCATTTTCAAGTTGTTTTTGTTTGACCTCCATAATATTTCTCTTAACTTTACATCCAGATAACTGCACAATTTATTATGTACAGGCAACAAAACAAGAGACTTGGTTCAGTGGCCTTAGAGGTGGAACCCTTGCTCATAAATGAAGATTCTTAATGTGCACATTTCTTTGGTGTTACATTCTTTTAAAACAACTTGGATCTGTGGTTAACTTCTTGTTGATTTACATAGATCAATTCTGGATCCCTGCCAGTATATTCATTCTAAAGCCTTAAAGATTTTTTTTATAAGCAGAGAATGGTGCTAATTAGGTTAAGTTATTCCAGATTACATTAGTCTTAATCATTAGTCATTAGTCATTAGACATTAGTCTTGAAGCTGATTTTCTGGTTAATCTTGAACTATTGCAACAAGTAATGAAGCCAAAACTAAAAGTTTCAGGATGAATACATTGCTTGGATTTTAAGACTTGTAATTATTAGGTATTATCCAATTTTTGGAATACTGGATACCAGTTATTGTTCCTTCCCTTTTTCTTGTTGTTAATTGTTAAACAAATTTACAGTTGCATATATAGTTCTTGAGAATTTATACAACGTAATGCATGCTAACCATGGCCAATGTAATATCATTTGTTAAAATGTTTTCAATGCTGTATTTTCCCCCTTGTTTTGCTGAAGAACCAAACATAGGAAGAAGGGAAAGAAACCATCATGGTAACTCCTTTTGGAATTAGCATTTCATAATGATTTTTAGATGGATAACCACATTTCACAGTAATAATGCACTGAAAGTCCAAATCTCACATGAAAGTAAGAACAGCTTACCACAGGAATAGAAAATCTTTCTGTTGAGGCTTACGGCAACATCCATCCATGGAGAATGTTTTGGAAGCAACATGCTGGCAGGCAGCAAGGCTCCAACTCCATGCTCTCCATCTCTGTCAGTACTTATTCCTAACACTTATGGATCCTCCTGCCAATATCTGAACAATGGGAACGAAGATGCTGTGCTCAGTATTTTGAAATGAGACTTGCAACTTGAATCCATACTTTTGAGTGCAAATATCAATTTTAGTTCCACATGTTCTTATTTTAAAGCCCCGCTAAAAGAATTACAATGCACTTTGGAGTCATCCCAGGATCGTGTTGAAAAAGTATACTCTTTCTGTTGAGTTTTACTTTCAAAATTTGCTAGCTGTTATCAGTTGCTGTAAAAGCTTAGCACATTTTTGAACTGTGGTTTGCTGCAGCTGGTCCCTCTGGATGGTTGCCTTGTTTCTAATCCTAATGAGATTCTTAGGTTTTATTATGTATCGCTGATGAGGGTGGAATTAAGTACAGAGAGATGTTTGAGTCAACTTTTAAAAAGAATTAATTAATTGAGCAGCATGGAATTGGGAGGATACTGCCAAATTTTACATTTCTGTGTGCATGTCTGTATAAAAACATTGTTTCTTTTGATTAATAGTGAATTTTAATTTAATACATTAACTATGCACATCTACATACTTGAAGAGCAGGGTCTATAGGATGGCAGGATAAAGAAAAAAAGGAGACTTGAGTTTGACTATCTTGCCTTTGGGCACCTGCTGTAATGGGAAAAGATCTTTTTAATAAGTTAAACATATTCAGATGCATATTAGACTTTTTTATTTTCCTTTCAGATTGGCTTTTTCCATTGAATTGTTAATAATTTGTTGGACTTTAGATTTGTTATAAAAATCCTTTTGGACAAAATAATAGCACAAGTCTTTACCTTGCAGAGTTTATCTTGGTTTATCTTGGCTTTCTAATCAAAATAGTAGAAGTGTTTTCTTAGTAAATTAATATCCAAAAATATTTTTAAAATTGTGCTGTCCATGTTTATGTAAGTTAAATGTCATTTGCATTTAACCTACATAAATCCTGTTTTTATATGTTCAGTATTTCATCATCATATTATGCAAAGTTTTGTGACAAACACAGCCTTTCCTTGTTTCATACTAGCTGTGTTTTCAGACAAATAACATGCTTGGAGGTTTCCAATCCAGTTACACCAGACTAAAACAAACAAACAAATAAAAGACATCATTACTACATGTTGAAAACTGATTTCTTCCTTATTTCCCAAACCTCAACTTTATGTCAAATGTAAATGAAAATCACCTGGAGGAACATCACCATCACCATGACATCCCAAGTATTGATTAGGTAGGCCCTTTCAGTCTTTTTCTAGAAGTACAGTAAATATTACCCATCCCTGAAGAAATTATGAGGTCTTCCTTTATCCTTGAGCTGTTGGCAAAGTCAAGAACATTCCCGCTGTGGATTCCTAGGGCAACTCTGAAATCTGCTTTAGTCAGGTTTCAAATTTTTGGTAAGTTTGATTTAGATACTTATTATTATTATTATTTATTCGACTTCTATGCCGCTCTACTCCCTAAGGACTCAGGGCGGTGAACATTAAAACAGAGCAAATTTACAATAAAAAACAATTAAATGAAACAAGCCGAATACATATACTTATATGCCGAATACTTATATGCTTTAGTTTAATTTTAAAGCACTTGACTTCCTTGGTTCTTTAATAATAAATATAGTCAATTGGAAATGGGAGATGATTTAATATTTACCAAATGTATGTGACATATTGTCAAAACGGCTGAGTACATGACTGTAAGGACAAGGAAGTTCCAGAAAAGGAAATACTTGAAAACAGCTAACCAAAATAGTTCCTCAAATGGTACCAAACTCGTCCCTTTGTTGACAGAAAAATCTGTTCCGTTCTGTCCCATCCCATGCCAAGGCTTCAGATTCTGAATGGTTTCTTGGTTTACTGAGGGCTCTAAGAGACACAGTAGTACAAGTGATGTGTGGACTACCACTGGAAAAAGTAAAAAAAATAAAACAAAAATCTGATTTCAGCATAGCTTCAGACTAACTTGGTAAAAAGCATTTTCTTATATGTCAGTGGTTGCTGTTCAGCAGATGTGTTTATGAGGGCTAACTTCTCATTCCTACCTGGCCACTGATTAGTTTTTTGCTGATACAATCACTCAGATTCACTTAAGTTGTGACTTCACATGGGCAAAGCCTAGGGCAGCAGTGTCAAACTCACATTTTCATGGCGTTGTCATGTGATGTATCAGGACTTTTTTCCCCTTCACTAAACTGGGCATGGGAGTGGCCAGTGAATGATGTATCCAGCCCGTGGGCCAGGAGTTTGATAGGCCTGGCCTAGGTAATGCCTTGTTTGGTGATGTCAGCTGGGTGCATTTTGGCCTACTCTGATGGTGAAAAAGGTGCTTTCTGAGATGTCCTTTCTCATCAGTGGGCTAGATCTTTGCCCTTCCTGGCTTTGGGCAACCAGGAAGATAGTTGGTTCCTGGATCTGGGAGATTGCTAATGCCTTGTTGCAGAAGGAGACATTGCCCATGGCCTTGAAGGAGATCATGATGCACCTTAACAGAGACTTGCTAGAGCCAAAAGCATTAACTATCCATTGCCTGGGCTCCAATTTGCCCAGTTTCTGAGAGTAAACCTAATATTGATAGCGAGCGAAGAATGAGCATCTGACTAAGCTCAGTTGCTTAAATTGGACCCATGTGGCAACATTGGACTCCAGAAAAGTCTATCTCTGTACATGTCATTTTCTCACTGGCTTAGCTAGCAACTGCTCTTGCCTTCTTCCCTAAATGCACAAAGGAAGGCAGGCAGTGGAAAGGGAAGGAGGAATTTCAGAGAAAGAATTTGCTTCAATCTGTCTTGGGGTGGGGTGTGTGTTCTCTACTGCAGTCCAGTGGGAGTTTTCTGAAAACTTACGTAGAAGCTTGTTAGTTGCAGAGTTGTGTCCGACCCATCGCAATCCCATGGACAACGTTCCTCCAGGCCTTCCTGTCCTCTACCATCCCCCGGAGTCCATTTAAGCTCACGCCTACTGCTTCAGTGGCTCTATCCAGCCACCTCATTCTCTGTCGTCCCCTTCTTCTATGTAGAAGCTAGAACTATCATATACATCTCCATTCTAGAGGACCAGTAGATGGCAGCCAAGAAATGCAAAACCTAATCCAGATTCTTGTAGCCCAGAACTGCTAGCAGTCATACAGAACTAATGTGGATTTGTAAGTAAAGGGAAAGATTTAGAAAAGGGAGGAGAGAAAAAATATTTACTGGTTATTTGAATATAAATGGAGGATTGTACCCTCTACCTCTAACACAGAGTTTTAATCTCTGATAAAGTAATATTTAGATCCAGTCTCTTTATTGCATCATTCATCCAATACTTACTGCAGATCATTTGGGTTGACAGGAAACAAATGTGAAGATTCCTTGGGATGCATTCACATTTCAACCAAGTGATCTTGACACCACAAGGGGGCACTACATGTCCTCCCTGGATGTGTTGAACCATTTGCTAAGCATTTAATTAAACTTGTGTACAGTAAACTTGTACTGCTACCAGTGGTGGGATTCAAATAATTTAACAACCACTTCTCTACCCTAATGATTTCTTCAAACAACCAGTTCACCAAACTGCTCAGAAAGTTAACAACCGGTTCTCCCGAAGTGGTGAAAACTGGCTGAATCCCACCCCTGACTGCTACCAGTTGCAACCAATCTTCATATATATTTGAAATATTTCATAATTCTTCCCTGTTTACATACATACACACACACACACACACACACAAACAACTTTAAATAAATGTATTGCACTAATACATTCTATTGTCATCTCATGAGATGAATTTAAAGCTTCGCTTATGAATAACCTCTGTAGCATTTGCTTAATAAAGTATATCATTAAATCTGGTCCACATAGAAACAAAGTATTCTTGTCTCATTTTCTTATGAATATGTAAATAGTAAATATACTTGCAGATTTGCAGTTGTCATATCGCATGGACAATTGTGAGCTTCTTATTCATTTAGGAATTTACTGAAACTTTCAGTTTGTCAGGAGTGCTTAAATAGTTCCATATATCTAGTAGAATTTTTTTTGGAGGGGAGGATATAGACACTAAATGCAGAAGACAAGATGTTAGAAAATGCAATTGAATGTTTTTATGGCAAGGAAGTAGTCGAGATTAAGATTAGGATTTTTGTTGGGACTAATCAATCAAACAGCAAAAGAAAAATAGCATAAATCTACTTTTAAAAATTATATGGTTATTTTTGTTGTGTGCAGACAATCCAGTGCAACTAAAAGCAAATATAATGCAAGCACAATTGCAAAAATGTCAGTTTCATAAAATATTGCAATATGGACATACAATATTGCTACAGAAAGATTCATCCATTTCAGCAAGGCTTCCAAATGTTCTGCTGGGCCTTCTGCTTCCCACCTGCAGGTCTGTGGATAGGGAGGTAAAAACCATACAATATCCACATCTATACATTTCTTGAAGAAAATGTCATTGGTAGTAAATATAATAAATATTGGGAAAGGTGCCTCTATAATAAAATAGAACTTCAGGGCAGGAGAAGATTAGCAGAGAAAAAGAAACCAAGAGGAATACATATATCAATACTTCCGAATATAAGAACATTTTGTAGAATAACAACCCAAGGTATGTTTATTTAGGAATAAGTCCCTACTGTGTTCAGTTGCACTTATTCTCAGGTAATAGTGCAACAACAGTAACCTTAAAATTGAATGTCTATGGAGATTCTCAGTCATCCAGGTCATGTTTGTCCCAAAGGTGCTTTTTCAAGTCTAGCAACTGGACTTTCTGTTTTTTTCTTTGAAGACATTTCACTTCTTATCCAAGAAGCTTCTTCAGCTCTTCAAAGAAAAACCAGAAAGTCCAGTTGCCTCTTGAAAAAGCACCTTTGGGACTAAAATTGAATGATTTTATAAGTTCTCAGTGAAATTGTGCTTTGGTAGCATTTCTACCCAATGATATAAAATGTTCTTATAACTAGAATCCTTCCCTTAAAAAAAAAGGATTCTGAAGGCTATCAGGAAGTGGTGCTAGCAACATTATGACATTATTGGAATGACTGATTCTAAATTTGGGGACCAGTTATGGCAGTGGGGCATTTTTAAAGGAAAGAATGGACGCCTTATGAATGGATGCCCCTGGGCAGCTATTATTGCTATTTAGCATTCTTTGGAAACAAACAAAAAGGTGGACTGAAAGTTTGGCACTATGTGCTTTATGATTGGGGGAGTGGTCCTGCAGGCTACAGACTGGTCATGGGTAAGTTCACGGGGTTTGTGTGGCTCCACAGGTGGTTACATTCAGACTGCAGAAGTGAGAAGAAAGCATTTGCAAGGCAGAATCAGATGGTAGAAGGGCAGGGATTATTTTCCACCCTATCTGAAGACATCCGTTTGTTTTTCCTCGCAAACACTTCAAGCTGGATATAAACATCTGATGAGGTAACTCAGACTTTGGCCCTCCCGACTGTACTACTAACAGGACATAAAACAGCAAATGCATATTCAGATGCTTGAAGAGTGTTGTCTGAATTTTCAGTAATTCATGAAAGACAAATAAAAACAGGGCACCCAATAGTAATGGAAATAAACAAAACCTTCCCAACCCTGGCTGCTCTTCTCAACAACTGTCAGTAAATCAATATTTTTCAAGTTCTCCACATTTCATTTGATTTCTGAAAGGCAAAAATCATAATTTAAAGTAGAAAAAAATGTAAGGGTTTTTTTTTTGTCTCATCAGCAGATCTTGGCAACTGACATATTGAAAAGATTTCCGTGCATTGGTAAGGCAGACTTTTTTGAAATTTGGAGAAGATGAACTTTTCAGAAATGGAAATGTCTGTTTTGATAATGTCTTTAAAACAGCTTGCATTACTTGACCCTTTCAAGTGAGCCCAGGGAGGATCTCTAGAGTAATTCTCAGACACCTTAGATGGCTCTAATCCTACTGAACTTAATTGGACTAAATCAGGGTAAGCTGTCTCCTGCTCAAATTTTCATTGTTCATTCACTTAGGAAGCTTATCAATGTAACTGGTGAAGCTTTTTTCCTCTTCAGTTCCACTCCTGGGACCGTGTTTGATAAGGTAGTTACAATAACTGCACGTTCATTTATTTACCAGACTTCTTAACATGAATTACACATTGGCAGACCTTCTCTACCAAAACCAATTAGAGTTGTGCTGTACTTGTTTACTTAGGGTTTTATGTCATCTAAATGTATTATGCAACTTTGTGGCAGGCCACAATTTAGATCATCAAATCCTTCCCTCTTTAAAAACAAATTCTCCAGTCTCGTGTGAACATTGAATTGCATCAGCATAAGGCTATTGTATTATTATATATTTGTCGCAGTTATATTAAGAGACCCTGTGCTGGTAAATCAGCAGGATTATCACACGATTTTACATATGTGCCGTGTACATTAAAATATACCACTAAGCATTGAGAATAATAAGAAATTAATATTTTTATATATTTAAAGAAATTACATAATTGTCTTTTTATGATAATGTTGTCAACAGCTATTAATTTTGTGTTTGTAATATAACTACCGCAACTGCTGAAGCTTCTGCTATATGAATAGGCATTTCTTTCATTTTACATGAAAAAAAATTGTGTTGAATATAAGACACATAAGCTATTGGGTAAAATTTGTGTTTGAGAATATTTCTGGAGAATATTCACAGTTCTTTTCTTAGTACTGCTAAATTTTGGCAACCAAAAAGTAAAATACCTGCATACATTTGTAAGAAGGAAAAACTTGTTTGAAATAGCATTGTATAATGGCAAGACAGGATAACTTCTCAGAGAAAAAGAAACCAGAAAAGTTAACATTCTTGTTAATTCTCTCAAGTCCCATAATATTCTCTTTCCTATTTTAGCCTTATCTAGCCAGAAGGGCTTGGTATAATCTGAAATATTCAGTAGTAGACCATGTTTTTCTAAGATGCATTCACCACGACATTTTGTAGTCTATTCATCCTCCAGTGGTTTCTGTGGGAATAGAGGGCTAAGATAAAACATCTTTCTAACTATTTCTAACCATAGGAAGAAGCAATCCAGCTTTTGATAAACTTGAGGAACTGAGTGACACCATCTAAGCAGCTGAGATCATGAGGTCAGTCCTTTGATCTCAGTTGACTTCATTTGTCCTCCCTTGACATCGTTACACAGACAAATCTGACCAGCAGTCAAATGCTACAAAGTCTTTTTATTCACTGCTGGTTGGCTGAGATTACTCTGCAAAGGAGAAATAAACCCTAATCGAGGCTGAGAAAAATGAATTACAATTTTAAAGAAAGATGTAGAGGGAAATCACGATGGGTCTGAGTGATAGTTTAAGCCACCTAGAGTTGCCTCTAGGTGAAATAGGCAGCATCTAAATAAATAAAATTTAGTTTCTTCTCCCTGTAACTTTTGTTTTTGTCCTGAAAATTAAAATAGATGAATATGTGGTGCAGTCTTAAAATAACCCTTTCTTGGTAAAACTGATTGCTGCTTAGGAATGTCTCCTTTTTGAGGTGGAATAACTTCCAGTCCTTGTATGGAGAAGTTAGTCTTAGCTAAATCCTAGGGAAACAAGTTGATTACAATGAATATAACTTAAAGTTTTGCATCATTTGAGCAAGGAGATGAGTGTACTGAACAGTCCTATAAAAAAAGCCATCATCTTTTTAACCATTTTTTTCCAATGCCATTTCAAATATGACAGGAAGAATTATTGGATCAAATTTTGGACTGATGTTTTAAGCCTATTGTCCTTTATGTGTTTCAAAACTTTCTTCAGTGGATTTTTTTTTAATGGCTCATTTTATGTATGTTCCATTTACGCTAATCTTATTTTACATAGAAAGTTAATCTCACTTTCAAAGTAGCAAGGCAAAGTTCTCAGTTCTGCCCACTGGAGTTAAATCTCTGGCGTCTGATACTTCCTTCTGAATATTTTTAATGCCTGCCATCAATTATGAAATTATGTAATCCTAGACTTGTACAGTCTTAGAACTGATAGATGTTGATAAGAATGTTCTTTGTTTTTCCTTTGCAACCTATAAATGAAAACCATCCCAAATCCTTGGTGAATGTACCCTGGTGCTGGATCCTTGGGCAGCGTTCTTACTACAAACATTAAGGATTTAAAAGGATTGGAGCATAGTTTCTCATCCAGGATTTGTATCTGTTAGATGCGAGGGAAAAAGTATTTTGATTAAGAGTGAATAGAAGAGGCAAACTAAAATTAGAATCCAGTTTTATAAAAGTAGACAAATCTGTAGGGAGGAAGATAAACAGGCTGAAGTATGGTAAGGAAAGAGAGGGGGAGGGAGGGAGGGGGGAGGGAGAGGGAGGGAGAGAGAAAGCTGACACCAGACCTGAATGGCAGACAGTCTATATAGGACTACATGCCAAAATGACTGTTTTACTGACAAGCCACAGAAAGAGAAGGCAAGTAAGGGGAAAGGAATCAGAAGAGGGCACACTCACTAGTTAGAAGAATACTCTTATGCCCAGCTGATGGCTTCCTCAAGGACAAAATAACTAGTGATCCTAGTATATGTGATATTTTTGCATACCTATGTAATGTTTTTCTCCATAAAAATTGGTGGAGAAAAGAAACAACAGTTTCTTTTTACTCAGAAATTATTTTGTGCAAATACTATTACTTGGATTGAATTATGTTACTAACTATCATTGGTTGATTCAATCAACACTCCATTATGACTGAATCTGATGTGTCAGATCTGGTCAGCAAATGTCTCTTCTTTTATACTTATTATGGAGTCAGGCAGTTTTAAGAATTTGATTTGATAAATACACATGTATACAGAAACCCACAGACTGTTTCTCTATATTTTATACTACACAAGGCTAGTTTTATTTCCCACCTTTCTGATCCATGTAAAATTGCAGCAGTGTGTGCTTCCCTTTTGTGTGTGTGTGTGTGTGTGTGTGAGAGAGAGAGAGAGAGAGAGAGGGAGGGAGGGAGGGAGGGAGGGAGGGAGAGAGAGAGATTTACTAGAGATTTACTTTTAGATTAACTGGAAATTAGGCAAAAACTCTTTGCTCTTTAGAGGGACACAATAGTTTGTTCACATTTGAATAGTTTGGGTGTTGTAATCTATAGGTGAATATTAAGCTTAATTGTGTAGGTAATGTTTTAGGCTGTTTTGTGAGGTGGTAAATATAATTCCTATTGGTCAAATAAAGCAAGTGAAGCAGGAAACACAAGACACTTTAATGATAATATGAAAGATGAAGGGGTAAACCGTATTCTTCCTGATGCTCTTTACAAATGTGAAATCAAGATTCGCTTTTTATTAAACAAACAAACAATGCCTTCGGTGATTTAATGGAGAATCATTGTAAAACATTACTAAGAAACCGCAGACTGAAAGAAAATGGTGAACCACTAGATGGAGCACTTGTGATTCTGAAATGGTAGATCAGCTTATGAAGAGATTCAAGATATTTAGAAAAGCAATTCTGCCTATAAATCCTCCACTACATTAATAAAAGAGATATATTTCTCTTGTTCTGTTGAGAAGAGTCAGTCAGCTACACCATGCCACACACATGGAAAGATGCTGACTGTCTATCAGTTGGTCATATTTTTGTCCAAGATATTCAGCAAATTTTTGATAACAATCTCCCAGGTTAGTGCTTAGTGCTTAAATGGAGACGGATCACATCATCATAATGAATTGCCTAGTATGCAGTGAACAGGTTATGGAAAAGATGAACATCACCCTTGACATGACCTCCACCAAAAGCTATTGCATTGGCCTCTGTTGTATGTCTTCCACTCCTTCTCTGTAATATAATCTTTCTTGCAATTGTGGGCAAAAAGGAGCTTTGAAAAGAAAATCCATTTACATTTTGGGCAGTATCCCCAACAAAAGAGACAACTCCCCTATTCAACTACTGGAGACCATTTCATTCTCATTAGGAATTTATTTATAAAGCATGGGAGGAGGGAGATAAATCAAGTTTGCATTCAAGCCTAAAGTTATTTTTGAATTCTGCCCCAAAGAGAAACCTAGTTCTCTTGAGAGCATAATTTTCTGAATTTTACAAAAAAATATACATTAAAAAAATGAACAAAATAATCTATGCAAAAGAATTGCTCAGGAACCTTAGATCCTTGAAAATAAAGTACAAATGTTTTTTGCGTTTTAAAATTATCAGCAACATAAATACATTAGGCAAGAATATGTGTTTAAGATGAACAGCCATACAAATCTTTTAAATAAATATGATCAAAATGTGCATATTTGAATAAATATTCACAATTATACATTTAAATTTAACTGTAAACTTTTTAAAAATCAAAGAAAAACCTTCATGTGGAAATCAGACAAATTATGCTTATGAATGGTAACTTGTGCAGAGAAAGAAATTGACAAATTAACTCATTTCAGAAGGCTTTCTTTTTATGACATGGATATTGTTGCTTTAAAGATCTCAATGATTTTTTTCAAAGTATTTGGCCTCTTTTATATACCAAATGATGTTATTGTTTTAGTTTGTGATTCCTCACCTGTGCAAAAAAAGATCAAGGTCATCAACATTTAGTGCCTTAATCCTAAGAAAGGCAGCAGGTTATCAGTTACATAAGTTACAACTAGCTATCTATGCCTATATACTTTGTGATGTCATTGTACCAAATCTTCACAGTCAGCCTTTCTCATTGACTGGGGAAAAGGAAGAAACAACTGGATTATATCCAAGAACAGGCACTGGAAATTTCTAACCTTTGGGCCAAGTCTCTTTATGAGATTGCCTAAACCTTAAGAAAACATTGAGAAGAAGTAAAATATAACCATTCAGTAGAGCTGGACAAACAGCTATGAAGGATTTCCTTTTTAGCTTGTTAGAGCAGCTGCAGTTTTTGTAGGGCTTCCATTGGCTGCTTCAGAAGCTAGCCTTGTGCTGTGGTGACCAGGGTGAACCCCAGAGAGTAGTTAAGTGCATAATCAGTTTGGAGTCCCTTTATGCCCACAAGAGATCTAAGTTCAGTCCTCCTTGAAATCCGTTGACTCTTATTTACCGCCAATTTGCTTTGACCATTAGTAGTACAGATTCTTGTTTAGACGTAGCATGAAATAAACTTGTACTCATTTTGGAATTGCCATTTACTCTCTATTTCTTGTGCCTAACACCTTATCTGTTTGCACACATGTCTCTATACACCCACTTCACTTTGATGGGAAAAAGCCCAGCGAAGTGGCAGCATGGGCACATACAAAAGGAGAACTCTAGGAGTACATTTTCAGGCTGGAAATTTTCTGCCAGCTGCCAAAGAATGTAATAATTAATTTCTATAGCAACCTTACCAAAACAACAGATGATTTGTCATAGGATGTGTTGTACAACAGAGACATTTGGATTTGCCTGGAAAACATTTGTCAAATGATTTAAGCCTTAATCTTATTTTCACTCACACCTAAGTGACTGGATATCATTCCTAATGTTTGAACATATTGCTGTTTTTTTTAAAAAAAAATAAAGATAACATATTCAAACAAGAAAAGCATTAATTTGGGTCATATCGGAAAGTATGAAAATGGATAGTATTATTGTTGTTGTGTTACTGTTCTTGTTGTTTCTTGGTTACTAGAAGGAAGAAGTAACTAAAATAGAAATCTCTAGTCTCCACAGAAATGATGGACTGTCAGACTTTATATATTATTTTGAATATTTGTGAAAAAGAGCCACAATTTCAGAACTTACCTTACCAAACAATTCAAGCATATCTCAGACCTGCATTGTAATTTACAATAGTAGTAATTAACCCTTGCCAATTGCAGTGTAATTATTCAGTGACTGAGGGTCTAATTGACACTGATGGCTTAGCTTTCAAAGTATTAGTTAAAATGAGATTGAGTTTCAGTGTGTCAATGAATAAGTCATTTGATTGGAAAGATGGCCTTGTAATATGCTGTTTGTGTTTGTAATAACTGGGATCAAATACCAGAAAGAGTTATATGTGTTATGACATGTGATTAATGTTTGAATAATGTAATTTATAGGACTAGTGGTGCCATGATTAGATTTATTTACTGGTACTTGTATACCTGATAAGGTAGACAGATTTGCACTGTAAATATTATTTATAACAGCTTATAGTGGTCATCTTCAGTCTGGAATGCTTCACAGATTTTGGAAATTCCCAAAATTCTATGTTTGGAATCCTGGCTAAGAATTCTGGAAGCTGCAGTCACAATATGTCTATACATGCCAGTTCATTAATTCCATCCTTGACAGTGGTCTATGCAAGGTTTCCATAATAAGATATTGTATAAAAGCACTCTTGTAAACACAAAGAAAATAAAGAGAACTAACCTTGCACAGTATTCAGAAGGTATAGCTAGTGCAGAATGCAGTGGTACATATAATTCTGTGAGCCCCTAGGATGGCACAAATAACACTGTTATTGCATGAGCTGCTTGGTTGCCAGCTTGCTTCTGGATCCAGTTCAAGGTATTGGTTGTTATATTTAAAGCCCTATATCACATGGATCCAGACTATCTGAGGAGCCATCTCTCCCCAATGGGACAAGCCCATTCCATTTGCACTAGTGGAAGTGGCCTGCTACATCAACTCATAAAATATTCCTATGCCTGTTTTAGTAGTTGCCATTAAAAAAAAAGAGGGGGGGGGGAAATCTGGAAAAGCAGTACAGCAGTTTGAAAGCGAAAGTACATTCCAACTCTTATCTTTAAAAAATTGTAACTAAAATACCAGAACTTTTGCCCACGAATGTATTTAATTGGAGAACGTGAAAGATGACACCCAGCCTGTGAACGTGCTCAACTGGAGAATCTGGTTTATGACACACCCAGGGGGAGGGGAAATTACATATGCCAGAGTTGGCTTCATACAGGGCAGTGCCAGTATATCGCCCCTAACGAATCCTTTGAAATTTTTTGAAGTTTGGCTCAAGAATCATGATTTAATTAGAGCAATTGCTGGAATCCTGACATGCTATGGAATTCATCTGCTACAGAATTCTGGCAGGCAAGGTCAAGGAGAAGAACATTTTCTGCTGTGGCCCCATGTTTTAACATTTAAATTTGCATCGTTTTAATATTTTGTTTATTTTTCTATTTATCTTTTTAAAATATGCAAGCCACCAAAGTTACCTTATAGGGGAGATGGGTGGTATAAACATTTAATGAATAATAATAATAACTAGCTGCTAAATTCTGCAACAACATGAAAAAGAACATTCACATAAGATTACATAGTGGATAGCTTTTGAAGCAAGTCTCAGTCTTCCCATGTACGAAAACATTGAAGAAGAGATTTCTGAGTTTAATTTATCTCACATAACATTCTAGTGCAAGGTGCAAATTGCCCTTCCATGAGCCCAAAGCTGTTAAAGGAAAGATATTTAAGAATTAGAGCAGTGCTTTTCAAACTTGACTGGCTGGAGAATTCTGGGAGTTGAGGTCCACTTGTCTTGAAAGTTGTGAAGTTTGACAAACACTGACCTATGGCAATTCACAATTGCACGAATTGAAGATTTTTAGTGAATCAAAGAGAAAAGGTATTTCTGATAAAAAGGGGGTGGATTATTTCTAGGGTTCAGAAATAATTACATTTACTCAGTTTGGTGAAAGAAAAGCTACATATTATACACCATCAGGGATCATTGTGTCTTAATTTGTATTGGTGGAAGGCTAGGTGGAGATTATAGGGGGATCTAATGACAAGCAGTAGTGTTTCTTTGTCCCCAGGAAAGGTTTTTAGAAATTTTCTGAACTACTGATGGCTACATCAATTGGTTGTAATGCAGTAGAATAGATTTTCTTAAAACAATTTCACTTTTTTCAGAAGTTATTGATTGAAGATCAAGAACCTTTAATGGTCCTTACACATTCAAATACAAGTTGCACATGGGTGTGTTTTTCCTAATTAAATAAAAATGTTTGAGTATAAGAACTGATGATGCAGTATATTGACTCTTGTACAATTGTGTCCAAATCTAAAATATGCCAACAATCTGGATATAGGAGCTATAGATATTTTTATTTATTCGCTTTTAGTTGTGTGCATTCATTTTGTTACAGGTGCTTTTCTCAATGCAAGAGTTTGGTGGTGCAACTGCTCTAATGTTGATACTTGGTTTTTTTTGTAGAACTGTATCAGCAGCAATACAGAGAGCACACATATTTCAAGTTAATTGGTGCAAAGTATTTATGCAGCAGGGAAAATAGCATGGGAGCGATAACCCAAATAATAAGAGAATTCTATTATCAATGTTAATATACAGAAGGGAATAATGATCTTTCCAACCTTGCTCAATTGCACAGTTTCCAATAACCCGAATCTCAATGGTGATACAATCAAGAATGAATAGCAACACCACTTCATTAGTGCCACATTAGAAAAGAGAAGGACTGAGGTTGTCTTTCAGCAGATGCTTTTATTCAGAAGAGCTAAAAGTTTTAGGTAAACTCTTTATCCTCACCATAGATAATAAATTTTGTTTAATTCCATTTAATGGAAGTATATCTTGTGTTTCTTCTAGGAATTCAAGACAATATATATAGAATGCTCTTCTCCAATTTTATTACCGCAACATCAACCATGTGAGGAAGGTGGCATTGAAACTCAGTGACTTGGTACTCTTTATATATAAGGAATTTCAAATCCCATGAATCTTAGATGTTTGCTGTGCTGATGTGAGTTTATTGGAGATGAAGTCCTGTATATTTGGTTAGTGCTAGTTTGAGAAAAGTCCTTTTAAATTGTTCCAAATGGTTCCAAGTGACTTAAGAATTGTCTGTTCCCAATCAACTTACCTTTGGTTGAAGTTCTCCCTTAGAAATTCTATTTCATATCATCTCACAATATAAAATATTAGGTGGGGACTAGCTAAGATGGGGTTTTATTGAACAGCAATACCAAGACTTTGGAAACCAATCATCTCTGTCTCTGTCTCTCTCTCTCTCCAAGGAATTTTAGTCTGTTCCTCCCCTGTTGGTCCTTGACATTCCTCCAAAAATATTTAAATCTTCTCTAGAGTTCCCCATCCTATCAAAATTAAAGTGATTTTACTTTAGGCATCTTTCTCAAGATCGACAATTCTTGATAATTCTGGTGAATTTGACTATTCAATTCACTGGTGGAGCTATGTATATTTTACTTATTAATAACGTATCTTTATATTACTTGCATTTCCAGCAGCAAGAAATTAATTTGACCACTCCTCAACAATTTCCTTACTGAAACAATGTCTTATTTGTTATGTTACCTGGGAAGAGCTGAAATATATCAGGTGATTCTGATCCTTTAATGACGACAAGGGACCAGTATTTGGGGGCAAAAAGATATTTGGGGGCAAAAAGTATTTGGTGTTGCTAAGATTGACATTACCTCCTTCCTGCTGTCCTGTAAGTATCAACATTTTCCTATTTTAAGACATCAGATTTAAGGGGGGAAAGTTGCTTTTCAAAGAAAGGAATAAATGCTTTAGCTTTCTCTCTGTGTACTGTTGGCTCCCTTCCCCCACATCTGAAAAGGATAACCCGAAGATATAGAAATATAGAAAAACTGAGATGACCTGCCACTTTTCTGAAGTGCTGTAATGGTTATACTGTACAGAAAGTCTTGACAATGATGAATACCCTCTGAAACTTCAGAATAGCAGGCATTGTTTATTTTGCCATCTTGCTGAATTTATGTCAGGTTTTCCACTTGGGGCTACACTTATTCTTTGAAAGCCAAACTGATTTTCTTGTAACTTAACATTTCTTTTTCCCCACTTCCCCCACCCTGAGTAATAACATGAAAAAATGCTAGCTTAAGATGCTACTATTTCCAATTTGGACTGTTAACATTGATTATCTGCTACTTCAGAATTTGGAGAAGAATGGACAGCCTTGCCTCACTTCAGGGCTGTTCTCAGGATAGTTTCTATGAGAAGAAAGCTACTCAACTGTTTATTGGAAACTTGGAACACTTTTCTTCTTGTGCTGTAGATGAATATGTTCCTTGATAATTATTATTGACATGTAAACATGAATAAACACATTTTGAAGGGAGATGAGTCAGGAATATACATATATGTCCAAGACATCCTAAATTATCCACATAGTCCTGGCTGGCACACACACAAATAAAGGATAGAAAGACTCCAGAAATTCAGAGACGTTCATTGCTGCCTCATTTGTTACAAAAGATCTCCAGTTAATACTTTACTAGAAAGATCATGGATTCTTATGAAATCTGTTTATAGAATTATAATTCCATTAAGTAGGCAAACTGAAGTCTGTTCCTGCTGAGTATGCTATCCAGGTGCTGAAGTTTATTACTGGGCCACATTCTTCCTCAAGGGTTTCTATCTTTAAACTGGCCTTGAATGATTGTCCTGTGTTAAGCCAGATATCTGGTTGCCTATGGCAGGAAGGCAGGCAGGCAGATGGGAAGGAAGGGAAGGAAGGAAGGAAGGAAGGAAGGAAGGAAGGAAGGAAGGAAGGAAGGAAGGAAGGAAGGACTATGAAATGAATGGAGCTGTCTGCCACTCCAGGTCTCACATCCTCTATTATTCATGGTGCACCGAGCCTATTAATTGTTTCTCAGCCATCTATCTAACCATGAAGCACCTTTTCCATTCCAACTGAAAGCCAGAAACAACAAGGAGCCCCTTTGATGCTTATAGAACTTCTTCTATATCATTGCTGAGTACACAATCATTAGAGATATGACTTTTTAGATAGAATCTATAGATGTGATCCAGCTCTTGACAATATCTACAGTACTGCTGCTTTATGCTGTGATTTCTCAGGAGTCTTCCATGAATGGGATTGCCAAAATATTTTTGAAAGTGTAAGCAAACATTTAAGTTGGAACTGTTTTTAAAAAATAAAAGATGTTATCTTTGCAGAAGATGAGTTCGCTTTTCCAGGAAACCTTAGTTTTGTACTGTTGCATAATTTTACCCTTAACATTTTCTACCAGTTTACCCAGAACAGATGCTAGTACATTAGTTTACAAATTTTTGGATCTTCTTGAATTCCTTTTTTTAAAAACACAAACAAATAAAACAAAATGTGAATAATATTGCCCTTTCAATCCTCTGCTACATATCTAATATCTAATTAGATAATATCTATTATCTAATATCTGCCTCACAAATCCATTGGTATCAACTTTCTACCATCTTCATCAATGGGTTACAACTTCTAATTTTAATTGTGTGTGTCCTGGTCCACAGAAATCATAAATACACAGGTAAGATAAAATCAATACCTTTAGCACCTAATTAAGTATCATGTTTTTCTAGTTCCTGTAGCAGCTATTGTGATTTTTTTCTCCTGTTATTTCCTCTGAGCCTTCTATTTGTATCTTCTGCATTTCTCCTTTGAATCTTTCTAAGAATTATCTTACCTTCCAAACAGAATTTAATCTAAAGTTCTGCTGCTTAAAAAGAATAAAAGTCACACTTTCCAATTTATCCCATTGAAATGGAATCTTTTCCTGTTTTAATTTTTCAGCTACAAAATAATATTCTTTTACTTAAAATTCTGATAAGAATCTCTTTCAAAATAATTATATTTCTATTATCCATTTTTAATCTTCCATTAAAATGCTGCTGCAGAGTTTGAAGTCTTGTATTTTTGCAAAAAACTGCACCAAAATATATATTGGGGGATTTCTTGTTCTTGCAAATCTAGAGTTTATCCTATAGAATTTATCAATTGCTGTCTCCATATCTTCCAATCCAGAAAATTTGCCAACACTTCAATGAACCTTTCTTTAATCTTGTTTGAAACATCTGGAACAGCTATGAATTTCAAAATTCTTTTTCTCTCAGTTCCTATAAGGCCACTTTATCTAAATCTTTTTCCAGTTCTCTATTCATAACTTCTTATTCTCTAAAATTTCCACTTTCTCATTGATGTGTTTTATGTCTCCAGATGTTTGCTTTATAGAACTTTCCAACTTTTTAATATCTTCTTTCACTCTCTCAACTTTACAAGTCTTTCATCCATTCTTTTTTCCCATTTATTTCCTATTTGTTCAAATAATTTCTGAAGCAAATCTGGTGTAAGTATTTTTTTCTCCCTGTTGCTCTAACAACATCTTCTAGCCTCTCTTGCCATTTTCCTCATACTTGCCATTGTATATTATAATCCAAAAGTGAAAGTATCTCAAGCTGGCAAAGGGACAGGCAAGCCTTTTTAAAATCCTTTTTATCTTTCTGTGCTTTAATACTTTCAGTGTAATGGCTCTTCTTAACTTGAAACTACAACACATGCCATGTTTCTATGGAAACAAAACATCACAGTCTAGTTCATTACTATATCTTTTGTTATGCAGAGTCTACCAGGTAGATGCACCCTATAACAATAAACAAAAAGCATTCCAATGAAGGTCTGGTCAGTACAAATTTATATTAAAGAACTTTCATTAAAAGTAGAAATAATAGAAATAAAGAGTAAAAAATGTTTAAAATTTCATAAACCTTTTCTTTATTAAGCTTTTTGCTCTGTAATTACAAAAGAAGATTTGACTGACTGCAAAGAATTTTATCTTTACCACTGAAGAAATATCTCTGAGCTCCTAGATAAATTACTACCAAATGTGATTAAGAAATGAGGAAGGTAGATTTTAATGTCCTTATAAGCTACACTACAGTTGTAAACATAGATAGAATCCTAGGGTTCTGAGCTGCTCAACCCCCAAGCCACCTTTCCATTTTTGCAGCTTAAAGCAAAGAACATTCAAAATGCATGTGTTTTATCTCATGATCTCCTTTTGATCCAGGGAGGTTCTACCATTCAAAATCTCTTTTCCAGCTGATACTCTTAGCTGCAATGCCTCTCCACTCCTTTGAAGAGTGCCATAATTCTGCACCAGAATGCTTTAAATTTGTTAACATCCAACCTTACCATTCCCTCCTTAGTAGGGCTGGGCAGACAAGAGATTCAATGACAAAATTTGCAATGACACATACATAAAAGAGTCTGCAAACCAAGCAGATTATTTCTTGTTTTACTTGGTGGATGCATAATATTAGGTTAAAACAATAGGTCATCCAAAGCCCCTTTTTGCCTAGGAATCTGAAACCCTACACACTTTAGTTGGTTTTCTACTCCTAAGGTGTTCAAATCATAGTGGGTTTTTATTGTCAGTTTTATTAATATTAATAGCAAGCTCTTGATAGGGTTTTTAAAATATATTATTACCTGCTTGCAATTATTTTGTAAAACAAGTATTCCATTTTATTTCTTCTACAGGTAAGATTTCCATTCCCCAAAATGGAAGCCTTTTTTGTTAATCATATTGCTGGTTTAGTGGCATCTGCTTCTTTATTTTATTTATATTTATTGAACATTTTTCATTAAGTAAAAGACAAATCTAATCAAAAAGACAGGAAAGAAAGAAAAAAGAAAAGAAAGTTATAGGAAAAAAACTAAAGCTAAAAAAATAATTGCTTTCGACCTTCTCATCAACAGATATTGACAAAGCCATTGTCATACTCCCTATTATATCTTCCAGAAATCCTTTCAATCCCTTATTAAATTCTCATATTTTTCAATCCATAAATCCTCATTTCACTTTTTAATAGTATTTGCTTCTATATTCTTGCATAATAACTGTGGCAGAAGAAAACCTCATCTCAGAGGCAAGCGGAAATGGTGAAGGTGATGATCTCTAATTTGTTCTCATATCATGTGGAATGTGTTCAGGATTCAAACATTTGCTTGACATTAGGAATGGGCTGTAAATCATTTTTCAACTATTTAGGAACATTAATATGATTCTGAGTAAATTTCCATCTGTTTTCCAAAGCAGACTATGCTTTGGAACTATCTTTGCTGGTTTAAAACACCTCATTCCAAAAATGTTGAATTTGAACACAGTGGAGCCAATAGAAGTAATGGAATTGCAATTGCAATGGAATAATGGAAACATGCATTATAATGACATAGAATAATTTCTCCTTTTCAAAAGTCACTCTGTATATTGATGAAAATGTATAAAAAGTCAAAGAAAATTTACAATGTACAGTTGCAGAGGTCTACTCCACCTCCAGTTGGCCTATCATGTACTGTTGTCTTTATCCACGCAATATGAACTAATATATCAGCTGAATGTAATTCTGAGTTTTACTGGTTTTAGTTTAATTTTTTAACTAATGAAAATCTTCTGATAAGTATTTCTTGTCTAGTCAATAAAAGCACACATGCTTTATGTTAGTACATATGGGAAACATTCTGTAAGTCAAAAGGTTATTGTGTAGCCTTGAGGAAAACAGTGGTTTTGAATATTCTGTGGGATCACTATTAATGTTTCCAAAGCTTGTAATAAAGAAATATGAAGTAGCATCTTAAAAGTGAAATATAGCTCCCTTTATTCTGCTTTATAGTTTATATTTTCTTATGTGTACTATTATGCATGCACACACACACACACACACACACACTGTAATTGGACTACATTTATATACTATTTTTATTCTAAGTTCAGCTTGCATAGGAGCTTCACTCATAAACATTTGCTTTCCTTCTTCAGGAAGGTAATGCATACTGAGGGCACTGATTAACCTCCTCAGTGCTTTCAGTAAATGAAAGATGGAAAAATCTTTCAATATACTATTCATTTATTTGTAGTATTTAAATGGAACCACACTGCTTTCATTTGGTATAATAAAATATCATCGTCTATATTAACTGGGTTCGATATAAGTGGTTTGTCTCTCAAATGTATTATACTTCATTTCATATTTAGTGATGTAGTAATAGCTTATATTGTACATTGAGGTCAAGTACTGATATTGATCCTTTAAAATATAAATATTACTATTAATTACAGATAGTCTAGGGCAACTAACCTGACCCATATCTGAACATGTAATGCAGTGGTGGGATTCAATTTTTTTTTACTACTGGTTTTGTGGGCGTGGCTTGGTGGGCGTGGCAGGGGAAGGATACTGTAAAATCTCCAGTCAGAGGTGGTATTTTCCGGTTCTGTGAACTACTCAAAATTTCCGCTAATGGTCAGAACCTGCTGAATACCACCTCTGATGCAATGTGCTGTTAGAACACAATATAGAGATTGAAATCAACAATAAGAAGCACTTTCAAAGATAAATAAATAAACATAATATTTCATTTTCTTTTCTAGAATTAATTTTAGTTTACTTTTCACAATAGACTATCAGATCAAGGGAAGATAAATAAATGTAACAATTAAAAGAATAATAAATTATAGAGTGGGAATGTTATATTGTCCAAGATTTATTAGTATATTTTTAATTTGACTATGATCCCAGCCATGTTTCTATGCTTCTACTGAAGCAAGAAGGATCCAGTGATTTTTTAAAAAATCCTCATTTATTATTTATTTATTTATTTATTTGAACTTATATGCCCCATCTCCAAGACTCAAGGCTTACAACTAAAACATGAGACAATAAATACTTAAAAAACAATTAAATTAAGTTATAAGTCCAAATATAAACACTATAAAACCTTTAAAAAACCATCCCTCACCCAGGGGGGGTCACAGCCAGGTTGGTCAAATAACCAGGTCTTTAGCTCACGGTGAAAGGTGCGGAGGTCAGGGGCCAGGCGGAGCTCCAAAGGCAGTTGATTCTAGAGGTCAGGGGCATGACAGAAAAGGCTCGTCGTCGGGGAACCGCCAATCGGCACTGACCCACCAACAGAACCCGAGGAGTCCTTGCCTATGGGCTCGCACAGGCGACCGGTATTCGATATTGGAAGAAGACGCTCCCTTAAATATTGAGGACCCATGTCATGAAGGACTTTGTATGTTAACACAAAACCTTGAATCTCACCGAGCGCAACCAGCAACCAATGCAGGCCACGCAGGAGGGGGTCGTATGGGAGAACCGGGTAACTCCCATCACCACCAGCCGCCGCATTCTGCACCAGTTGCAGTCTCCGGATGGTATGCAAGGGCAGTCCCAGATAGAGAGCATTGCAGTAGTCGAGCCTAGAGGTAACAAGGGCATGGGTGACGTGCACAGGGCGCCCCGGTCCAGAAAAGGGCTAAGTTGTCGAACAAGGTGGAGCTGGGCAAAGGCCCCCTGGCAACAGTCCCCACCTGCTCCTCCAACCGAGCCGTACATCCAGGAGGACCCCAGATTCGCCCTATCCACAGGGGCAACACCTCTCCCCTATGGCCAAAGATGGATAATCTTGACTGGGCCGGACGCCGATATGCACAGCCACTCAGTCTTGGCGGGTTGAGTGAAGCATGTTCCCGCTCATCCAGTTCCGTACCGCATCCAAACACCGGGTCATCAGGGAGAGGGCATCACTGATCTGGTCTGGGGTGGAAATGTACAGCTGAGTATCATCAGTGTACTGATGGAATTTCACCCCAAAACCACGGATGATTTAGCCTTCATAACTCAGTGTGGATCCATGCCATTAAATTTATGTGTGATTTTTGAAGATCATAACGAAATCTTGTTAAGTTTGTATTAGCACAGTGTTTCCTCTCATCTGTAAATTATCTAATGCTCCCTAATTCACTTTCTAATTTCTACCCCTTGTCTTTTTCCCCCTTATTTTGTTCATTGCTGAGACTTAATTATGCAAAGAGAGGCAAAGTTTGGCTGCATTATGATCTTTCTTGCCACAGTTTTTTTTAAATTCACATTTATATGCTGCCCTTCTCTGGAGACTCAGGGCAGCTTACAATCTTTGGAGCACAACCTAATGTGCTCAGCAATAGCCTTCATTCTATTGTATATGTCTGCTTATTACTAGGGCTTCCCCAGTGGCATTTGTACAAAGTTGGCCCAACAATATTGGGTCCTCAATTTACCTACCCCGGGAGGATGGAAGGCTGAGTCAACCTTGAGCCTGGTGGGATTTGAGCCTGCACTAATTGCAGGCAGCTGGAGCTAAGTGCTAGGTGTTTAACAGCCTGCACCACCAAGGCCCTTGTTAAGTAAATCACTGCAGTTGTTACCTTAGTAACATAGTTGCTAAATGAATCAGGCTTCCCATTGACTTTGTTTGTCAGAAGTTCTTAAAAAGTGATCATATGATCCTGGGATCATGCTACAACCATCATAAATATGAGTCAGTTGCCAAGTGTCTATGTGTCAGTTGCCAAGTGTCTATTGCCATGATCATAGGGATGCTGCATGGACATAACAGAGGTGGTATTCAGTAGGTTCTGACCAGTTCTGGAGAACCAGTAGCGGACATTTTGAGTAGTAATATCACCTCTGTCTGGAGATTTTACAGTATCCTTCCATGCCTACTAAGCCACACCCACAGAACCGGTAGTAAAAAATTTTGAATCTCACCCCTGGGACATAAGTGTGGAAAAAAAGGTCATAAGGCATTTTTTTCAGTGTCATTGTAATTTTGAACAGTTACTAAATGAACTGTTGTAAGTTGTGGACTATCTGTATGCAAAATATGTACTGGCCTGTTGGGGAAAAGGCATTTTAGTAGTAAATGCCATATAGAGAGAAAGCCAAAGAAGTTCACCAACACTAACAATATCTTTCAGTAGCAGTAGATACCTCTGAAAAAAAATTGAGTTGTGTTGTTATGCATTTTAATACATTGCTTGCATTCATTTTATTTTTCTTTGCATGTATTTATTTAGCTGTATCCCAGAGGTGGTATTCAGCAGGTTCTGAACAGTTCTGGAGAACTGGTAGCAGAAATTTTGAGTAGTTCAGAGAACTGGAAAATCCCACCTCTGACTGGAGATTTTACAGTATCCTTCCCCTGCCACGCCCACCAAGCCATGCCCACAGAACCGGTAGTAAAAAAATTGAATCCCACCACTGCTGTATACCCCACCTGTATAAACTCACTGCATTCATTGAATTATTTTTTTAAATTGCATACTCTTTTAGAGTTTGATACTGAAAGGCATGTCATAAATTCTTAAAGTTTACTTGTTATACATACCAATCTCTGGTTTGCATCATTTATGAAGCTTGCAGTACCGAAGTAATGATAGAGTAAGAATGCTGAAAATAATTGCCTTAATCTGAGGCATGTCCTGAGTAAGTGAATAGATTATATGTGTTTTTTACTTGTAGTTGGTAAGAAGAGAAGTTCTGAATATGGGACAACCAGATTTTAGTAGTTACAAATTTTGGCCTTTAGAAAAAAGGGCATGGTGTAAAGGGAAAAAAGTAAAAGAAATTAGAATAGTTGGATTAAAATGAGACGATACAGAAAAGAATGATTGGGCAGTTCAGAAATACAAAAATGAATGGGAATGGCAAATGTTTGATGAATATCAACTTAGAAAAAAGGAATGATTTCTAAGACATCCTTTTGTTCTTTCTTAGATTTATATCCTGCCTTTCATTCAAGAGCTCAAAGTAGCATCCATAGTGTGCCTGAGAAAGTGACACTGAGTGACTCAATGAGTCTCTTTGCATACACATGACCAATTTTTTTTAAAAAAAGAAAAGCTATGTGACTTCATTATAAGAAATCAAAAGAATTAGTGTGCGGAGGCTTAATGATGCTGGATCTGCTGTACAATTGCCCACACTCTGGTGGTTTGAATCCAGCTCTGTAGGACAGGGTGAACTCCCAATCTCTTGTTCCTAGTTCCTTATCCCACAGCAGTTCAAAAGCATTGTTTGCGAGTAGATAGGTACCGCCATTTTGGTGTCAGAAAACTGCTGCCTGCACTCTGCACGGGGAGCTGGAACCTATGCTGAATCTGCCCAGACATGATTAGTGACTGTCAGCCACCAGGGCTACTACTATGTCCATAACATTGTAACTCCCCACCCAACCTTGTATGCCATTATGAATGAATGAATAGATAATATCCTGTATGAAACAATATTAGATGGTAGATAAATCTCCCAAAAGATTCGAATGGAAAGTGAATAGAAGGCAAGACAATATGGAACATATTTAGAACTGAGTGAAAAAAATATCTAACAGTATGCCACAGAAATGCAAAGAATTCCACTGATACAAAATATGAGGAAGAAAGGTATAATGATGGCATGAAAGAGGCTGTAGATGAGTAAAACATGTTTATAAGAGAATATTACTGAAAATGGGGTTGAAAGGTATTGTATAATAAGTATATGAAGTAAAAAAAATCAAAGAATATCATCTGAAAGAGTGAGGAACTGTTAAGGCGAAATGAATCATTGAAAATGCAGAACAACTTTAATCAAAATAAAAAAATAGTTTTGAGGTGGATGAAAAGGCTAAATAATGTGAATGGAATTAAGAATAAAAGTGAAATGATTTGGAAGGGAATACATGTAGTCCTTGACTTACAACAGTTCACTGAGGGACCATTAGAAGTTACAACAGCACTGAAAAAAGCAACTTATGAATGTTTTTACACAATTGTTGAAGCATCCCAACCTGCTATTGAGACAATCCTGAGAGTTATCTTGTTGTTCCATTCTTAGTGAGGTCTTCTCTTGGCACAAATTCTGAGGTGTTTAGCCCAGTGGTGGGATTCAAAATTTTTACTACCGGTTCTGTGGGCATGGCTTGATGGGCGTGGCAGGGGAAGGATACTGTAAAATCTCCAGTCAGAGGTGGTATTTGCTGGTTCTCCAAACTACTCAAAATTTCCACTACTGGTTCTCCAGAACTGGTCAGAACCTGCTGAATACCACCTCTGGTTTAGCCTAAAGAAGAGAAGGCTAAGGAGAGAAGGTATACAAGAACAGTGTTCCAATACTTGAAAGCCTGTCAGAGAGAAGAGCGTATGGATTTATTAAAATAAAAACTAAAGTGTGGAACCTTACAGAATCATTGCATCCATTATTGCCCCCAACACATGATGGGTTCTTTTTGAACATATACCCAATTAGACTGACCCAGACTCAGAAAAAGACATAAAAACTGTGGGTCCTGGATATGTGTGTGTGTGTGTGTATACACACACACACACACATACACATACTTACATAATATGAGTGATTCCTATTACCCCTATACTAGATTCTATTGCTGTTTTTATTCTGTTACAATTATACAATTGTGTAATCTCTATAATATAGCCATACACTACAATATTGCTCTTTATTGCTATCTATTATACATCACCATGTTTTTCTTACATAGCCTGTTCTGCCTTTCCCCCCCCCCTCTCTCTTTGAGATTTCTTCTACTTTTTCTTCTCTGTTGTCACTTGATACAGCCAGTGGGTAGAGCTCTTGTACCTTTCCAAGTTGTGTTTTTTCTTGCTTGGCCTTTATACTTTTGTTTTCTATGTACAGTCCACTCTTCTGAAAGAAAAACAACAACCCACACCTTCTGTCATTTTACTGCTGCACTGCTCTGCTATTTGGTGCCTGCAGAGTTTCAAAAACATGTTTCTTCTCTTCCCTCTTCCCTTCTCCTCCCACACCTTTCTCAAGGTTGCTGTTTTATTGGCAACTCTGTTGTGCAGACACTGAGGGAAAGTCTCAAATGAGAAGATAAGGAAGAAGCCTGCTCTAACACAGAGAGAGAGGGGGAAGAAGGAAGGAGGGAGGGAGGGAAGGAGAGAGGGGGGATCCTGTAAATGCTTTAACCAGTTCGCCAAACTGCTCAGAAAGTTAACAACGGTTCTCCCGAAGTGGTGCGAATTGGCTGAATCCCATCACTGAGATGAGAGGAACTATCCAGAGCTAGATCACTGGAGATATTTACATAAAAAATAATAAAGTTGGCATTCTAGCTCAATTTTGTATCTTCATTTCTTTACAGAATTTTAATCCCAATCCAGTATTTGCTGAATTTCATTACACATTCTGTGATTCCCATTTTTCCATTAAAGTTCTACTGTTACTTACAGCATATTTGTTGATGTATGAAGTGTCTATGAGTTTTGGAACAACAATCATCCATTAATAATATACTAAACCATATCAAATAATTAAAATAAGATATTATTAATATGGAATAAGATTATCAAATAGGAGTTTCCCTGTGATAAGATGGGTAGCCAATAAATGTAATGATCAAATAAATAAATTCAGTTCTATGAACATTTTTAGACTAGCCTGAATTCATAGTTCACAAAGCAGATTTAATAATATAAAAAATGAAGAAAAATAATTACTATTCTAAGAATACCATCTCCATTTAATGAGTAAAAGGCCATGTAAAGAAGCTTTAGAAAGCTTATATTTTGAGGGCAAGTAGAAAATATATCATCCATATACAATATCATCTATAATGCAAGCTTTCCTACAGAAATAGTTGGCCTGACCATAATAGTAATTTTTATGTAGACAAAAACATCAAATGAGATTATGGTATTAATGTGGAACCAAAATACTTTTGATGAGAAAGATCAAAATAAGAATTGACAGAGAAAGCATATTCATCTTTCTGAGCCTCTCTAATGCACCAAAGGTATATCTTCAATAACATACTCCTAATTAATTGTAAATTTGAAAGTTTTTTTCTTACCACATGGGTAAGCAATCTCATGGAATAATATAATGGTTGTCAATTATTCTTTTATGTTCACAATCCCTATATTGCTCTGTAGGTCAGTGAGAAGCCACAAAAGGTGAAAGTTGTTCAATACTCATAGCCTGAGGTCTGCAGAAATTTCCATAATATAAAAATGGATTCTACTGGGACAAGTAAGCCAAGGCTACAGATTCCTCCAGGCTGCTGGGTATTAGGTTTCCATGTGTGCTGTAAACATTTCTAAGGATTGTCTTTTTTCAAAAGAGGATTTTCTTAGAGGAAAAATAAACACAATTTTTATTACAACACAGTTTTTACATACAGAGAATAGAGTTGCACACTGGAAAACAGCTATGAACTTTACATATAATATACTCATTAGAAATACAGTACAGTAGACATTAAAGCACTATTTCAGGATTTAATATGAGAAAAATCTCAGATTTTATATAGACAGAATTAAATTGTTAATGGCTATCTTTGTCTTATATATTTTAGACATTATATATTATTATTCTCAGGCCTGAGAAGTCAGATCCTAAATGGTTAACAATCTATTTAAAACCATTCATTTTAACAAGGATTTATGTTAAAAACTCATAAAGCCAGTATGAATGAGATAAAAACACATCTTGCACTGACAGTGAGTAAAAGGCTGAGAGTATGAAAAGGATAGCAAAGTTAGCAATGCAAGACCTTTGTAGAAAGATTTATCTTGGTCATAACCCATCTGAACTCCAAGGGAATCATCAGAAGACACCTGGATTCAAGAAGATGCACATGGGAAAACTGGATTTCTAATAAAAGACATCAATTGTCACTATTCCTCAGGGTGGACGTTCCACAATGTAAGGTTCAGGGCAAATATACTTCTAACTTCCCTTTGTTGCCACTGTTATGCTAACACTGTTTAATCTACAAAGATTGTTTCTTTCAATGTTTTGGCAACTCTAATTTATTAGAATACTCTATTAGGACTAACATTCTAAATTATTTGATATCTTTCATTATCAAGGATGAATAATGAATAATAGCACTTTATGAACAGTTATATGAATAACAGCATTTATGCATTGGTAATATTATTGGAGGTCTAAATAGGAGACATTTAATGGATAGAGGAAGATACCCTAATGGTCTTGGCAAACTTACCAAGTATCTCATTTGCAGATATGACCCAAAAGAACTAAGAAAGACATTGAAAATCCTTTTGAAGGGATGGCAGCCATCTTGGAAAGAAGGTAAAAACTTTGCTTCTTTCTCCTAGCTAAAGAAGTGGATAAAATGAATATATTGCTTTTATGCTAATAAAACTGTATACAATGAAGAGGAAGTACTTGTGTGCCAAACCTTTTGAGAAGGCCAGAAAGCTTTCATCAAAACTTGAATATTGTTGGAGAAAACCAAGTCTGAATGCCATGCTTCTCTTACAGAAGAAAGAAATCTTAAAGAAATAGCCAAGTGTCACCATTTTTTTTTTAAAAAAAGAACCAGATAAAGATAACAAAGGTAAATCCTTGACTTACAATTGTAATGGAATCTGGAATTTCCATTATAAGTCATCACAGTTATAAATCGAGGCACCCACACAGAACTAATTTTATACTAAGCAAACACAGTGATTGTTAAGAAAACACCGTGATTGTTAAGCAAATCGATGTATTTCTATGGCTGAAAAGGGCAGAAACTGACAAAAAATTGTAAATCATGGTCATATCACTGTAATTGACTCACTGTAAATGTGAGTCAATACCAAGTGCCCAAATTGTGGTCATGTGACTGCAGGGGCATGCAGCTGGTGGAACTCCAGAACCAGGTTGTAGCAATAGCATTTAGACTCGTAAGGATGGAAGACTAAGTCAACCTTGAGCAGGACAGGATAAAAGTACTTAATTGGGGGGTGGGAACTGTTATAATTTTCAATAATTGTTAAGTGAAGATCACCTGCATCTGAGGGATTTGGGGCCAAAATTACAGCTCCAAACCTTTCAGAGAGCTGTAAGAGGCCACCTGCTAACATTATGACATTACTTGGAAGAAGTGAGATTGAAATATTTTGATCTGCTTTTTTCTGTTCTTGAAGATTTTAAGCACAGAAATCAGAACAGGATACTGGGAACAAAATGCTTATTCCAATTTTCTCCCTTGTGGTCTGAAATTCCTGTTTTAGGGTGGGGGGGCTGATTGGAAATGTGGGGATGGGAATGATTTGTCTCTCAAAGGACTCCTGCTCTCATTTTTGTATTTAATCTACTCAAAAAGGAAAAAAAGGAAAAAGAAAGAAAAATTCAAAAAGAAACCCACAGCAATTTCAAATCATTTGGGTGAATTATGGAGACACTTTCTTCCGTTCCCATGATTTATATTATCCAATTAGGAACACTGTTGTGTTTCAATGAATTTGTACATTTGTGTTAGTATATTGCAAAAAGGAATGTGTTATTCGGAACTATAATTCTATCTTTTGGCTTGTTCCAGTACTGTATATAATTGTGCATGGTTGATATCTTTCATTATCAAGGATTGATTTGTTCTTATTGACTAAAATATTTATGTACCTGTGGAGAAAAAGAAATATACTGTTTGTGGCAGATCCATTCCTTGATACAAGCTTAGAAGACAGAACATCCTAGAATTTGAATTTGCTACAATTTGCAGTTTTCTAATGAGCAAAATGTTTTCTATTTATTATCCGTTAGAAGAAATTGATATCCAAAGTAGTTTAGGTAAGATGAAAGTCGTAGGAACATAATCTATCTTCTAACATTCTAGAAGACAGAATTATAATTTGCTGTAGGAATATAATTTAACTGATATGAATGCAAAGTTATGCATTTAGAAAGCAGAAATTAAATGCATGGTTATAAGTTAGGGGATACTTGCTTTGACAATAGCACTTGTAAAAATATCTTGGAATAGTAGTTGATTGCAAACTGAAGGTGAGTCAGCAGTCCATTGTGGCTATAAAAACACAAATTATAGGCTGCATGACAGAAATATAAATTCCAAATCATAGAGCTAATAGATTGACATTAATTTCTATTGGCTAAAGCCTATGATGAGCTCAGTTCTGAATACCACAGTTTAAGAAGAATTCAGAGAGGGGAACCATTCGAAGCCTTTGATCAAAGGACTAGAAATTAAGTCCCATGAAGAAAGATGGAAGATTCTGGGCATGTTTAGTCTTCAGATGAGAAGATTTGGAGGATATTAGAGCATTCTTTAAAAACCTGAAAGAATGTCACAAGCATAAGGTCAGATTCTGCTCTCTTTCATTCCAATATGCAGGATATAGGATAATGGTTTAAAGTTACTGAATGTTCGGGGACGGGAATCTTAACCAAAGATAATTTTCAGTGGAACCAGTTATCCCAGAGGAAGTGGGATCCTCTTCAATGGGAATTGGATTCACACACACATTAAACCTGGTCAGGTAAACACCTTTATTTATCTAATTTGATAAGTGCTAATTTTCATTGTCATTGTTTTATACTTTAACAGATTATAGAAACTCCAGTTTAGTTTATAATTCAATGTAATATGGATTTATTTAAAGATTGCAATACATTGGGTTGCTTGTCATATAGGAGGAAATAATGTTTCAGTGAGGCTGCATGTTTTTTATAATGCAGAGTTCTCCAGAGTCCTTCACTTAAATATAATTTCTTTGCAATAGATTTTCAAACTTAAACATGCATTCAGAGAAATACAGTACATACTCAGGAATTTCTCATTCTTTACCCTATTGAAATGCAGATGGGAAATATGGTCTATTCAGTACTAGTATTTATTTATTTATTTATTTATTTATTTATTTATTTATTTATTTATTAATGGGATTATATGTCTCATCTCCAAGAAGACAATAAAACAAACACAATAAATATTTAAAAAGAATTAAATTAATGGTCCCATTAATACAAAACTTAAAACCACCAAAATCTAAAACACCCCACCCATGGGTCACAGCCCAGATTGGTCAAATAACCAGGTCTTCAGGTCATGGCGGAAGGTGCGGAGGTCAGGGGCCAAGTAGGATAAAGGGGAATAAAATCTCTTGATAGGTACATGGAAAAAATATCTCCATCTTTTCTGTCTCTATCATCTCTATCGCTACATCCACATCTATACCAAGTAAATAATATCTTCAGTATTTAGACATTTTCTCATTCAATTACAGAATATGCCCAGGTTAAGAATGTTCAAATTATGGGCAATTCATACTTTACTGTCTCTTTAAAAATGGTGGACAGCATTATCCTTCCTCAATAGCAATAGCAACAGCAATTAAACTTACTGTATATAGTGCCCCATAGGATTGTACAGCACTATATTGGTGGTTTACAAAGTCAGCCCCCAACATTTTGGGTCCTCATTTTACCGACCTTGGAAGGATGGAAGGCTGAGCCAACTGGGAGTCGTGTCAGGATTGAACTCCGAGCTGTGGGAAGAGTTTGTCTGCAATATTGCATTCTAACCACTGTGCCACCAGGGGCAATGAACTGCTGAAGCCACTTTTTAGTGGTTCATGAAAATGTTATACAGCTTCAGCAGTTCATCAATCCCAACAAGGATTTTTAGTAATAGGCATCCTGGTTTGTAAGTAGTGTATAAGTTCTGACTTTATATACAAATTCAAATTAAAGACAGACTTAGGAACAGAACTCATTCTTAACCTAGAAACTGTCTGTCCTTCCATATATGCTGTTTTTATATAATACAGAAACCTGAAGCAAGCTCCATAAAATGTACAACTGCTAGAGCAAAGATAAGATTCAAGACATCCTTTAGTAGCATTGTATTAGTCTGAATAAAAATTGAAATGTTAAAATGGCTGGAATCTTGTACAAAGATTTTCATGGTCATGGTCATGATGTGCACTAAGATGGTGTTTGATTTCGTTGTACGAGGTGCAATGACAATAAAGTAAACTAAACAAACAAAGGGTACAAGTTAGAATGCTAAGTTAGAATGAAAATTGGTCCCTGGCTAAAGGTTACCTAAAGAAATTAGAATCCAGATTCTCTAATCAATTTTCCCCAAAGCCCATTGGCATAGTATTGAGTGTCAACTAAGATTACAAAGATAAGTCATTGTTGTGAAGCTGAAGTCCACAAATCTGGACATAGCACTGTCCAAATTTGTGGCTTCAGCTTCCAGAATTCTTAGCAACGCCACATTGCTTTCTTGTAATTTTAGTTCAACACCTAATTACTATGGCTCTTTGGCTTTGAACCTCCTCTTCCTTCATATCTTTAAGTACTGTGGCAACTAACAACTTATGCAAACTGAAATATTTTCCTCCCCAGGCAAGTGATCTTACTGAGTCTTTTTTCTTTCTGCTTGTTGAATAAAACAAGGATTTTTCATGCCCATCCCCAAAGGAAAGGTGGTTAGTGAATGCTGATCATTCCTGTTTAGTTTAAATTAATTAAATGACACAGTTATCTATTGTACAAAATAAATGGGAATCATTTTACATTGTACATTGTTTAGAGCTATTAGGAAGTGCAATCTTTTCAAAGGAATATTGGAGAACAATGTGCTTGATATTGCTGGAACATGCTCTTTGAAACCCTCAGGAATCTCTTTAACTCCTTGATAACAGTACAGTAATATAATTCCTTCTGTCTTAATAAGCAGCATGACAAACTCATAATATGTATTAATACAGAACATTGTAAACATTACTTGCATGTGATTAGTACCGATCCAGCCACATGTCAGAGATCAAAATTCACACATTACATTACAAAAAGCTGACAGCCCTGAACCATAGCCAAGGATAACATTTATAAATGGCAATGCTGACTATATGACTGTTAATATGGTGGTGCAGTTAAACGCCTAGCACTTAGTTCCAGCTGCCTGCAATTAGTGCAGGCTCAAATCCCACCAGACTCAAAGTTGACTCAGCCTTCCACCCTCTCAGGGTAGGTAAATTGAGGACCCAAGATTGTTGGGGGCAATAAGCTGACTTTGTAAAAATTTGTAAAAAATATTTTGGCGCTTGGGGGGGGGCAAAAAGCCCTAGTAATAAGCAGGCATATACAATGGAATGAAGCTGTTGCTGAGTGCATTGGGTTGTGCTCCAAAAAATTGTAAGCCCTGAGTCTCCCGGAGAAGGGCGGATATAAATATAAATATGAATTATATATTTGTTTTCGAGATTTTCACGGGTAAAGGTATGTAGGTCTTGGTGTATTCGGGTCTTGTCCCTGTAAGATTGAGAATACCTTGGCAACGCTTCGACGTAAATCTCATCCGTCATCTTCAGGCTGGTGTCTTCAGCTTCATTCTCCTGGGAGAAGTGTGTGATCGTGGCTGTTTTTCCCTTTTAAACTCTAGAGTTGGCTGTGTTGTTACTTGATTGGTTTGTGGAGTTGATGTATGCAGATTGGATGGCTTTTTCCTGAGACTCCACAGATAAAATCAGCAAAATTCTCCACAAACACAATATCAGGACAGCCTTTGGCACTGACCAAAAAATAGCCAACATCTTAAGAAACCCCAAAGACAAGATCCAGCTAGAAAACCAAGGAGTTTATAAAATACTGCAAAATTTGCCCAGCCACATACATTGGACAAACCAACAGGAGAATAAATGCACACATCGCAGAACACAAGAACGAGTCAGAAAAGAAGAAAAAACTTCCTCCCTTTTCCAGCACCTTAAAGCCACAGGACATGAAATTGATTTTGAGGGATCCAAACTTATCTCCAATACTGAACACTTCAACAAGAGAATAATTAGGGAAGCCATGAAATAGAGAAACACCCCCATAACATGAATAAACGGGATGATACTTCCCACCTACCAGACATCTGGAAACTAGCCCTAATCAACAAACGAAGTCCCAGCCACAAAACCAACACCGACCCAAAATAACACATGATGCCACCACCAATCTCCTTCACCAGACTCAAACCCAAGCCCACGCCACAGATGAAAGGCAACCACCATCCAGAAACCAGACCATGGCTGCAACACCAGCTGCTACACCCCTCCAACCCCAAACTAAGCAAACTGACACACGCTATAAACACATAGCCAGACCTCAAACTCGAGCCAAACCAAGGCCCAGAATGCCACATCACAGCCTTCCACCCAGGATACTACATCACAGAACTCAGGAGATCACAACACAAAACATCAGGAGGTTGCAGCACAGACAACCACCCAGGAGATTACAGCACCACACCCAGGACATCACAACAATAGAACTCAGAAGGTCATCACACAGCCCATTACCCAGGTCGTTACAACACAAAAGGCTGAGAGACACACAGCCAGCACCTCAGCCACACAGGGTCTCAGGAAAAGCCATCCAATCTGCATACATCAACTCCACAAACCAATCAAGAAGTAACACAGCCAACTCTAGAGTTTAAAAGGAAAACAGCCACGATCACACACTTCTCCCAGGAGAACGAGCTGAAGACACCAGCCTGAAGATGACGGATGAGATTTCGCCAAACGCTGCCAAGGTATTCTCAATCTTACACGGACAAGACCAATACACCAAGACCTACATAATTATAATATATATATATATATATATATATATATATATATATATATATATATA
>CM019151.1:162863351-162901958 GCA_009733165.1 Naja naja
GCCAAAGATGGATAATCTTGCTGGGCCGGGACGCCCGATATGCACAGCCACTCAGTCTTGGCCGGGTTGAGTCGAAGCATGTTCCCGCTCATCCAGTTCCTTACGCATCCAAACACCGGTCATCAGGGAGAGGGCATCACTGATCTGGTCTGGGGTGGAAATGTACAGCTGAGTATCACCAGCGTACTGATGGAATTTCACCCCAAAACCACGGATGATTTAGCCTTCATAACTCAGTGTGGATCCATGCCATTAAATTTATGTGTGATTTTTGAAGATCATGACGAAATCTTGTTAAGTTTGTATTAGCAGTGTGTTCCTCTCATCTGTAAATTATCTAATGCTCCCTAATTCACTTTCTAATTTCTACCCCTGTGTCTTTCCCCTTATTTTGTTCATTGCTGAGACTTAATTATGCAAAGAGAGGCAAAGTTTGGCTGCATTATGATCTTTCTTGCCACAGTTTTTTTAATCACATTTATATGCTGCCCTTCTCTGAGACTCAGGGCAGCTTACAATCTTGGACACAACCTAATGTGCTCAGCAATAGCCTTCATTCTATTGTATATGTCTGCTTATTACTAGGGCTTCCCCCCCCCAGTGGCATTTGTACAAAGTTGGCCCAACAATATTGGGTCCTCAATTTACCTACCCCGGAGGATGGAAGGCTGAGTCAACCTTGAGCCTGGTGGGATTTGAGCCTTGCCTACATTTGGCAGCTGGAGCTGAGTACTAGGTGTTTAACAGCCTGCACCACCAAGGCCCTTGTTAAGTAAATCACTGCAGTTGTTACCTTAGTAACATAGTTGCTAAATGAATCAAGCTTCTTGACCCATGTTTGTTCAGAAGTTCTCTGAAAAGTGATCATATGATCCATGTCCTCATGCTACAACCATCATAATATGAGTCAGTTGCCAAGTGTCTATGTGTCAGTTGCCAAGTGTCTATTGCCATGATCATAGGGATGCTGCAGTGGACATAACAGAGGTGGTATTCAGTAGGTTCTGACCAGTTCTGGAGAACCAGTAGCGGACATTTTGAGTAGTAATATCACCTCTGTCTGGAGATTTTACAGTATCCTTCCATGCCTACCAAGCCACACCCACAGAACCGGTAGTAAAAATTTTTGAATCTCACCCCTGGGACATAAGTGTGGAAAAAAAAGGTCATAAGGCATTTTTTTTCAGTGTCATTGTAATTTTGAACAGTTACTAAATGAACTGTTGTAAGTTGTGGACTATCTGTATGCAAAATATGTACTGGCCTGTTGGGGAAAAGGCATTTTTAGTAGTAAATGCCATATAGAGAGAAAGCCAAAGAAGTTCACCAACACTAACAATATCTTTCAGTAGCAGTAGATACCTCTGAAAAAAAATTGAGTTGTGTTGTTATGCATTTTAATACATTGCTTGCATTCATTTTATTTTTCTTTGCATGTATTTATTTAGCTGTATCCCAGAGGTGGTATTCAGCAGGTTCTGAACAGTTCTGGAGAACTGGTAGCAGAAATTTTGAGTAGTTCAGAGAACTGGAAAATCCCACCTCTGACTGGAGATTTTACAGTATCCTTCCCCTGCCACGCCCACCAAGCCATGCCCACAGAACCGGTAGTAAAAAAAAATTGAATCCCACCACTGCTGTATACCCCACCTGTATAAACTCACTGCATTCATTGATTATTTTTTAAATTGCATACTCTTTTAGAGTTTGATACTGAAAGGCATGTCATAAATTCTTAAAGTTTACTTGTTATACATACCAATCTCTGGTTTGCATCATTTATGAAGCTTGCAGTACCGAAGTAATGATAGAGTAAGAATGCTGAAAATAATTGCCTTAATCTGAGGCATGTCCTGAGTAAGTGAATAGTTATATGTGTGTTTTTACTTGTAGTTGGTAAGAAGAGAAGTTCTGAATATGGGACAACCAGATTTTAGTAGTTACAAATTTTGGCCTTTAGAAAAAAGGCATGGTGTAAAGGGAAAAAAGTAAAAGAAATTAGAATAGTTGGATTAAAATGAGACATACAGAAAAGAATGATTGGGCAGTTCAGAAATACAAAATGAATGGGAATGGCAAATGTTTGATGAATATCAACTTAGAAAAAAGGAATGATTTCTAAGACATCCTTTTGTTCTTTCTTAGATTTATATCCTGCCTTTCATTCAAGAGCTCAAAGTAGCATCCATAGTGTGCCTGAGAAAGTGACACTGAGTGACTCAATGAGTCTTTTGCATACACATGACCAATTTTTTTAAAAAAAGAAAGCTATGTGACTTCATTATAAGAAATCAAAAGAATTAGTGTGCGGAGGCTTAATGATGCTGGATCTGCTGTACAATTGCCCGCACTCTGGTGGTTTGAATCCAGCTCTGTAGGACAGGGTGAACTCCCAATCTCTTGTTCCTAGTTCCTTATCCCACAGCAGTTCAAAAGCATTGTTTGCGAGTAGATAGGTACCGCCATTTTGGTGTCAGAAAACTGCTGCCTGCACTCTGCACAGGGAGCTGGAACCTATGCTGAATCTGCCCAGACATGATTAGTGACTGTCAGCCACCAGGGCTACTACTATGTCCATAACATTGTAACTCCCCACCCAACCTTGTATGCCATTATGAATGAATGAATAGATAATATCCTGTACGAAACAATATTAATGGTAGATAAATCTCCCAAAGATTCGAATGGAAAGTGAATAGAAGGCAAGACAATATGGAACATATTTAGAACTGAGTGAAAAAATATCTAACAGTATGCCACAGAAATGCAAAGAATTCCACTGATACAAATATGAGGAAGAAAGGTATAATGATGGCATGAAAGAGGCTGTAGATGAGTAAAACATGTTTATAAGAGATATTACTGAAAATGGGGTTGAAAGGTATTGTATAATAAGTATATGAAGTAAAAAAATCAAAGAATATCATCTGAAAGAGTGAGGAACTGTTGGCGAAATGAATCATTGAAAATGCAGAACAACTTTAATCAAAATAAAAAAATAGTTTTGAGGTGGATGAAAAGGCTAAATAATGTGAATGGAATTAAGAATAAAAGTGAAATGATTTGGAAGGGAATACATGTAGTCCTTGACTTACAACAGTTCACTGAGGGACCATTAGAAGTTACAACAGCACTGAAAAAAGCAACTTATGAATGTTTTTACACAATTGTTGAAGCATCCCAACCTGCTATTGAGACAATCCTGAGAGTTATCTTGTTGTTCCATTCTTAGTGAGGTCTTCTCTTGGCACAAATTCTGAGGTGTTTAGCCCAGTGGTGGGATTCAAAATTTTTACGCCAGGGGAAGGAGTAGGGGAAAGGATTCAAATTTTACGGTTTACCGTACATAGTTCTGTGGGGCATGGCTTGATGGCTGGCAGGGAAGGATACTGTAAAATCTCCAGTCAGAGTTGTATTTGCTGGTTCTCCAAACTACTCAAAATTTCCCTACTGGTTCTCCAGAACTGGTCAAACTGCTGAATACCACCTCTGGTTTAGCCTAAAGAAGAGAAGGCTAAGGGAGAAGGATACAAGAACAGTGTTCCAATACTTGAAAGCCTGTCAGAGAGAAGAGCGTATGGATTTATTAAAATAAAAACTAAAGTGTGGAACCTTACAGAATCATTGCATCCATTATTGCCCCCAACACATGATGGGTTCTTTTTGAACATATACCCAATTAGACTGACCCAGACTCAGAAAAACATAAAAACTGTGGGTCCTGGATATGTGTGTGTGTGTGTGTGTGTATACACACACACACACACATACACATACTTACATAATATGAGTGATTCCTATTACCCCCTATACTAGATTCTATTGCTGTTTTTATTCTGTTACAATTATACAATTGTGTAATCTCTATAATATAGCCATACACTACAATATTGCTCTTTATTGCTATCTATTATACATCACCGTTTTTCTTACATAGCCTGTTCTGCCTTCCCCCCTCTCTCTTTGAGATTTCTTCTACTTTTTCTTCTCTGTTGTCACTTGATACAGCCAGTGGGTAGAGCTCTTGTACTTTCCAAGTTGTGTTTTTTTTCTTGCTTGGCCTTTATACTTTGTTTTCTATGTACAGTCCACTCTTCTGAAGAAAACAACAACCCACACCTTCTGTCATTTTACTGCTGCACTGCTCTGCTATTTGGTGCCTGCAGAGTTTCAAAACATGTTTCTTCTCTTCCCTCTTCCTTCTCCTCCCACACACCTTTCTCAAGGTTCTGTTTTATTGGCAACTCTGTTGTGCAGACACTGAGGAAAGTCTCAAATGAGAAGATAAGGAAGAAGCCTGCTCTAACACAGAGAGAGAGGGGAAGGAAGGAGGAGGGAGGGAAGGAGAGAGGGGGGATCCTGTAAATGCTTTAACCAGTTCGCCAAACTGCTCAGAAAGTTAACAACGGTTTCCTGAAGTGGTGCGAATTGGCTGAATCCCATCACTGAGATGAGAGGAACTATCCAGAGCTAGATCACTGGAGATATTTACATAAAAAATAATAAAGTTGGCATTCTAGCTCAATTTTGTATCTTCATTTCTTTACAGAATTTTAATCCCAATCCAGTATTTGCTGAATTTCATTACACATTCTGTGATTCCCATTTTTCCATTAAAGTTCTACTGTTACTTACAGCATATTTGTTGATGTATGAGGTGTCTATGAGTTTTGGAACAACAATCATCCATTAATAATATACTAAACCATATCAAATAATTAAAATAAGATATTATTAATATGGAATAAGATTATCAAATAGGAGTTTCCTGTGATAAGATGGGTAGCCAATAAATGTAATGATCAAATAAATAAATTCAGTTCTATGAACGTTTTTAGACTAGCCTGAATTCATAGTTCACAAAGCAGATTTAATAATATAAAAAATGAAGAAAAATAATTACTATTCTAAGAATACCATCTCCATTTAATGAGTAAAAGGCCATGTAAAGAAGCTTTAGAAAGCTTATATTTTGAGGGCAAGTAGAAAATATATCATCCATATACAATATCATCTATAATGCAAGCTTTCCTACAGAAATAGTTGGCCTGACCATAATAGTAATTTTTGCGGTAGACAAAAACATCGCAAATGAGATTATGGTATTAATGTGGAACCAAAATACTTTTGATGAGAAAGATCAAAATAAGAATTGACAGAGAAAGCATATTCATCTTTCTGAGCCTCTCTAATGCACCAAAGGTATATCTTCAATAACATACTCCTAATTAATTGTAAATTTGAAAGTTTTTTTTCTTACCACATGGGTAAGCAATCTCATGGAATAATATAATGGTTGTCAATTATTCTTTTATGTTCACAATCCCCTATATTGCTCTGTAGGTCAGTGAGAAGCCACAAAAGGTGAAAGTTGTTCAATACTCATAGCCTGAGGTCTGCAGAAATTTCCATAATATAAAAATGGATTCTACTGGGACAAGTAAGCCAAGGCTACAGATTCCTCCAGGCTGCTGGGTATTAGGTTTCCATGTGTGCTGTAAACATTTCTAAGGATTGTCTTTTTTCAAAAGAGGATTTTCTTAGAGGAAAAATACACAATTTTTATTACAACACAGTTTTTACATACAGAGAATAGAGTTGCACATTGGAAAACAGCTATGAACTTTACATATAATATACTCATTAGAAATACAGTACAGTAGACATTAAAGCACTATTTCAGGATTTAATATGAGAAAAATCTCAGATTTTTATATAGACAGAATTAAATTGTTAATGGCTATCTTTGTCTTATATATTTTAGACATTATATATTATTATTCTCATATTCTCAGGCTGAGAAGTCAGATCCTAAATGGTTAACAATCTATTTAAAACCATTCATTTAACAAGGATTTATGTTAAAAACTCATAAAGCCAGTATGAATGAGATAAAAACACATCTTGCACTGACAGTGAGTAAAAGGCTGAGAGTATGAAAAGGATAGCAAAGTTAGCAATGCAAGACCTTTGTAGAAAGATTTATCTTGGTCATAACCCATCTGAACTCCAAGGAATCATCAGAAGACACCTGGATTCAAGAAGATGCACATGGGAAAACTGGATTTCTAATAAAAGACATCAATTGTCACTATTCCTCAGGGTGGACGTTCCACAATGTAAGGTTCAGGGCAAATATACTTCTAACTTCCCTTTGTTGCCACTGTTATGCTAACACTGTTTAATCTACAAAGATTGTTTCTTTCAATGTTTTGGCAACTCTAATTTATTAGAATACTCTATTAGGACTAACATTCTAAATTATTTGATATCTTTCATTATCAAGGATGAATAATGAATAATAGCACTTTATGAACAGTTATATGAATAACAGCATTTATGCATTGGTAATATTATTGGAGGTCTAAATAGGAGACATTTAATGGATAGAGGAATACCCTAATGGTCTTGGCAAACTTACCAAGTATCTCATTTGCAGATATGACCCAAAAGAACTAAGAAAGACATTGAAAATCCTTTTGAAGGGATGGCAGCCATCTTGGAAAGAAGGTAAAAACTTTGCTTCTTTCTCCTAGCTAAAGAAGTGGATAAAATGAATATATTGCTTTTATGCTAATAAAACTGTATACAATGAAGAGGAAGTACTTGTGTGCCAAACCTTTTGAGAAGGCCAGAAAGCTTTCATCAAAACTTGAATATTGTTGGAGAAAACCAAGTCTGAATGCCATGCTTCTCTTACAGAAGAAAGAAATCTTAAAGAAATAGCCAAGTGTCACCATTTTTTTTAAAAAAAAGAACCAGATAAAGATAACAAAGGTAAATCCTTGACTTACAATTGTAATGGAATCTGGAATTTCCATTATAAGTCATCACAGTTATAAATCGAGGCACCCACACAGAACTAATTTTATACTAAGCAAACACAGTGATTGTTAAGAAAACACCGTGATTGTTAAGCAAATCGATGTATTTCTATGGCTGAAAAGGGCAGAAACTGACAAAAAATTGTAAATCATGGTCATATCACTGTAATTGACTCACTGTAAATGTGAGTCAATACCAATGCCCAAATTGTGGTCATGTGACTGCAGGGGCATGCAGCTGGTGGAACTCCAGAACCAGGTTGTAGCAATAGCATTTAGACTCGTAAGGATGGAAGACTAAGTCAACCTTGAGCAGGACAGGATAAAAGTACTTAATTGGGGGGTGGAACTGTTATAATTTTCAATAATTGTTAAGTGAAGATCACCTGCATCTGAGGGATTTGGGGCCAAAATTACAGCTCCAAACCTTTCAGAGAGCTGTAAGAGGCCACCTGCTAACATTATGACATTACTTGGAAGAAGTGAGATTGAAATATTTTGATCTGCTTTTTTCTGTTCTTGAAGATTTTAAGCACAGAAATCAGAACAGGATACTGGGAACAAAATGCTTATTCCAATTTTCTCCCTTGTGGTCTGAAATTCCTGTTTTAGGGTGGGGGGGCTGATTGGAAATGTGGGGATGGGAATGATTTGTCTCTCAAAGGACTCCTGCTCTCATTTTTGTATTTAATCTACTCAAAAAGGAAAAAAAGGAAAAGAAAGATAAATTCAAAAAGAAACCCACAGCAATTTCAAATCATTTGGGTGAATTATGGAGACACTTGCTTCCGTTCCCATGATTTATATTATCCAATTAGGAACACTGTTGTGTTTCAATGAATTTGTACATTTGTGTTAGTATATTGCAAAAAGGAATGTGTTATTCGGAACTATAATTCTATCTTTTGGCTTGTTCCAGTACTGTATATAATTGTGCATGGTTGATATCTTTCATTATCAAGGATTGATTTGTTCTTATTGACTAAAATATTTATGTACCTGTGGAGAAAAGAAATATACTGTTTGTGGCAGATCCATTCCTTGATCCAAGCTTAGAAGACAGAACATCCTAGAATTTGAATTTGCTACAATTTGCAGTTTTCTAATGAGCAAAATGTTTTCTATTTATTATCCGTTAGAAGAAATTGATATCCAAAGTAGTTTAGGTAAGATGAAAGTCGTAGGAACATAATCTATCTTCTAACATTCTAGAAGACAGAATTATAATTTGCTGTAGGAATATAATTTAACTGATATGAATGCAAAGTTATGCATTTAGAAAGCAGAAATTAAATGCATGGTTATAAGTTAGGGGATACTTGCTTTGACAATAGCACTTGTAAAAAATATCTTGGAATAGTAGTTGATTGCAAACTGAAGGTGAGTCAGCAGTCCACTGTGGCTATAAAAACACAAATTATAGGCTGCATGACAGAAATATAAATTCCAAATCATAGAGCTAATAGATTGACATTAATTTCTATTGGCTAAAGCCTATGATGAGCTCAGTTCTGAATACCACAGTTTAAGAAGAATTCAGAGAGGGGGAACCATTCAGAAGCCTTTGATCAAAGGACTAGAAATTAAGTCCCATGAAGAAAGATGGAAGATTCTGGGCATGTTTAGTCTTCAGATGAGAAGATTTGGAGGGATATTAGAGCATTCTTTAAAAACCTGAAAGAATGTCACAAGCATAAGGTCAGATTCTGCTCTCTTTCATTCCAATATGCAGGATATAGGATAATGGTTTAAAGTTACTGAATGTTCGGGGGGACGGGGAATCTTAACCAAAGATAATTTTTCAGTGGAACCAGTTATCCCAGAGGAAGTGGGATCCTCTTCAATGGGAATTGGATTCACACACACATTAAACCTGGTCAGGTAAACACCTTTATTTATCTAATTTGATAAGTGCTAATTTTCATTGTCATTGTTTTATACTTTAACAGATTATAGAAACTCCAGTTTAGTTTATAATTCAATGTAATATGGATTTATTTAAAGATTGCAATACATTGGGTTGCTTGTCGTATAGGAGGAAATAATGTTTCAGTGAGGCTGCATGTTTTTATAATGCAGAGTTCTCCAGAGTCCTTCACTTAAATATAATTTCTTTGCAATAGATTTTCAAACTTAAACATGCATTCAGAGAAATACAGTACATACTCAGGAATTTCTCATTCTTTACCCTATTGAAATGCAGATGGGAAATATGGTCTATTCAGTACTAGTATTTATTTATTTATTTATTTATTTATTTATTTATTTATTTATTTATTAATGGGATTATATGTCGCTCCATCTCCAAGACTCGGTGCTTACATAAAAAACAAACACAATAAATATTTAAAAAGAATTAAATTAATGGTCCAATTAATACAAAACTTAAAACCACCAAATCTAAAACACCCCACCCATGGGTCACAGCCCAGATTGGTCAAATAACCAGGTCTTCAGGTCATGCTAAGGTGCGGAGGTCAGGGGCCAAGTAGGATAAAGGGGAATAAAATCTCTTGATAGGTACATGGAAAAAAATATCTCCATCTTTCTCTGTCTCTATCATCTCTATCGCTACATCCACATCTATACCAAGTAAATAATATCTTCAGTATTTAGACATTTTCTCATTCAATTACAGAATATGCCCAGGTTAAGAATGTTCAAATTATGGGCAATTCATACTTTACTGTCTCTTGCGAAAAATGGTGGACAGCATTATCCTTCCTCAATAGCAATAGCAACAGCAATTAAACTTACTGTATATAGTGCCCCATAGGATTGTACAGCACTATATTGGTGGTTTACAAAGTCAGCCCCCAACATTTTGGGTCCTCATTTTACCGACCTTGGAAGGATGGAAGGCTGAGCCAACTGGGAGTCATGTCAGGATTGAACTCCGAGCTATGGGAAGAGTTTATCTGCAATATTGCATTCTAACCACTGTGCCACCAGGGGCAATGAACTGCTGAAGCCACTTTTTAGTGGTTCATGAAAATGTTATACAGCTTCAGCAGTTCATCAATCCCAACAAGGATTTTTAGTAATAGGCATCCTGGTTTGTAAGTAGTGTATAAGTTCTGACTTTATATACAAATTCAAATTAAAGACAGACTTAGGAACAGAACTCATTCTTAACCTAGAAACTGTCTGTCCTTCCATATATGCTGTTTTTATGTAATACAGAAACCTGAAGCAAGCTCCATAAAATGTACAACTGCTAGAGCAAAGATAAGATTCAAGACATCCTTTAGTAGCATTGTATTAGTCTGAATAAAAATTGAAATGTTAAAAAATGGCTGGAATCTTGTACAAAGATTTTCATGGTCATGGTCATGATGTGCACTAAGATGGTGTTTGATTTCGTGTACAAGGTGCAATGACAATAAAGTAAACTAAACAAACAAAGGGTACAAGTTAGAATGCTAAGTTAGAATGAAAATTGGTCCCTGGCTAAAGGTTACCTAAAGAAATTAGAATCCAGATTCTCTAATCAATTTTCCCCAAAGCCCAACTGGCATAGTAATTAGAGTGTCGAACTAAGATTACAAGAAAGCCATATAGTCATTGCTAAAAATTCTGGAAGCTGAAGTCCACAAATCTGGACATAGCACTGTCCAAATTTGTGGCCTTCAGCTTCCAGAATTCTTAGCAACGGCCACATTGCTTTCTTGTAATTTTAGTTCAACACTCTAATTACTATGGCTCTTTGGCTTTGAACCTCCTCTTCCTTCATATCTTTAAGTACTGTGGCACACTAACAACTTATGCAAACTGAAATATTTTCCTCCCCAGGCAAGTGATCTTACTGAGTCTTTTTCTTTCTCTGCTTGTTGAATAAAACAAGGATTTTTCATGCCCATCCCCAAAGGAAAGGTGGTTAGTGAATGCTGATCATTCCTGTTTAGTTTAAATTAATTAAATGACACAGTTATCTATTGTACAAAATAAATGGGAATCATTTTACATTGTACATTGTTTAGAGCTATTAGGAAGTGCAATCTTTTCAAAGGAATATTGGAGAACAATGTGCTTGATATTGCTGGAACATGCTCTTTGAAACCCTCAGGAATCTCTTTAACTCCTTGATAACAGTACAGTAATATAATTCCTTCTGTCTTAATAAGCAGCATGACAAACTCATAATATGTATTAATACAGAACATTGTAAACATTACTTGCATGTGATTAGTACCGCATCCAGCCACATGTCAGAGATCAAAATTCACACATTACATTACAAAAAGCTGACAGCCCTGAACCATAGCCAAGGATAACATTTATAAATGGCAATGCTGACTATATGACTGTTAATATGGTGGTGCAGGCTGTTAAACGCCTAGCACTTAGTTCCAGCTGCCTGCAATTAGTGCAGGCTCAAATCCCACCAGACTCAAAGTTGACTCAGCCTTCCACCCTCTCAGGGTAGGTAAATTGAGGACCCAAGATTGTTGGGGGCAATAAGCTGACTTTGTAAAAATTTGTAAAAAAAATATTTTGGCCGCTTGGGGGGGGCAAAAAGCCCTAGTAATAAGCAGGCATATACAATGGAATGAAGCTGTTGCTGAGTGCATTGGGTTGTGCTCCAAAAAAAATTGTAAGCCGCCCTGAGTCTCCGGAGAAGGGCGGGATATAAATATAAATATGAATTATATATTTGTTTTCGTAGATTTTCACGGGTAAAGGTATGTAGGTCTTGGTGTATTCGGGTCTTGTCCCGTGTAAGATTGAGAATACCTTGGCAACGTTTCGACGAAATCTCATCCGTCATCTTCAGGCTGGTGTCTTCAGCTTTGTTCTCCTGGGAGAAGTGTGTGATCGTGGCTGTTTTTCCCTTTTAAACTCTAGAGTTGGCTGTGTTGTTACTTCTTGATTGGTTTGTGGAGTTGATGTATGCAGATTGGATGGCTTTTTCCTGAGACTCCACAGATAAAATCAGCAAAATTCTCCACAAACACAATATCAGGACACCCTTTGGCACTGACCAAAAAATAGCCAACATCTTAAGAAACCCCAAAGACAAGATCCAGCTAGAAAACCAAGGAGTTTATAAAATACCCTGCAAAATTTGCCCAGCCACATACATTGGACAAACCAACAGGAGAATAAATGCACACATCGCAGAACACAAGAACGCAGTCAGAAAAGAAGAAAAAACTTCCTCCCTTTTCCAGCACCTTAAAGCCACAGGACATGAAATTGATTTGAGGATCCAAACTTATCTCCAATACTGAACACTTCAACAAGAGAATAATTAGGAAGCCATCGAAATAGAAACACCCCATAACATGAATAAACGGGATGATACTTCCCGCCTACCAGACATCTGGAAACTAGCCTTAATCAACAAACGAGTCCCAGCCACGAAAACCAACACCGACCCAAAGAACACATGATGCCACCACCATCTCCTTCACCAGACTCAAACCCAAGCCCATGCCACAGATGAAAGGCAACCACCATCCAGAAACCAGACCATGGCTGCAACACCAGCTGCTACACCCCCCTCCAACCCCCAAACTAAGCAAACTGACACACGCCTATAAACACATAGCCAGACCTCAAACTCGAGCCAAACCAAGGCCCAGAATGCCACATCACAGCCTTCCACCCAGAATACTACATCACAGAACTCAGGAGATCACAACACAAAACATCAGGAGGTTGCAGCACAGACAACGACCCAGGAGATTACAGCACCACACCCAGGACGTCACAACAATAGAACTCAGAAGGTCATCACACAGCCCATTACCCAGGTCGTTACAACACAAAAGGCTGAGAGACACACAGCCAGCACCTCAGCCACACAGAGTCTCAGGAAAAAGCCATCCAATCTGCATACATCAACTCCACAAACCAATCAAGAAGTAACAACACAGCCAACTCTAGAGTTTAAAAGGGAAAACAGCCACGATCACACACTTCTCCCAGGAGAACGAAGCTGAAGACACCAGCCTGAAGATGACGGATGAGATTTCGTCGAAACGTTGCCAAGGTATTCTCAATCTTACACGGACAAGACCCGAATACACCAAGACCTACATGAATTATATATATATATATATATATATATATATATATATATATATATATATATGCAACATGGACAAATAAATGACAAATTATGACTTTTAGGTCATTAGCTGGGCTGAGCCAAATCAATTGACTCATTGAATCATTTGGGTAAGATGGGCAGCTCTACAAATAAATAAATACAATTACTGGCATTAGCAATAAATACTCTTTTCTATTATATGTTTCATACATGTAAAGAAATTATCCTTATTTGTTTTCAGGGATATTCTCCATATCAGAAAAAAAGAAAAAAAGAAAAGAATGAGACCAAAGTAATAGTAAAAGCCATGGCTTAAATCCACATGGGCCAAGCTCTTTCTGCCTATAGTAATGACTAATGGTACATGCCATTTGCCAACAGAGGAAATACTTTTCAGCAAATGGTATAATAAATAGCTACTTTAAAATATGTCCCTAAAATATATGATCTAAATATATACAGTAAGTCAAAAGATGGTCTATGCACCAGTTCCAATTGTAGAACTCCTTACCAGGTTATTTATAAGATTTCATCCCAGAATATTATTTCAGGTGATTGAAGACTTACATGGTTGAATGTAGGCTGTTATGCAGTTCAATATCTTGCAATTTTGGTTATTGTTCTACTTGAATGCTTTAATAATTTTGATATTGGTTTGCTTTATTATATGTGTTGGAGCCAGATAAGGAATTAGTTTTAACTTAAATCATGGCTTAAACATATTTTAAATCTGTATGCTACTAAAACTCTTGTTTTTATGACCTCTGTATGCTACTAAAACTCTTGTTCTTATTACCTTTAACAGTTAAAGGTGCTAAAAACAATGCATCATAAATGTTTTTTGGATCAAGGTAAGTTACAGATTTTGTCCCAAATCCAAGATTCATGACTCACAAGGGAATAAAACTTGGCAAAGTTGTAGCTGCTTCACTGCTAGGATGCTGCTGAGGTCACATGACCTTTATTTTCAACATTCTATGACAGTTTCAGAGCCAATCTTGCTCCCTCCCTAACCCAGCATAGCAGCAGCCATTTATTTGCCTGCTTGAAAAGAGGAAGGAAGGGAGGGAGGGAGCGAGGAATATTTATTTATTTATTTATTTATTTATTTATTTATTTATTTATTTATTTATTTATTTATTTATTCAACTTGTATGCCGCCCTATTCCCTAAGGACTCAGGGCGGCGAACATTAAAACAGAACAAATTTACTGTTATGTATGCAGAGTTTGAATTGATTGGTTGTTCTTGTAAAGTGTTTGAAATCATTGGTTTAAAAGTGTGGGAAAACCCTGCACTCTGATTGGCTGTCAGCTGAGGCAGCCGGCTATATATAGCTGCCTCGGCTAAGCCAAATTGGGTCTATTCTGAGCTGAAGTCACAATAAAACTAAGAGCTGAAGCACTCCGCGTCCTGCCTCTCTATGCGAACTTAACACTGGCGACGAGGGTGGGATTTCCCTGAAGAGAAGGCAACGCGGAACAGAGAAGAGTGAGATGGCTGCGCTGAACACCCCCAGCCCCATTCGACCCAAAGAATGAAGGCTGGGAGTCGTATGCAGATCGGTTTCAGATGTATTTGGAAGGAAACAATCTGGCTGCCATTTCTGAGCAGCGGAAGAGGGCGGTTTTTCTCACGTATTGCGGTCTGGCAGTTTTCAAGATGGCAAAGGCATTAGCAGGTGCAGCAGATGTGAAGGTAATGGCATGGCCTGATCTAGAGAGGCTTTTAAGGGCACACTACGCACCCCAAGTATCGTGCCTCATTAAGAGACATGAGTTTTATTGCGATCAGGGGGAAGACGAAAGCATAAATGACTTTGTGGCAAGTTTAAGAGACATTGGGGGTGCGTGCGAATTCAGCAGCTTACAGGAGGCCATGCGCGATCGTTTTGTTTTGGGCCTTAAAGACAAGTTTTTGCAGAGCAAATTACTGATGAAACCAAGATCACGCTGAAAGAAGCCATAGAGGAAGCATCTTCAGCAGAAGCCACCAAATCTTCAGCAGCAGCCATGAGAAAGATGAACAAGACTACGGGCCATTCAGATGGGGAAAAGACCACTACAACTCATTTTGATGAACTTGAATCTGAGTCAGAATACAGTGGAGAAGAAGAAGAAATCAACAGACTCAGAATGGAGTGGAAAAGAAACAACCTGAGAAGGAAGAGGCGTGATTTCCACTGCATAGGTTGTGGGGGAAACCACCCCCGCAATGAATTCAAGTTCCTGGACACCATTTGCCTCCAATGTGAAAAAAGAGGGCACCTTGCAAGAGTCTGCAAATCATCCAGAACTCCACCAAACAGAAGGAAGTTTGCTGCGAGCAACAAAGACAGAGAAGTCAAGCCAAACAACACCAGTGAGAAAATGGGGCACAACACAGAAGCAAATGGAAGGAATGAAACTCATCAAACAGTAACTATTGGTCATTCTTCCTCTTTAAATAACAGGAAAGTGCATGTCATTGAAGGAAGGCCTTGCCAAATGGAAGTGGACTCAGGTTCATACTTATCCATGGTGTCATGGGACACTATTCAGAGACTGATACCAGACATTCAGAAGACTCACTTCAAGAAGCAGGCATTAACTCTTAAAGACTACCAAGGTAACAAGATTCCAGTATTTGGAACAAGAGAATTCAACGTGAAGTTCAAAGGTCACATCAAATGCCTACCCCTGACCATCGTGGATAAAGATCACCCAAGTTTGCTGGGGCTAGAATGGTTCAACCCGCTGGGCATCGAAGTGACTGGCATCAATCACATAAGCAACACTGAGTGGGAAGAGTCTTTGAAGTCTGAGTTTCCAGAGGTCTTCAGCGACGGATTAGGCAAGTATTTGGGGACCCCTATCAGATTTAACCTAGATCCCAAGGTACAACCAATCAGATTAAAACCCAGAAGGGTACACTTTGCATTGAAGGAAAAAATTGATGAACAATTAGATAAACTTATAGCCCAAGGGATGCTGGAGCCCACAGACCACTCCAGGTGGGAAACACCCATAGTCACGCCGGTCAAGGCTGACGGTTCCATGAGAATCTGCGGGATTACAAGGGGACATTGAACCATGCGCTACAGCAGAGTGCATATCCGATTCCAGTGGTTCATCATTTATTACATTCTCTGGGCGGGGGCACAGTCTTTGCCAAATTGGACCTGGCCCAAGCATACCAGCAGTTAACAGTAGATGATCTAACTGCAGAAGCCCAAACCATTGTAACCCATCGGGGTGCATTCAAATGCAAGAGGTTACAATTCGGAGTAAGTGTGGTGCCAGGTGTCTTTCAAAGTCTCATGGAAAGGATGCTACAAGGGTTGCCTGGGGTGGTGCCTTATTTTGATGACGTTTTAATCTCTGCTGAAAATGACACTCAGTTACACGAGAAACTCAGAGAAGTTCTAAGCAGGTTCAAAGAAGCGGGGTTAAAAGTCAAAAAAGAGAAATGCATACTAAGAACTGACAAAGTAGAATTCTTGGGTTATATGATTGATAAACATGGCATCCACCCCACAAAAGCCAAAGTTCAGGCAATCAAAGAAGCCCCCAGGCCTAGATGCAAAACTGATTTGCAAGCATTCCTGGGACTTATTAACTTCTATCATGTTTCTACCTCAGAAAGCAACCACTGCAGAACCTTTACATAGATTACTGGATAAGAAATCTGCATGGGTCTGGGGCAGAAAAGAAGAAGCTGCTTTTAACAATATCAAAAGACAAATCACTTCTGATTGTGTGCTGATACAGTTTTCTGAGAATTTACCTGTTGTACTAACTTGTGATGCATCCCCTTTTGGAGTGGGGTGGGGTGTTGAGCCACATGCTTCCCAGTGGAAGGGAAGCCCCTATTGCATTTTACTCTCACACTTTGACTAAAGCAGAGAGAAATTACAGCCAACTGGACAAGGAAGCTTTGGCAATTGTGGCAGCTGTCAAGAAGTTCCATGAGGACGTTTATGGGAGAAGTTTCACCATTGTGACAGATCACAAACCTCTCTTAGGCATTGTGGCAGGAGACAGACCAACGCCCACAATCCTGTCACCAAGAATGCTAAGATGGACTGAATTTCTTGCTGCTTATTCATACAAACTTATCCACAGACCTGGAAAAGACATTGGGCACGCTGATGCTTTGAGTCGCTGCCCACTCCCTTCGCACACTGAGGACCCTGCTCCTGAATCTTACACCTTTTTTCTGGAAACTGTTGCCAAACTTCCAGTCCATGCTGCTGAAATTGCCAGAGAGACTGCCAAAGACACTTTATTAGCTCCTATTATAGGCTGGATTAAGAAAGGTTGGCCACTTCAAGATCTACCTCAAGTTTCCCAACCTTTTAAGTCCAGACAAACTGAGTTATCTGTATTAAGAGGATGTATTTTGTGGGGTAACAGGGTGGTTATTCCTGCAAAACTACAGAAAGAGGTTTTGGAAATGTTACATGAGGGTCATCTGGGAATTGTCAGAATGAAGGGATTGGCCAGGAGTTATGTATGGTGGCCAGGTATTGACAAAATGGTTGAAAACTGGGTTGCATCTTGTCCCAACTGTCAGGAAGTCAAGCCTGCTCCACCTCTCATCCCCAAACAGGAATGGGAATGTCCTAGGGGCCCATGGTCCAGGATTCACATTGATTTTGCTGGCCCTACCAGAGGGCACACTTTCCTTATTGTGGTAGATGCATACTCCAGATGGTTAGAGGTTGTTCCTATGGCATCCACCACAGCAGATGCTGTTGTCAAACAGCTTAAGAAACTTTTTGTAACTCATGGGTTGCCTGATGTACTTGTTTCTGACAATGGTCCTCAATTTACTTCCAACCTTTTTGAATCATATTTAGCACAGCAGGGTATCAGACACGCCCTTACAGCCCCTGGGCATCCTTCAGCTAACGGCCGGGCTGAACGCATGGTACGATTTACCAAGGAGAAACTCCAGCAATTGGGTCCAGGGGACATCACTGAGAAAGTTGAAAAACTACTCAGTGTCCAACATATCACTCCCAACCCATCAACTAACTTAACCCCAGCCGAGTTGTTGATGGGTAGGAAACTCAGATCTCCCCTTGACCACCTTCATCCCACTTACGCACCCAATGCACCACTAGATTCCACTAGCAAAACTCGCTCATTCACTGTGGGTGATTCTGTTTATGCAAAAACCTTGTGGGTGAACCATTATGGATTCCTGCAGAGATAACCCAAATTACAGGCCCCCGGTCTTACAGGGTTCTAACTGAGGATGGTGTCCTCTGGAGCAGGCACATAGATCAGTTACGCTCCAGACTACCTCAGGAGCATCGCCATTGCTCCTCTCTGGTTCCCATACCTACTGCCTCTCCTAGGGGAAGGGGGATTATGAAGGTAATCAGCAAGCAAGAATCAACCCCATGTGTAACGAGCTAACATGACAGGAACCATCCCAAAACCTGTCACAGTGCCAACAACCATCTTTACAAATGGAAGATTGCACATCACTACCAGACTCAGGTGCTGACATTGGGTTGGAGATGGATTGGGAGGAGAGACCAGGTTGTAGTAACCAAACAGGTTATAACAATACTAGAAGTCCAAGTAAGGAGATGTTAAAAGACACATTTCCTCCCTCACAATGTGAGAACCCTAAAATAGCTGAACCACGTAGGTCGCAATGTACACGTAAGAGCCCCACCTATTTGCAAGAGTATATTAGATAGATGGGGTTTGAGTATGGACCAAACCTAGTGGGGAAGGGTGTTATGTATGCAGAGTTTGAATTGATTGGTTGTTCTTGTAAAGTGTTTGAAATCATTGGTTTAAAAGTGTGGGAAAACCCTGCACTCTGATTGGCTGTCAGCCGAGGCAGCTAGCTATATATAGCTGCCTCGGCTAAGCCAAATTGGGTCTGTTCTGAGCTGAAGTCACAATAAAACTAAGAGCTGAAGCACTCCGTGTCCTGCCTCTCTATGCGAACTTAACATTTACAATAAAAAACAATTAAATAAAACAAGCCGAATACATTAAAACATTAAGAAAATTACCCCCGGGTCATTCCAGGCCGGCCTGTTGAAACAACCAGGTCTTCAGGTCTCGGCGGAAGGAGCGGAGGTCGGAGACCAAATGGAGATCCACGGGGAGCTGATTCCAGAGGGCAGGCGCTCCCACGGAGAAGGCCCTAGCCCTGGGAACCGCCCTCCGACAATGCCTGACTGACGGTATCCCAAGGAGGCCTCTCCTTAATTTCTGACATTTCCTGCCAGCTTCCCACAAGGAAACTCAATGGAGAAGCAAATAGGAAGTCAGAAGTCACTCCTGCTTCCACTGCTTTTTACTCAGCTGTATCAGCAACTCAAGTGTTCTAATGCTACTTTCCTATTCAGTTTTAATTATTTATATATCTTATCCAGTTAAATTCAAATAATATCACTCATTCAAGCAGTCGAGATATATTAGAATAATATGCCCATCTGGATGAAAACACACTTTGGAAATCACTTTATAGTGCAGAAATTCAGATTTTCCAATTATGCATACCTCTGGTATTTGGACTTTTAATGGAACTGGCTCAGATGCTGCTAGAAAATAGAGACTCCCCACTTAGTACCAGATAGTAATTCATTTTTTATTTTTTTATTACTGATGTAAACTTCTTTAAGCTTCATCTCATCTGAGACTGATTCACAAGTCAGTTGGAGAACAAGTTTATTTGTGATGACTTTTTGGAAACATGTTGCCCTGCACCTATATGGAGGCAACATTATGTTTAATAATAAATTATAAGCATCCATTTGTTTTCCTTCATAATAACTCAGTCCAGTTAGCTGTGTGTAAGAATGACTCCCATCCTAAGAATACCTACTGTGCAAGGTAAACGAGGATACAAATTTACCAATTATCAATATTTCTGTGGTTTCCTTTCAATTTATGATGAGTGCTTGAGAATTTATGCCTTTTCTTTGTCTGTTAGTCTGACCCTCTTCTTTGCATAGAGACACTAATTCCTGTATCTTGTTTTATTTATACCAGACAACTGAATGGACAACCTTTTGCATATCTTTTTGAAAGGGCAGAGATGTTTTAGAGGCTCATTGTCATTGGATGCCAGGTAATTTTGGCCTAGTCCCAAGTCTGACTAACCTAGCCTTGGACAGAACACATTACTCTGCATTGCAGCAATCTTCAATACTTCCCCTCTGTGAAGTTTGCTATTAACCTATTTATATTGTATGTATATTATAATATAAATGCATTCAATTACTATTTAAGTATTACTTTTCATACCTTTGAGGAATGTGATATGGTGAATAATTCAAGATATGAATCCCAGCCTTTATTTCTTTTATTTGAATAAAATAAACTGAGACTGGACTCCAGTCTTCTAAAACAAACAAACCATAATTTATAATACCTTAGAAATAATATTTGTCCCAACTTTTTAAAAAGCGATTGTTGACTACCTAGAATGGAAAATAAAATTGGGAATCCCTCCCCAATGTCTGAGTAAGATTCCAACCAGAACAACCTCTGTCTGTACTTAAAATTCAGAGAGTTTGTTTAACAAACATGTGAAAGAGAAAGGCAACATTGCCCATCAAATCAATGAAGTTCTGCCATGGTTTCCCCTATGATGGATCTTGATTAAAAGATAGAAGCAGTAAAACATTAGTGAATTGAAATGGAGGACAGAAAAGATCATATACCTTGCCCTTAAAATTTCATGAATGAATAATATCTGCACAAGAGATCTTTCATTTAGAAATATTTAGAGGAACATAGGTTTTTAATTTTTTTTCAATTAAAATTTTAAATAAGCATTTCAGAGACCAGTTCAAAGTCATCTTTCAAAAAAAACAGGACAGTTCCCTTGATAAGAAATATAAAAAGAATCACATATTAACTAGTAGTAATTCAATTAGAACTTGAACTTTATGAAGAGATTGTATCCTTCTATAGGGTCAGAAAACATTGCATATCCTATGAATGAGAACCAACATCTGCATGCATTTGATCATCAGAGTAAACCTACAAATTCTTGTATACGCATGAAAATCGGGGGGGGGGGTTTCTCTGCTATTTCCCCATTTATTTATTCATTTGAATCTCACTCTTTGAGTTGAAATGAGGAAATCTGTGTCCTCCAGATGTTTTCTGAACTACAATTCTGAGAAATTTTACCAATGGTAAGCTGATGAATTGGGAGTATTGTTGGAAAATTACATGTTCCTAACTTAGACCTAATTTAGCATAGCACTTTAGTTTAAAGAATAATCCTTATTGCTAGAAATGCCTAGAATGTTAAGGAAAAAGACTCACTGGGCACTGTGAGTCAGCTTGAATGTATTTTTTTTTACATTGTTCTGCTTATGCTGTTCTGCTTATGCTGTCTGGACATACACATATTTATATACATAAGTTTTTGCATATATAGGTACTATACATATATGTGGGTATGTGGGTATGTGAATGTGTGTACATAGATATACAGTATATGTATGTATACAGTATATATGTGTGTGTTCATTTATGTGTGTGTGTATATATATATGTGTGTGTGTGTGTGTGTATAGGTACACAAAGACATTTCCATACATATATTTTTGTATACATAGATATGTGTTGTGCCCACATACACATCTCTTCAAGTCAGTGTTGATTCCTGGCAACTGCCAGGACAAATCCCTGCAATTTTCTTGGCAAGGTTTTTCAGAAGTGATTTGCCCTTGCTTCCTTCCTAGAGCTGAGAGAAAATTACTGGCCCAAAATCACATAGCTGGCTTTCTGTCTGAGGCGAGACTTGAACTCACAGTCTCACCGGGAGGCTGTGAGTTCAAGTCTCTATAACCAAGTCTCTATAATCAATACACAAAAGTGCCCACCACTCCCCTGCTCTCAAATAAAATAATATTGAATAATATCCTTACTTCCTAAACATCCTTTATGAAACTCACTCAGTGGAAAAATAGCAAGGGTCTTAAGTACAACAGGATTGATTATGACTTCATATAACAAATAAAATAACCCACTGCTAGTGTCAACTAAAAAGATACTCCTTTGATTTTTTTAGCTGCCAGAAAAAGGGGGTGGGGAAAACAAGGCATTCCTTAAATGCCTTGATAATCACTCCGGCAGCCCAAAGTTGTCGGAGCGTAAGAAGGTTATTGGAGAGCATGATGGATGACTCTTGGAGATGGATGTGTCCTATTGGAGTAGTCACATCCAGGAGGGGGGGGAAAGACCAGGGTCAAGGGGAAACGTATGATGTAATTTATTATTGTCTGCACCCAGCTAAATGCCAACATGGCCACTTCTAATAAATCAATTTTCTTTTCTCTGAGATGTGGCTAGAGACTTTTGATTTGAATGGGGGTGGATTTATTGGAGCCCTGACAGTTAGGTTTTTTAAAATTGCCAAACTATACTACTAGTACTGAATCTAGGAAATAAATGTTACAAAATGGTCATAACAGTTGGTGCCTTCTTCTCCCAAAGAAAAGAAACCCAGCCCAGGTTGCTTTGCCCTTATTCTCACCATTTGGGGAACTCACTATTTTTCTCAGCCTGGGTGTATAAGCACGTGTTTCCAAATTATAGGAAAAATCGGTAGAGTATATAAATGTAAACACCACATACAGCCACCAGTGCTTATTTATTCAGCGGTATGCCCCTAGAAAGAAAACTGCATATGGTCTGCAAGTTAAATATGTTTTCAAAAGATATGTTTGAAATAACAATAATACAAAGGATAAAAGAGATAAAATATACTTTGCATTTGGTTTCCTGCCCAGGCATAACATTGCATTTAAAATGAGCTGAAGTCCCTGCTAAAGGATTAATGCTGACTCTTGTAAGCAAATGCGGTGGATTCAGTTAACGTAAAATAGGGCTCGGATGACACGTTTCAAATGAATATGAGTTGAATCCTTTCGTGATGATGACCTGTTTGGAAGGGCTACAGTTGCAAATGAATGGGTGCTTCTGCAGCAGAGGTAGACAGTAGCTGCAGCCTCAGGAAAGGGGAGCCACATGAAAGGAGATCTAGATTTGCCTGGCCATGACAGCTGCATATTAATCGAAAGACTTTCTCAAAAATCAAAAAGACATTTTTTCCCAGCAAAATATACCCCTAGAGCCTCCATCATAAAGTAAGGATTGAAACTTGAAACAGGATTGATTTCATCTTAAAGGGGATATTTCTTTGAAATGTTACCAGCTGCAGTTGTCTTATTTGGTTTTCAATATTTTAACAAAATTGTGCCATATTGTGTCAAATAAGGAGGTAGTATAACAACTTTAAACAAATTATCATAATTACAGGATCAATCAAAAAAGTACTAAATAGGTTAATGTGTTTGATAAGTAATGTCGCTGAATAATGAACAAATTCAAATAGCAAGTTTTGCTCTCTCTTTTCCCCCCTACTTTTGAAAGCATGTCATCCCAAGTAAAAAGACTTTAAAATAAAAACATAGACTGACCTTAAGGGGAAATGAGGCACAAGCAAATTTTAACTACAGGAGAACTCAGTGCAATCTTTTAGTAAAAGATCATAACAAAACTCTTTTTATTAATACAAAGGAAGGGAATTATCAAACATGAGTTGTACCTCCAAAAAAAATCTAAACATTCTTCCGTATTATTATTTACCAAAGAACCCATGATCAGTTGGGTCATTTTTCTTTCTACATATAATGTAGACTTCCACTTATGACCCTTCCACTCATGACCCTCAGGAGAGCTGCAATGAAACCTCCTTCTCCTTTGCTGCCCTATGGAACTGCCTGCCACTTTACTGGGGGAGAAAGAAACAAGGGACTCCCAAACTGCAAGGAAAATTGTACCCCCACTCCCCATTCCAAAATGTCCTCAAAGACCCCTCTCTCCAGGAAGAAGAAGAAAGAAGGCTCACCTGTGGACTTCTCATGCCACTCAGTCACCAGTAAGAATTAAAGTCTCTCCCTCATCCTTCCCTCACAAGCCACCACTGTTAAGAGATTTCAATTTTCACCCTTGGTTCCAAAACATCCAATAGCCACCCAACCATTGGGCCTTAGTACTAACCGATTGGATGCAGTGGTCAGAGGGAGGGGGAAAGAAGGAGGGAGGAAAGAGATAGGTGGAGATACACCCGCTCCTATATTCCTTTGCACCATGCAAACTATGGGTTTCTGGGAAGTGCAATTGGAAAGCGTGGTGATACTAAAACAGCCACAGTTTTGTGGCTCACCAGCAGCCAGTGGAGCTGGTGGCAGAATTGGACAGTGAGGAGGTTGGGGAGGAACATGGGCCAGTCCTGGAGTCTGGGAAGGCTCTGATGAGTGCTCTGCATCGGAGTCAGATATGGGGCCAGGGCCATCCGACAGTTATCAGCTGCCTTTGGAGTCTGAGATCAGTGGGGCAGAAGAACAGATGGAGCCTGTTCCCACGTGTGCATGTGCAGAGCTGCCAGGAGAGGGAACAGTTAAGGAACAAGGGTCAACTTGGGAGTAAAGGCACAGGTGGACAGTGAATGGGCCCACTCATAGAGAATAAAGAGGAGCAAAGGGGAGTGGTGTTTGCAGGAGACAATTAGTTCATTTAATTGGTGTGAAGATTTGTTCGTGACTCTCAGAGACTCCTTGCCAAGTATTTTCTGGTACAGCGTTGCATTTGGAAGCTATTGGCCTGGCAGCTCTCCAAGCCTGATAAGGTCTGTGGTTGTAATTCACCCTTCAAAGACTGTTTGCCGGGACTTTGCTGGGTGTGAATGATAGGAATTCACATTAGCCTAAATAAAAGGGATTTTGTCGGGACAAGGAGTCTGCTTCGTGATTTTGTGAAGTCTAGGTCAAAACACACAGCTTCCCCAAATTTCATTCCCATAGGAGTCATGGGGCCTGGAATACTATAAACTAGCCCACTTTTGTTACTTTGGTTCAATAATTGCTCTCCTATATGTTCCAATTTTGTCTAGCTGAAGGTACAAACAAACAGACGTAAGTGTTTTAGTAGTATATAGATTTTACCTTTGCAGCGCATATCATCCTGCGTTTATATGGTTGTTGATACAATAGTATCTTAGCTCCGTATTTATTCTGTTCTGGGTAGCATCTTCATGGTGCTGTAGACACCAAAGTGTGAAATGTTCTGTTCAGATAAATTTATTGTTTCTCTTCATGTTTCAATATAATGTTAGCAACTGAGATTATGTCATGTGAAAAGGTTATGTCTTTCTAAGACAGAGGAGATGCAGATTTTATTTATTTATTTATTATTTATTAATGGGACTTATATGCCGCCCCATCTCCAAGACTCGGGTGACTTACAATAAAACAAGCACAATAAATATTTAAAAAAGAATTAAATTAATGGTCCCGATTAATACAAACTTAAAAACCACAAAATCTAAGACACCCCACCCCTGAGTCACAGCCCAGCTTGGTCAAATAACCAGGTCTTCAAATCATGGCGGAAGGTGCGGAGGTCAGGGGCCAGCGGAGCCCCAGGGAAGTTGGTTCCAGAGTTCAGGGACCGCGACAGAGTAGGCACGTCGTCGGGGACCGCCAGCCGGCTTGCCCGGCTGATGGGACCCCAAGGAGTCCCGTCTGTGACTTCGTACAGCGGTTAGTATTCGATGTCGGCAGCAGCCTCTCCCTTAAATAATAAGGACCCATGTCATGTAGGACTTTGTATGTTAAAGTTAAAACATGAATCTCACCCGGAAGAGCACCGCAACCAATGCAGGCAGCGTAGGAGGGGGCTAACATGGAGACCGGGGAACTCCCATCACCGCCCCGCACGCCGCATTTTGCACCAGCTGCAGTCTCCGGATGGTATGCAAGGGCAGTCCTAAATAGAGAGCGTTGCAATAGTCGAGTCGCGAGGTAACAAGGGCATGAGTGACCGTACGCAGGCATCCCGTTCCAGGACGGGCGAAGCTGGCGAACCAGCCGAACCTGGGCAAGGCCCCCCTGGCGACGGCTCCACCTGCTCCTCCAACCGGAGCGTGCATCAGGAGGACCCCCAGGTTTCTCGCCCTATCCAAGGGGGCACACCACTCCCCTATGGTCAACGATGGACATTCTAAACTGGAGCGGGATGCCGTATGTACAACCACTCAGTCTTGGCGGGTTGAGTCGAAGCATGTTGCCGTCCATCCAGATTCGTACGCATCCAGACAGCGAGTCATCACGGAGGAGGGCATCACTGATCTGGTTTGGGGTGGAGATATACAGTTGAGTATCATCCGCATATTGATGATACCTCACCCCAAAACCACGGATGATCTCACCCAGCGGTTTCATGTAAATGTTAAATAGAGGGGGAGAGGACCGACCCCTGAGGGACCCACAAGTGAGCACCCTTGGGGACGACCTCTGCCCCCCTGCCAACACCGATTGCGACCGCCCGTGAGGTAGGAGGAGAGCCACCGAAGAACAGTGCCCCCCACCCCAACCCCACAAGGCGTCGCAAAAGGATACCATGGTCGATGGTATCAAAAGCCGCTGAGAGGTCTAATAGGACCAGGACAGAGGAACAACCCCTGTCCGGGCCCTCCAGAGATCATCCAACAGTGCGACCAATGCTGTCTCCGTGCTGAAACCAGGCGGAAGCCCGATTGGTACGGATCGAGGTAGTCCGTTTCCTCCAGGAAAAGCGAAAATTGCGGGCACCACACTCTCAACAACCTTCGCCAAGAAGAAGCGAAGGTTGGAAACTGGACGAAAGTTGTCTAACACGGTCGGATCCAGGGCAGGCTTCTTCAGGAGGGGCCTCACCACCGCCTCCTTCAAGGCGGAGGGAAAGACACCCTCCCTCAAAGAAGCGTTGACAACTGCCCGGATCCAACTGCAGGTGACCTCCCTGGCGGCATAAGCCAACCAGGAGGGGCACGCGGGTCCAACAAACATGTGGTGGAACTCAGGGCCGCATAATCCCGTCCACTTCATCCTCGGAAACAGGATCGAACTCATCCCAAAGCGTAATGGCCAGACTCCCGTTCCCGCTCCTCTAACCCCTGCAAATCAGAGGACAACCCGCTCGAATCGGCGATCTTATCCGACAGATATTGCCCAAATTCCTCAGCCCTTCCCGCAGCGGGTCCGGCCCCCCTCTGGCCGAAGAAGGGAACGTGTGACCGGAACAGGGCGGCTGGGCGGTTATCTGCGGACGCTATGAGGGCAGAGAGATAAGACATTCTCGCCGCTCTCATCGCTCCCAGGTAAGTCCTAATGTGGGCTCTTAACTGGGCTCGATCGACCTGGGAGCGGGTGGCCCTCCACCTGCTCTCTAAGCCCCTCGACGGCGTTTCATCTCCGCAGCTCCTCTGAATACCAGGGAGCCATTCGGGATCCACGGCGTGTAAGGGATGCATGGGGGGACAACCCTGTCGAGGGCTTCCGACGCAGCCCGTTGCCAGGCGGTCGCCAGATCCTCGGCAGAGCCGTGAGTCAGGGAAGAGGAGGAAGAGGCCCCAGCTCCGTCTGGAACGCTCCGGGTCCATAAGGCGCCTGGGGCGGAACCACCTACGTGGCTCCTCATCCCAGCAGTGGGGGTGGCTTGTTGGAAGACCAGCCGTAGGAGATAATGATCAGACCATGGAGCGGGCAAAGGCGTAAAAGTGGTCTGCCCTCTGTCACTATGCCACCACTCAGAGACAAAAACAAGGTCAGAGTGTTCCCCCCTCATGTGTGGGGCCATGAATTAATTGGGTCAGGCCCATGGCTTCCATGGAAGCCATGAATTCCTGGGCCAATCCCGACGCACCCCAGGGAAGGCAGGTTAAAGTCCCCAGGACTATAAGGCCTGGGATCTCCACCGCCACCCCCGAGAGGACGTCCAGGAGCCCAGGCAGGGCTGCTGTCACACAGCTGGAGAAAGGTATGTAAGCAGCAAACCCACCTGACCATTTGGCCCCCACTTCAGGAGGAGGGTCTCACTCGCCTGTCTCTGGGATAGTGACCTCCCTTGGAAATAAGGTCTCCCTAATAACCACAGCCACTCCACCACCCCTACCCTGGGCCCCGCCGGTGCAAAACTCGAAAACCTGGGGGCAATTTCAACCAGAGGGACACCTCCCTCCGGGCCCAACCAGGTCTCGGTGATGCAGGCCAGGTCCGCAGCCTCCTCCTCAATGATTTCACGGAGGAGGACAGATTTTATTGGCCACGGACCTGGCATTAAAATACACCAGTCTGAGCCCAGGGGTCCCAATTCCCGAACTCCCTAGGGAGGAGGTCACAGGGTCGGAGGCGGCGACCGCCGGAGTGGCGGGCGCGCGCTCCCGACACATAATGACCCCATGCCACGACGTCTGCTGCCAACCCCAACCACCCTGGGAATCGCAGCCCCCATCTCAGACCCCGGAGCCCCACAAGCCCCAACCTCCGCCCCCCTCCACCACGAACCGGGCTGCAAAGAGACCCATCAGCCCTCCTCCCTAACCCTTAAGACAGTTAGTTAAAAATTTTAAAAGTTTCCCCTTCCTCCTAAATTTGGAATTTGGCCCATTTACTGCAGCATGCCACCTCCGGGATCCCAAGATCCGTCATTAAGGAAAGCTCTTGATAAAATGCAGGGCCATTCCACAGACTGGGGAACCGTCTGGAGGGCCCATAAGTCTGCTGGAGAGTAGGCAGGCATGACATGTACATCTTAGGCAGGACAGGGAGCAGCTGGTTAGATGGAAAAAATGTAGAGATGAAAATACAATAGGAGGACGGACTGAATGAAAATCAGGAAATAATCCCAATCGGCAACTCTCTCACAGCTGCCGACAGTTAGAGTCAAAATAAACAAGTCACTGTGCTGCCACCATAGTGACTTGGGTATAAAAATCTGAATGATTCCCTGCACTCACACTGCAGGGAAGAATCACATCCTCCCACTGTTCTCTCACCACAGTGGGAGGTAGTCCAGCCTCAGGAGAGAAGTATAGGTCCATGGAAGTGGTGCAGATGACCCAGGCACCATCAATAGTGTCAGTGAGTCCAAGATGGCAAAAGCAGTGAGAGGGCGGCGGTCACAGATGGAAAATCCAAGAGTCCAAAAGTCCAAGAGTCAACAAGGTGCAATGTCCAAGACCAATCCCGGCCACAAATCTGGGGCCACAAGCCATCCTTTCGCGGGGAAGGGCACCACCACCGACTCTGCCCATAATCCCCAGCCAGGAAAGCCGCTTCCCTCAGTTCAGGCCAAGGATGGGAACATGCCCCTGGAACTCCTAGATATGCAGGCCTCCCTCCCTTCCGTATATCCGACTCTCCCAGACCTTCTGGGGAAAAAGTAAAGGGGTAGGGGCTCCCGGGGGTGGTTCAAAAACCCACCCCCCATAGCCACACCACCCAAAGTCAGAGCGGAAAGAGGGAGAAAGCCATTGGACCGACCAACAGCCCTCCACTGGGGACTCCATGGCTACCTACATATAACTGCCTGTAGGCAGCCATAGCACCAGGTCCAGGCCATCTCCGCTGCCATCAGCTCCGGTTTAGTGGGGAAAAACCCCAGCGCCACAGTCAGGTCGCAGCTGGTCCAGCCCATTGGAACCGGTCTTGCCACACTCGTCGCCAGCAGTCCAGAGCCGACGACTAGTGGCGATGGTATCGGGTCCCCAGAGTCCACAGGTCGCACACTGGGACTCACAGCCACCAGGGCACAGGGCACAGGACACAGAACACAGGGCAGGCCGGGTAGACAGCAGCCAGGTCTCAAGGCAGGGCAACAAATAACGCCGTCGACAAGTCCCCAAGGGGCAAGGCAGACAACGCCGTCGCTGCCGCTGCTACCGCCGCTGCCGCGCTGCGTTCTTGCTGCGGCTGACAAGCCGCGATAGAAAAGCCGCGGGGGGGGGAGTTGATCTAGCCACGCCGAGCCGTCGGCTCCAATTCCACCAAACGGCTCCCGTGGGACCCCCAGGCGCTCCCGAGATGACTCCAGGGACAGAGGAGGCAGCGGGTGTCCTCCTCCTCGAAAAACCAGCCAAGCCCCCCGAAATGCCCAGACGAGCCTCTCAGCAACAGACCGCCATCTTGGGCATGCGCAGTAAATACATCATTTTCTGTTTCAGATGCATTAGAAATTTTTAGATCAGTTCAGTTCTGCTGGCATGTAAAGGGCTAACATCTGGGGTGTTGTTTCATGAGATTCCACCATTGCCCAGGGAACAATGCTTTATTTCAAGCAATAATTGTGCTTGGCCAGGTTGTTGAAGTAGAATGGTTACATAAGAATGTCCTTGGAAGAGATATAGAAGTAGCTCAAGTTGGTAAACTTTTACTGATGTTTACCAACCAGTTGCTGTACTTGACTCAAGGGTTTGTAGTTCAGGTAAATCACATATAAGGACAAACTGTATTGTAACTAGGTAAATCACATATAAGGACAAACTTTATTGAAGGTGTGCACAGTTGAGCTTTTAACCTATTCTGCATACTGTATTGCACAATTCTGAAGTAGCATATGTTGCAATTAATTTAGATGAAGCTCTGTATAATGTGGAAATTTAGGTTAACTAAATAAGTTAACCTTGACTTATGACCACAACTGAGCCCCAAACTTCTGTTGCTAAGTGAAACATTTGTTGAGTTTTGCCCTATTTGTATGACCTGTCTTACCACAGTTCTTAAGTGAATCACTGAGGTTGTTAAGTTAGTAAGTGAATCTGGCTTTCCCATTGTCTTTGCTTGTCAGAAGATTGCAAAGGGTGGTCACATGACCTGGGACACTGCAAATAAATATGAACCCATTGCCAAACATCTAAATTTTGATCACATGACCATGAAGATGCTGCAGCACTCGTGGGTGTGAAAAATGGCTATAAATCACTTTTTTCAATGCCATTGTAGTAAGTCCAGGACTACCTGTATAGTTATGACTTAGTGCGTAATAGAAACAATGAGTGAAAAGTCTGAAATAAGGTGAAACAAGGCCAGAGTAAGGCTGACAATAGCCTGAAAGAGAAATGTCGGTGGAGAATGTTATGTATGCAGGTTTGAAGTCATTGGTTTAGTTTGAACTGTTCTTGTAAAGTGTTAGAAATGATTGGTTTAAAAAGTGTGGGAAAACGCTGCACTCTGATTGGCTGTCAACTGCGGCTGCTGGCTATAAGTAGCAGCCGCAGCCCAGCCAAATCGGGTCCGTTCTGAGCTGAAAGTCACAATAAACTTAAGAGCTGAAGCACTCCGTGTCTGCCTGTTCATGCAAACCTAACAGAGAATAATTGGGAGAGACAAGAAAATAATAGGAACAAGTACGTAAGGCCTACATAAACAAACACCAAATTCCTGGAAATGACCAAACAGTTCATAGACAAATCAGAATTAAAATATCAAAAGCAATAAAGCCTGTACAGATACCATAACTTCCTGATGACAGACCAACCTATAGGTAAGAAACCCTGACTAAAAAGAAATGCTAGCAAGCAAATGATTGTCTCAGAATGTTGTGAGGAAAGGCAATATAATAAAGTAAAAACAATATTCACAGTAACCATAATTTGATCTGGATAACCCAAGTAAGCATCCATCATGACATCCTCTGAGGAATGCAACCAAGAAGGATAGAAGATTTCTTGCTGAGTGTGACAATCCTCCAGAACAAAAGATAGCCGGAAATATTTGGGAGCAAATAAGAAGACAAAACTTTCAGGCAATTGAACACTAGCAGGGTTCCCTGCATATCCCAAAGGTGCTTTTTCCAAAAGGTAACTGGACTTTCTTGTTTTTTTTCTTTGAAAATGTTTCACTTCTCATCCAATAAGCTTCTTTAGTTCTAACTGGAGTTAGAAGAGTTAAGTGACAAGAAGTGAGAGTCCTAGGCAGAGTATGGAGATATGGGGGAGTATCACAGTTGGGCACTGAGGAGTGTGGATGGGTACTTTGTAAGTTGCATGCTGTCTTAAGGATGTCTTGGTCTAGACAGGGAGACAATTGGTACAGAAGATGAATTTGTGTAGGGATCTCATTGGCCATAGCTACCATGGAAGAAGCTGGGCTTCTATGAAGACCTCCAAAGTGCATATCAGTCCTAAGTGGGAAATGTGACCCCCCCCCCAATGAAGATGAAAGATGAAACCAGATCCAGGTTGTCCAAAAACTCCACACCCCTTATCAGGACTGAACTTGAGCTTGCTCCTCCCCATATAGATCATGTTGTGGTTAGCCGGCAGCAGGTATGGATGGCTGAGGACAGCGAGGACTCAGATGAGGGGCCAGGACCATTAGGGAGTGGACTGCTGCCTTCAGAGATTGTGGGGGCTGGCAGCAGCAATGAGGAGGTTCCCGAGGAGCCTGTGCCAAGTGCGTGTGTGTGCAGGATTGCTCACAGGAAAGAGCAGCTGCAACAGCACGGGCAACTTGGGAGTAAGGCTGCAAAGTAATGGCCCCTCCTTCAGGAAGATAAAAGCCAGCTGTGAAGTGAACATTCTTTGCAGGAAGCAAAGATGTTTTGAAACTCCAGCCTCATGCACATTACAGTATCTTAAGTTGGTATTTGAAGACTCTTGTGTTGTGAAATATTTCTTATCTGCGATTCTTGTCAGTCTTGCACAGTTTTGGCGAGGTTTGTGCTTATCAAATTTAATTAGTTTGCAACAGCCTTTTAACCAGTAAGTCTCATTAAAAGGTTTCTGTTTCCTTTGGTTATTGTTTGTTTTATTGGAAAAGGGTTTGGGTCAGAACAGTTCATCACGGACTCCAGATGCTGGGACAAGACCTCAGCAACAGGGATCGGAATGGGATCAAGATGTACAACTAGATATCTCAGCAGTATATTAATGATATCTAATCCAAAACTGAAGGATTACTTTCCCTGACAGCTTCAGAAGGCATGAGACTTTAAGCCCTGGTACTGCAGATGTAAGGCCATTTCTATGTATGAAGAATTTTTGCCATTGAATGCTACACTGACTAGAACATTTCTTTTCCCAAGCTTAATACAGTCACATTAGCATCTTTAAACATGTATTGCTCTCTTCTTTAATTATATCTCTAACATTTTAAGGAGATAACTGAAAAGTTCAACTATGTTCCATCCAGCCCAAAGTTTCTGCTCAACTTTTGATAGAATGAGAAGTTCACAGATATCAACAGTTCTAAGCATCTGGGACATCTTTTATTCTGGTTCATTACTAATTTGTAGCCCAAGAGATTTTTTGTTAGTCTGACTCGACCTGACATTTACTTAAATTTTATACTAAGTCAGTATTCACACGTGCCATGTGCCACTTCCATTTACCAGCACTTCAGTGAAATAAAGAATGAAAGAGAATAACTTTGTTAATGCTTCCTAGCTTGGAGACAGGTGTAATGATAGGAATCAGCTGTAAGGCCTAGAAAGATATTTCCAGCAGGAATCTCTCATAAAGACTGCTATTTCTTACAGAGACCTTTTAACTATCATATAAAACAAAGCATTGGAGCCTGTTCCTATTATAAGAAATAAGGCCTGCTCTAGGGAAGGAAAAAGAGAGAGAGAGAGAGATGATATAAAAAGAAGGAAGATTTAGGGAGTGGTTTTTTAACAGTTGTTCCTTCTTTCTTTATGTACCTTACAGAGTTTTTCTGTTTGGAATATAACCCAAGGAGTGCGAGAAATTTGACATCACACTAAACTATTGATCATCACTAGATTATATGAATAAATTTATGGGGAATCACCTTATTACAAAAATGAATCTCCCATTCATTTTTCTTATCCCCTGCTCTATGGGTAAAGAGTGATCAACTGTCAAACTGAATAAGAGGTTCTCTAACATACACCATGCATTGAAAAATCCCGTTCAAATGAATTGTTTTTGAGAGTCAGCTGTAATAACAAATTAAAAGCAGTTAATACTGCTTGTAAAATTTGCTAGAGGTCAAAACAGTTCAGATAATGAAATCTATATTATATGTACAGTTTTGTAATGGTAATTTTTCAAGGCAGAAATTACATGAATGTAGTTTTTCATTTGTGATTGTATCAATTTTTAAATAATGTAAACAGCTTCTATTCCTATCTATTTTTCCCCCTGTAATCTGAGTCTTTTTATACTGGTAGAAAGGATATTTTAAACGTTTTGGTCTTTACCTAAAACTGAACCTCCACATGTTGTACACTACACAATGAAAACACCAAGATAAGTTCAAATCATGTGAGATCTGAAGTCCAAGTATGAGCAGGGATTTTTAAACATTTTTTTTAGTATATGTTCATTTGAAATGAAACGCATTTTCATCACCTGGTCTCCTTGCATTTAATTTTTGCTTGCTAAAAGTATCCTAAATTGGAAAGTATGACTGATTTGTAATCCTTGTGAACAAGTAAATCAGTTTGGCAAGTACAGTGTAAAAAGAAAAAATCTTTTCAGTTTTGTTTTCTTTTGCTTTTTTACATAATATTTTAAAATATTTTAATGAACTTTCAAAATATTTTTATTCTTTTCATAAATACATTTAAGATGTGAGCACTGAGTATGTTACTTAGCTAGGTAATGAAATGTCTGCAAGAAAACCATCAAGCTCAGAGTGCACCAAGAATTCCACAGTTCAACCCTGAGCTATAAATATTCTTTTGGTAATATTTAATGTGCTTCCATGTTAACAGCAATGCCATAGTTAAATTTAGATGACTTCTAATTGGTACAAATTGTAAAAGAAAGTGAGAAACTCTTCAAAAACTTTCCTAGTGCACACCACACAAACATGGCTATGATGTTATATGTACCTTTCAACAGAATTGTTTGTGGTAAAATTTCTCATTCTGTAATTCTTGCATGCTGAAACTAATATGAAGGCCTTTGCAAGGTGACCCAGGAAACTTAAGTAATGGGAAGAAAGAAAGAAACCTGGATAAGTACAATGGATTTGCAGTCAGATTCGGAAGACCAACTTTCTAGGAAACTCATTTGCTCAATATCAGGGATTGCAGCCTGAAGCCCTAACCTAAATTCATTCAGCTCGTGGCCTACTTTCAAAGTCTTTTGCAAGAAGTCATTTAGACCCCTAGCAAGAATAATTGCTTCTTTTCCTTTTCTATGAGGGAAGTCTGAAAAAGAGAGACACAAAATATGGCTTAAGAATATGAACTATAGACATATCAATGCATATGTATAAGTTGAGTGACAATTGTAGCTTACTCACATAGCCAATAGGACAGTTAATTTTTAAATGATTGGTTAAATACATATAAATCAAGCATGTCTATTGCTTACCCTACAACTTTTCTTTAAAAAAAGAAAAGAGTTGGAGGGATTTTAGTAGCTTTCTCCATAACTGGAAATGAAATTCTTCTGTTCTAATGAAAAAACAAAATCCACAGGATTATGCCCTACGAATTGGGTAATGCCCTTGGAACCCACAAAGTCCCTCTGGCATGACAGACCATTGAGTATAGAAAGCACCTAAACTTTATAACATTCGTTTCAAGACTGGCTTGAATATAATATATTGTGTCAGAGTGCACACAGTGTGACTGGATGAGACAACCTAGGAGCAAATACAGCACACAGGTTTGTATTTCATATAGTGGTTTTATCTCTACAAAAGCATATATACATACAAGTACTTTGATACAGGCCTTGAACAAACAGCAATCAGTAATCAGCTACACCACAAAAGCACACATGGAGAGAGAGATACACTCTTATAGGGCCTCTCCTATATTAATAGCCTCTTAAAGTGGTAGCAGTCAAATAACCCTGCTGACTCATTCTACCATTGCATCATCATTACAACTTTACAGTATTACCACATTACAGCAGCTGGTCAGCTATTAAATCATCATTACCCTGACATAGCGAATTCCATTTTGTATTGATGTTGGCATGTATCTATAATAGTCAGTATATCTTCTCCTGGTATTGCAGGATTACATGGAAGAAATTCTCTTTAAGTACAAGTGACAACCATTGGCAACTGGCATGCATTTATGATGGTTGCATCATCCTGGGATCGTGTGTTCACCATACATGGCCTTCCCAGCCATCTTCCAATAAGTGAAGTCAATGGGGGAAGCCAGATTCTTTTAAAAACAATTTTCTTAATAACCATGGCAAAAAGATTGCAAAACTGAGCATCTTGCTTAGCAACAGAAATTCTGGTCACAACTGTGGTTGTAAATTGAGGATTACCTGTACTAATTTACCTGCTAGACTTAATACAAGCCTGAAAGAGCTAAATTTCATCTTGTAGCATGTGAGCAAGTGTTCATTTGGTGTACAGTTGATACACATTACTCAGTATGTCCTCTCTTTTGTAGCAAGAACTGCCTGAAAATTGAGCTGGGAATTGCTGTTTGACTGAGGTTGAGTCGGTATGTCTGTTTTAGCAAAAATTACATTGTGAACATAATCCCCAAAGCGCTTGTATATTTTGAAGATTGAAAATTTCTGTTAATGGGAATATAAATTAGGAATTTGCACTTAAATATCTCTCTTGAGTTAAACCCACACACACATTGCATACAGAGAAAGAGAGAGGGAGAGAGAATGTTATTTGAGAGAAAATTTAAATTATCAATCAAGTGAAAGGCTACTATATAAAGTACCTTATGAATGGAATGCATTTTTGCTCATAATCTTGTCAAATATTAATAGGAAAAAGAACATGAGCATTTGGGGGCATACTGTCATAGGTGAATGAACTTCTCAGCTTACTGCTGCTGCTGGGACTTACATGTACCAAACATACTACTTCTGGAAAATAAAGCCCTGTTGCTGGCAATGCATTAGCTCCAGCTTGTTAACCAATTAGTGTTTTGTGAATATGCCAAGAATAGCATTTGTTTTCCAAACGCTTCCATCCATTTTGCCCTGGCTGTCACTCTTCATCATGAATGCACCTGCTTGAAGCTAGCGAACCAAATCAACATTAATAGGCATTTATAGGGGGCAGAGATCATATTTATTAAATCAGTATTATCCACTTGTCTATCACTTGATTGCCTTGTTGATTGATTTTACACTTCATGAAATTAGTCTCTGGTTGCTATTGGATTATTGTGGTTATTTTATTATTATTGGTAATCTACAATTACATTCATAGTGTGGTAGAAGTCTAATAGTTCAAGTTGCAATCAAGGACCTGAGGTAACATCTGATATTGAGGTAACATCTGAGTTATGATTCACCGCATAGACAGCCAGATGTTCAGACTGAATTTGGCTTTTTATCCACTTATCAAGTCCTTTCCAAGGACCTGGGATGGGGAGATGTTGATGTTTCATAGCGTTAAAAGATATTGTCACAGGATATAAAGTATTCCAAGTAAAACTGCCTTTTACAATTGATTGATCATGATTTTCTCAATGCTGATAGCATTCAAGTGATGCTCTGTTGTATATGGATTGTGCCCAAAGAGAGTATTATTATTGGTACTGCCTTTGCTTTCTTTTACCACAATTGTTCTATTTCTATTTGCTAATATTTGTGATTTGCTATCTTCTCCAGTTCTTTCTCTTCTATTTTGCTGTCTCCAGGTACTGCCATGTCCATTATCCAGACTTTTTCCATTATTATTATTATTATTATTATTATTATTATTATTATTATTATTATTATTAGGTTCTTAGCCATGCAGATGTTTGGAGTAAAGTTGGCATTTTTATCCCCCTATTGAATCCATCCATCCATCCATCCATCTATCTATCTATCTATCATCTATCACAGAACTGAGGATTTGACATTCTGTACAGTTTGTTATCCACACACTGGAAAAGTGACATGAATGGCTGAAAGTATCATGGATTTTATTAATGAAAGTCATAAAGAATCTGCAGTGAATAATAACGTACAGAATGAGTGAAGACAAGTGGGAAATACATAGTTGATCTACTTTACCCCAGTGAACACTTTCATTGGGTAAAGACTGCCATTGTCTAAGGCAAATCAGCAATAGGGTATAGCTATCCTGTTCCTCTGGAGCTCAAAGAACATCTCATTTTCTTTGGACAAATCTCTACTATAACATTTTAAATAAATTTAAGATTATTTTTCATACTGAGAATTAACATTAATGAATCCTATTGTGTATTAAACTAGGCTTCTGCTCATCCAAGTTTATGTTGTAATTTTATTGTGAATTTGATTCTTCTACACCTTTGAACATGACTTGTTTGATTTGTTTTCTATTGCCAATAAACTGTTAAGAAAAAAATGAGGAAATCTCCAAATCCTTAAAAGGCAATAAGTCATTTTGGGTCAGTGGTCACCAACCGGTGGTGCATGGGCCACTGGTGGTCCATGAAAATTTTGGTGGTCTGCAGAGAAATGTCTCCCCAAAGCAACCCCCAAAGCAATTAATCCAGGCTGCATGAGAACACAAGATTGCACTGCCCACATGGCCCACCCACCCACCCCCCCCCTTTGGCTGAGTGCAAACCTTACCTTGAGTAGAGCCATGCGAGCTGTAACTGGAAGGTAGAATTCGCGGGGAGGAAATCCACTCGGTGCTTTGCTGAAGTTAGTGGAAAGTTGGTCCCATATTCCAGAGATGCAGTAGTCATAGGATTCACCCTTTGGTCATCCGGTGCTTCAGGATGACCAAAAGGCCAGTCCTGTGACTACTGTAGCTCTGGAATATGGGACCACTTTCCCCTCAGCAAGCCACCGTCAGTCAAAATTCATATTAGTGGTCCATGATTTAAAATTATGAGTTGGGTGGTCCCTGTGGTCCAAAAGGTTGGCAACCCCTGTTTTGGGTGATAATCCCTACCATTTTCTGATTTTCCCACTCCTTCAACCCCCTCCCAAATAGAGAAAGTATCTGTCAATGATAGAATTTGAGAACCTCAGACACAA